>ONZQ02000001.1:1522832-1628896 GCA_900312665.1 Cephalotrichum gorgonifer
CCCCCCCCCCCCCAAAAAAAAAAAAGAAACCCCCCAATTCACCGTGTCTTTTTTTTTCGTTCGTCACCCCCCGCTTCCTACATGTGCTAACGAGCAACAGCCCGGGTATCCGCATAGGATGCTGCCGAGAAGCGAGAGCTACTTCCGCTTCCACAGTATGCACCTCCGCAAGAGGAATATCCGCCTCAACCACTTCCAACTCCGCCACATCCTCGCCTCCGCGGGGCGGAACCGCTCCTTCTACCCCGACTCCCGGGGCGTCCGGCAGATCAACCCTCTCTCCGGCAAGGACCAGAACGTCATCGACCTTCGGGACATGGAGAGCGGCGGCATCGTGTCGACCCTGGCGGCGTCGAGTCGCGTGCTCGTGGCCGGCACGTTCAACGGCGAGTACTGCATCAAGAACCTCGACTCCTCGACGACGGGCCACCACACGGGCCAGATAACGGACGACGACAGCGGTATCACGACGCACGTACAGGTGTACGGATCACGGGCCTCTGGCGCGCCGACGGCGGCCTTCGCGTCCAACGACCGTGTCTTCCGCACGCTGGACGTCGAGACGGAGACCTTCACCATGCAGGCGAGGTACAACTTCGCCGTCAACTGCGCCACGCTGTCGCCCGACAAGCGGCTGCGGCTGATGGTGGGCGACAGCGCGACGGCCGTGGTGGCCGACGCCGAGACGGGCGAGGTGCTCCGCGAGCTCGGCGGCCACCGGGACTACGGGTTCGCGTGCGACTGGTCGGACGACGGGTGGACGGTCGCCACGGGCAGCCAGGACATGACGGTCAAGGTGTGGGACGCCCGTCGGTGGTGCGACTCCCGCGGGAGGGGCACGCCCGTCGCGACGCTGCGCTCCGAGATGGCGGGCGTGAGGACGCTGAGGTTCTCGCCCGCGGGGGGCGGCGAGAGGGTCCTCGTCGCGGCCGAGGAGGCCGACTTCGTCAACGTCATCGACGCCACGACCTTTGCGAGGAAGCAGACGTTCGACGTCTTCGGCGAGATCGGCGGCGTCGACTTCTGCGACGGTGGGCGCGAGCTGCAGGTGCTGTGCTGCGACTGGATGAGGGGAGGGCTTATGAGGTTCGAGAGGTGCGGCTGGGGAGGGAGGGAGGACCACGCCGAGATGGCCGGCGCGTACGAGGGGCTCCAGTCGCCGAAGAGGGGGTGGGAGGGCCCGGAGGGCAGGGCGAGGAAGAGGAGGGGCGTAGAGAGGGAGGTTTTCCACCTTGAGCAGTTTTGATATCCCCGGGGTGCGTTGCTTTTGGCTTTGGAGATATCCTTGTTATTTTCTTTTGGGGGGGGGGGGAGGGGAATGGGGGCATGTACACGCATTATGGCCCCTCGGTCAGTTTCGTAGCCGGTTTTGGTTTGCATGGCGATATATACTTTCGCTGGAAGGGGAAGGGGAGGACCATTACATCTAAATAATATATGGGACGAACTTGTACGAAAGGACGAGGGGGGGCAAAGACGGGGGAGGAGGAACAGCTGGAACGGAGTACACTTTCGGGCATGGGAATTGGCAGGGGGGGTAGGAGCCATTTTTATATACACAAATGGTACTGCTATTCACGCAAAATGTCAACGGAGAGTCCTCCCGGAACTTCCGCTTTCTGCTTTCCCTTCCTAGGATCTGGGATTAATATTAGACGCCCACGACCGCAAGTCGGGGACGAATGGCTAGGTATATTGCTACCCCCGAGCCTCAAAAACCAATATGACCTCGTCATGCTTTCCGGGCCAGTCAGTCGGCTCAACGGGAACCTCGTTCCGCACCCTCCGGAATCGAAACCTCCCACGGGACCACGAAAGCGCAACACCCCATGAAGACCGAAGCGGAACATAGAGATACGCGGACACGTCACAAGCATCGCACACCACATGACGAGCTACGCTCTATAGGTATAGCACCGTAAGTTGGGCACCTTGGGGTAAGTTCCATTCATTCAAATCATCTCCTTGCGTGATGTGCAGAGCCAAGGGGACTACGGACTGGCTCAACTTCCAGCAATTTGACTACATATCCAGAAGAAGAGAGACAATAATGTATATCCGTATCCAACAGGGCGTATAATTAAAAAGACGGGAGGCTTTGCCAATACATACATCTAGCCATTACAACCGCTTCGCTTCGCTCAACACATCGCAGGGGCCTAAAAAAGAGAAATGATCAAGAGAGAGTAGAAAGAAGAGAGACAGAGAGAGGTCGCTTAGAAGGCGCCCTCAATGTTGAAGTACGGCTCGCAGCCGCAGGCGCTGTCTCCCTTCCACAAGGCCTTGCCGTACGTGAAGAAGACGACGTCGGCACCGCAAGTGCTCCTGATGGACTTGACGGCCTCGGCCTGCTCCGCGATACCGGGAGCAGCGGCACCGTTGACGTTACCCTGGGTGGGCCATCCGCACTCGAGGCTGATGGCGCGCTGCCCGCAGATCTTGGACACGATATCGAGCTGGCCCTGGACGAACTTGCCCGCGTCCGACGGGGAGGTGCCGGCGTTGAAGTACGGGTGCGTGTTAGCACCAGTGATGTCAATGCTGTCGCAGAGCACGCTGCCCGACTTCTGCCAGACGTCGACGGTCTCGGCGGTGGTGAAGGGTCCCTTGTAGCCGGCGCCGATGAACACGGTCTTGGCGGTGTCGATGAGCGACTTGAGCTGGTTCGCGTTGCAGAGGCCGCTGAAGATGGACTCGTTACCGATGACGCAGAGGGAGACGAGGTGCCACTTGCCCCAGGCGACGAGCTCCTCGACCTGCTTCTTCTGGGTACCGCTGTAGCCGCAGCCAGCCTCCTTGACGAAGACACCGATGATGAGCTTCAGACCCGCCTCCTCGACGGCATCACCAACGTTCTGGAGGGTGTTGCAGTCGGTGGAGTAGATGCGGAGCGTGTTGAAGCCGAGCGACTTGATCTTCTTGACGTCGGCGAAGACCTGGTCACGCGACTTGCAGCTGCCCGACGCATCCTCGGTGTAGGGGGTGTAGGTGATGGCCCAGTGGTCCTGGTTGCCACCGCCGAGGCCGTAGTCACCGCCTGAGGGAACTTCGGGGGTGGGCTTAGGCTCCTCAGGCTTGGGAGCGGGCTCGGGGGCAGGCGCGGGCGCGGGCTCGGGCTGCGGCTCAGGAGCGGGAGTGGGAGCGGGAGTGGGAGCGGGAGCAGGGGTGGGGCCACCCTCCCAGGGGCAGACGGTAACGTATCCGGTCTCAGTGACGGTGACGACACCAGCGGGCTTGGTGTAGGTACCGGGCTCGTAGGTGGCGGGGACGGGGTAGACAACGACGGTCTCCTCCTCGACGACCGTCTCAGAGGCCCCAATGGTGTAGGTGCCGGGGGTAGGGCAGACGAAGGTGGTCAGGCTGAGGGTGCTGGTCACGACACCGCCCGGCTGAGTCGTCTCAACGGCAACGTCGCAGGTGACGGTGGTCGGGGTGTCGACGACGGTCGTGACGCCGCCGTAGGTGTTGGTGCCGGGGGTGCACTCGACGGTAGTCGCGGCGCACACGGTGGTTGTCTCGCTGATGGTGATGGTGGTGGCATCCCACGAGTAGGTGCCAGGCTCAGGGTACTCCGAGACCTCGGGAGTGGGGACGACGGGGGCGGGAGTCTCAGTTGGCGTCGGCTTGTTGATCACTAGATAGATGATTAGCATTTTGTGACAACAAAGGCGATCTCTCTGTGCGTGCCGTCCCGCCCGTCCGCATCGGGCGCCGGTCGGAGGCGATCAGGTGGGCGTTTCTCGTGACGGTGAGACCTGGTGGAATTGGGAACTAGGTTAACTCAAGGTCTCTGGGAACACTTACGAGTAGGCTCGCCGTAGATGGTGGTAACATAAGTCGTGCACTTGGGAAGGCAGGACTCCTCGCCGTAAACGCCGGTTCCCCTCGCGAAGAGCTCGTGGGCACGACGATGGTGGTTGACGTGGGCCGCGCTGGCAGCGCCGGCCATGGCCACAAGGGCCTTAGCAACTGTTCCCTTCATCGTATCGTTTCCTGGATTATTATGATTTTCTGGCACCTGGGGTTTTCTTGCGTCGTTAATGAGCGCCCGCTGAACGAGTGAAGCGGTAAGTTGGATTGTAAGATGTTGGATGAGAAGTGAAGGAGGAGGAGGGGGGAAGGGAAAGAAAAGGCGAAAGATTGACGAACGAATGCTTTTCTTTGAAGCGTATTTTGTCTCTCCCCCTTGTGGAGAAGAAGGGGGGCGGACTCTGTAGGCCAAGTGCAGAGGGAGATGAGCTGAGCAGGGATACGTGAGATTTGGGTGGCCTATCCGCTCTGCTCATCTCGCCGTCTCACTCCAGGCGCCATGTCCGCGCTGGACCCATAGGGAATAGCGAGGCCAACTGCCTGGAAGGAGACAGTGGCCCGTCGCTCCTTCTCTTGGGTTACGGTGAGGGAGGAGCCCCTTGCCAAATCCGGCCACATTAGGAACGATACGCGATGTCGTTGTATGGACATAACCGCGCTAATGCAGGCACAGCTTCAGGTGGCCAGTAAGAAGCCAGACATCCTTCAAGGGTATCCATCCCGACGTCTAAGCGAAGGTTCCAACGGGTACCTGTACGCCATTATTGTTAGTAAAATTAATACAAGGTACGTCTGTATACCCGCTCGCCACAGGTAATCTCCCGGGATCCGTTTCTCATCGATTCAGGCAGCTAGCTAGGTTGCTGAGTCCAGGGTACCGTGCTGTACTTTAAAACGAGCACAGGAGGGAGGTAGGCACGGCACCAATGTACGGTTCTCGGTCTGGACAATAATAAGTAATCCACTAGGCCCCGCCCCATGGCGTACCGGTACCTGCATTCGGACGAGTACAAGTGAGACGCCACTACTAAATGGATACTTCTGGTAATTAATGCTTCCTGTTCGAGTTCTTCTCTTCCATGCGCCAGGATGAGGGGAGGATTACGACGCAGCATGCACTGCCTTCAATCCCCGATCGGGTGTAAGAGGACCTCCAAGTTGCCATCCCATGCCGAGATCTCGTATGATGGCTATTTATACTTGACCAGAAGTACGGGTACATCCTCATCTCGTGCGTCGGGTGGATCGGTGCGGCTCCTTCATGTTCTGGCAGCTCCCTAGTCTTGCGCCACTTGGCGCCAGTCTACTCATACTCATTTGAAATTAGGACACCAATGTGCTCACCCGGTTGTCAGCTGTGCCGAAGCAGGCATGTGTCGATTATTAGAAGGACCAGCGAGTGGGTTGCTCTGCAAGGAGCAAATATATTGCATAACAAGTCAGAAACCTAAAAGCAGTAGTGCGGGAATAAGATGAATGGGCCGTAATAGGGGTGCTTGGGGCTCCTCCGTCCCCCGCGAAGGGTTTAAACTAGACCGACAAAAGGGGTATGACAGCTCCCAGAATCAGACGAATTAGTCCAAACGATATTGCCACGGCGTCACTTGTGCATAAAAATATATGGGGAGACGCCCCAAGCTGCGCCAGACACCGTTGATACAGGCACGAGTAATACTTGATGTGGCAATAAATGTTTCCGGTTGCCCGTCGTCTCTCTCGTACAAGTACCAGTACAGGTACAGGTACTCGTATAAGGATTAAACTCCTGTCAGAAAGGGGGTGTATTTGATTTGTCTGAGCGCGCTATTGTGGCCAGTCTGAACAGGGGTCCATTTTCTCACCGAGGATATTTCCCGGTTCAGCGTTGACCCTGTCCTCCCTTCCACCAAGTGCATCGAACAGATCGGATGGGAAAGCGATTTCCGGTGACAATCGTTAGATTGTTTGTCGTCGAAAGTAGATTGGGTCTGCTAAGACTATAGTAAAAAGACGAGTATACCCCCCCCCCCCCACCCCCCCTCCCGTCTGTTTCGTTCCCAGGCGGGAGCACGGGAGGAAATGAGTTGACCCCGAGGGTGCCAGGAACCCGGATACCAACCATGATTAACGCTATAACAGACGGAAACCCTTCTCATTTATTTCCGTGTCGGTTTTGACATCTATCGTCCATCCATGCCCTACAAGTAAAATGTTACTGTAGAAAAGCCACTATATACGATACTACGAATAATCATCAAGGTTGTTCCTTCCGTTGTACGAAGTAGTACGAGTAGCCGGACACTTGCACCTTCTTGGGCAAGCCAAGACGAGTATTATTACCACTAATACTCCACATTTCAACCTTTTCCCCCTAGCGCTTGCGATGCCACGCATTTATTCCAAGAAGGGCAGAGATCGGAATGCCAAGCTCAATGTTCAAAAGGATCTTAATCTGGTCTGACAGTGGAGAAGTCACAGTGGACTGCCAAAGCGGTTTAGCTTACAATGTTGGTTCAGGCAAGTCCCGAGTAATGGGGGGATGCTCCTGCTCTTGCCCCCAAGGTGATGCCGAAATTGCAACCCTCCTCCGAGTTCTCGTACTTCGGACAAGAATCCGTTTCTCCGATGAAATGTAGTACCAGTACTCCGTATCGTGTCCAATCTCCGGAAGCGTACAGAGTACTTCACTCATACTCGTACTTGTGATACCCTCCGGTATTCCAAGTGCTCGTATGCCCGATTGCGGGCCCATACTTGACTCTGCCCTTGGTTCACCAGATGACATGCTCATTCAGAGGCTGGCTATTACTAAACGATAGCTCTGTCATAACCGGGTTTGCATGTATTACTTGTATAAATCACCATTACCTCCCCAGAGGCTCTCCTTTTGTGGTTTGCGGGGTCCTTGCTGGCGCGGTGTTGAAATGCAGAAACCCAATTCCTGTATCCTGTAACAGTGAGGGCTGAGAGCGGAGTATTACCGTGCTACTCTTGCTCGTATCATACATAGTATGAAGTTTGGACGTCAGGCAATGTTTACTAACTAAAGGTGCAACCGAAGTGAATAATTGTGTCACGTGACGTCGCGTTTGTCACGTCCCATTCGCCCCTCGAGATTCGTGACGTCGATCAGTGGAAGAAAAAAAATGTTCTAGAGCAGCGCAACAAGAGGAGATACCTCAGATAACTCCAACACGCCAAGTCCTCCCGACTCCAGTGTGAGTCGATATGCTCCGGATCGCCGGACGGCAAACGAGATGCCTCTGCCTTTGTCGGCCCGTGGTCAACGGCCCTCTCGAGAGGCCCGAGAGTCACCTCTATGACAGGAGCAGAGGCCCGGGAGGTAGCCAGCAGAGGGTAAGTCGGAATCAAAGCAGCCTTGTGCCGTGTGCCCTTATGCCCTCGTCGCTAACACATCGGTACAACCACAGTCGTACGCTCTCCCTGTAAAACGCCGCCCGAATTCGAAGGACAGACCACGCAGCGATGACTTCCTTGAGAAGCTGACTCGGACCTCAACCATCCGAGAGACGTTGCGACAGTGGGAAGCAGACAACCCACAGGTCCAAGATTATTCCGCCCTACCCGAGTCGGTGGCCCCCGGCCAAGTTCCGAATAACATGTTCAAGTCCCAGGCCCTGTCAGGAATGAGGGAAGCCCGCCAGGTCGGGGATGAGGACGACGGCGAGATGGCTGCGGGCGAGTCTGGCCCCGCCGAGGACACGATGTCCGCTCCAACGGACCATCTCCGACCAGGGACACTTGTAGAAATTAGGTATGTCCACCCCCGATCACCCGCTCCGCCCACTTCGGCAAGACTGGGCCCCTTCGAGTCTGACCGTATGCAGAGTATCTGACGCCCGAATTCCCATCTTGGCCGTCATCCTCGGACGCTTCTGCGGCGTCTACTACTTCTATACCAACGGCGGTCAGCTCGTTGCTGATGACAGGGCACCCCCTGTACTGTTCAGTGTCGCCAACTTCGCCAGCGCCGCCGAAATCAAAACGCTCGTCGACTTGATACCCAAGGATAGGCCCCTGCACCCTCGAGAGGTCACCAACAACTACCAGCCGTCTCTAGAGATCGCGGCGCCTCTCAGCCAGAAGATCCTCTCGTTTTCTACCAAGGCGAGTCTCCTGCTACAAGAAAATATGGCCGCCCTGTCGGCCGCGGATAGGAAGATTCCGCACGCCACGGAATTCATTACCAGGACCTTGCATGAAATGACGCGGGCGTTGCTCCCTAACAAGGAGGAGCGGGACGGAGGGTATAGCCCAGAGATTCTTTATGCCGTGCACACCTCTCTCCTGAACGACGACGTGGACACCTTTCGTCCCCTAAACAAGATCGACGCTGGGAAGCATGTCAGTTACCTCTATCGTGTGTCACCGGCATCGACCGCCCGAATTATCCGAAAAGTCCGAACACAGGTCCGGCATATTATGGAGACGCTCGGTAAAAAGTCTTCCAAAGATGGGGACAGATTCGCCGACATAAGCAACCCCCTCTGGAAGTTCCTGGTGAAGGCAAGGTACGTGGTCAAGGAGAGTCGGACAAATCGGGCTTGGACGGACCACGGGACCCTAGCGCCGCATCGCGGGCGGTATCCCATCTACCAGGACTGGACAGACGAAGAGAAGGAGTTCATCCATTTCATCGAGATATGGGTTGGGAGCCACGTCCACCGCGAAAGCTCGCTGCATTGTATGGGATCAGCCATACTCCACCTGACCGGCATGTATAAGCCGGCGAGGCAGCTGAATGCCGCGGCGGGCTGGGTCTTCCTCCAGGAGCTGGGCTGGATACCCTCGTGGGAGCTCCCGACGCGCCACCAGGCCCCCATACCCGGGGCGAGGGTCCAGAGAGGGGGCGGGTACATCAGGCCGTCGCCGGGCCCCTATAAAGAGTCCATGAGAGAGGATATAGCTGCGAACTATAGGAAGGACTGGGGACCGCTCAAAGCCTATTGCATTGACGCGACGAGCACGACCCTCCTCGACGATGCCGTCTCGGTCGAGCCCGCCGAGACGCCAGGGGAGTACTGGCTCCACACCCATGTCGCCGATCCAACTGCTTTCATTGATCCCAAGTCCAAGCTCGCAGAGTTTGCTGCCATCATGGGAATGGACCACTTCATCCAGGGATACCGGTGTAGCATGTTCCCGGAGGACTTCTACGACGAGGTCATCATGAAGAAGCTCTCGCTTGACAAAGGCCGGCCGTGCTTGACCTTCAGCACAAAGGTTAACGATGCAGGCGAGGTGCTCGACATGAAGGTGCAGCCGGGGACCCTCCAGAACCTGATCTTCCTCGACCCGGATGATGTCGACACATTCTGCCCACCCATACACGTCAATCCCGCCCCAGAGAGAGCCACCACCCTCCTTGTCGGACCGTCGCAAGACAACCAGGCCGGCCCAGCGCGGAAGATGAGCACGGTAAAGGATCTCTCGCCCGACGAGAAGTCCGACCTCCAAACGATGCACCGCCTCCTGAATGCCGTCGACGCCATCCGAGTCAAACGCGGCGCCATCTCGCAACCACGCTCGGCGCAGGCGTCCGTCCAGGTGACGTTCGACGGCGAGGGCGGTAGCAGCCCCGCAGACCCTGCGACGTGGGCCGGCGACCCGACTATCGAGGTCGGGTTCGAGGATCGCAAGGGCGACACACTCGTCAGCATGTCCATGCTGCTGGCGGGCGAGTCCGTCGCCAGGTGGTGCAACGAGAACAACATCCCGGTGCCGTACCACACGCAGCCCGGCGCCCTGCGGAACCCAAAGAGGCTGCAGGCGCTGGCGGGCGAGATCCGCGAGCTCACGGACAAGGGCGAGCCCGTCCCGGCGGAGCTCTGGCGGAGGTTCGACGCGGAGGTGGGGCCCACGGCGCAGTCGGTCGACGCGGAGCCCGTCGTCCCGCTGGGGCTGCTGATGTACACCAAGGTCACGTCCCCGCTGAGGAGGCTGTCGGACTGCATAGTCCACTGGCAGATCCACGCGGCGCTCCAGCAGCTGCGAGGAGCCACGACGGCCAACTCGAAGAGGCCGGGGCGCGCCGCCGTCGACCCGGCCCTGCTCCCGTGGCCCAAGGCCGAGCTGAAGTCGAAGCTGGAGTCGCTTCGGCTCTCGGCCTTCACGTCGCAGAGCCTCTCGCGCCGCGGCTCCCGGCCCTGGAAGTACCAGGCGCTCCTCCGGGCGTGGAGGTTCGGCGAGGCGCCCCTGCCGCGCTCCTTCACCTTCACCGTGTCGAGCGTCTACGGCCACCTCCTCGTCGGCGAGCTGGACTACCTCTCGTTCCGCGCCGTGCTGAGGAAGGGCGACCTCGAGGGCGTAGCGCTCATGAAGGAGGTCGCGGACGGGGACGTGCTGGAGGTGGAGATTGCGGACGTGGACGTGTATGGGTGCTGCGTGTTCGTCAAGGCCGTCCGTAGGCTTGGAGGTGGTGGTGAGGGAGCACCTGTTGTAGGATAGTTGTATATGTATGCCTTTTTAGAGACAAGGGGGGGAGATATATTGTATACTATGCTCGTGTATATTAGACTAGATATGGGAAGCTGTTTAGAGCCGGTAACGAAAAAGATCGAGGAAGACATGAATGCCTGTATGGATGATATATACCCTACTCCCTCTGTCCACCGTAGTAAACCGTCTTTCGAACCTCAGTTCAGTCACACATCAGCCACAGTTTTGACATCATCGCCACCAGATAGATGAGGTACGGAGGGGAGGGTCTGACCTATATCAATCACCCTTACTCACCACTCGCCACTTCCACTCGCTACTCACCACACTCCGCCGGTCCAACAATGTTATCTCCTCTAAACCCTCTCGAAAATGGACTTCCGAGTGGTCTTCCCAGCTGATATCATGCCCTCACTACTCCCCAAACTCATACTATGTTGACATCAGACATGTCGACATCAGTCACGATCAAGGCCCATTTATTTACTTCCACGACAAAAAGAGGTTGTTGTTATTACTTCCTCTCACAGCTCTCCCCTTCCCTCCCCTTTTCTCAAATCGGCTACTGCTTTCATCGATCCTAATTCCCCATTCCGCTCGGTAACCGCGGGCACTTGAAAGAAGGGACAAAAAACCAGCAAGGACCGGGGAGCTCAAAGAACCTGTCAACCTCCCCCTTCCCCATTTCCGCACAAGCTCCCAAATAAAACACAACGCCGAACCCAATCCCCTCCACCCCCTTTTCACTTTTTGTATTGCCTGAAAGCCAGACCTCCAATATCAAGCCCACCCCTCTCCCCATGCAACCCTCCCCCAAGCGCCGTTGCTAGATGATAAAAATGTTGTAACAAACAAACAATGTCAGGAAGGAAAGAAAAGCAAAAACAAGTCCAAAAAAAGACAGTAAAGACCCCCCCCTTCTCCCCCCAGAAAAAAAGACAGATAGCCCCCACCCCAACTAATGGACTTTGTCCATAGTTTTCCTGCTCCGTATTCCCAGCAGATGATTGAAGGCCAATCTGGCACTCGTGTTTCGGCTCGGACTTGGCCATTGCTGGCTGGTTCTGTAATAACACATTCCCACAACGTACTGTACACCTTGCTCGATAGACAAAGACAAGAGCGAGGGATGGTGACGAGAATTCCTCGCCGGGTATTTGGTGTCGCGATGACGGGGACAAGGCGTCCGAAGAAAAGCAAAGATCCGTAGGGGCGACTGTTCACTGCTGGCGTCACTGCCGCCACCCGACATTCCAGATTACGTGGGCGATATCCCTCGCCGTGTTCACCGTGTCGAGGATACGGCTGAATACCCCGTCGTTTGCCGTGGGCGACTCGGCTTCGTCGCACGGCATGAACATCCCTGACGGCGTCCTCCGCATGCCAGCAGGTTCGGGGTCCGAACTACTGCTCGATGCCGTCCGACGCGACGCCGTCGACTGGGACACATTCCCATAGGCCCCGTCAAAGTCGTAGACGGTCTCCTCATCGGAGTTGTCGTCCCCACTGAAGAACCAAGCTTTCGACTTCTTCGACTTCATACCGTCGGCTCGCAGCGTTTCCTGTGACGACGATGGCGAGACAAGCGGGCTCCCGTACGAATACGTACTGTGCTTCATGGCCGTCTCGACTTCGAGGGAGTCCTGTCGATCCTTGAGCGTCGTGGATGGCAGCATGGCGATGGTCTTGCTGTCGGTGCCCTTGCTTTTCTTCCGTACCATAGGCACCCTCTTTCTCCTCCTCCTCGTCCGCTTCATCATGATGGCGCCGTCGTCCGAGTCGCTGCCGTACGAGTAGACAGGGGTGTCGTCGCCGTCATCGTCCCCCTTGACGTCCACGGCGATGCATTGCTCGACCTGCTCATTAAAATGTATCCGCTTCCGCTCCGAGGTGGGTGAGACGATGCCAGATGTAGAAGATGAAGCGTAGACGCTAGTGTCTATGCTGGTTCCTCTCGAGGAGAAGGGGAATGCGACATATTCGGTAGCGGCCCTGTCGAGAGCAGGGCGGACGAGCCTTCCACCGCCCTTCTCCTGGGCGTGCACGGCCGCGGCGGCCTCTTTGAGTAGCGATGAAGTGGATAGGGACCGCCTAAGCATTATTTCCGACATGCTACGCTTTTTGAGGATAGGCTTCTTGTTAATAAACGAGTTCGTCTTGGGTAGGGTAGGTCTCCTCGGCTGGAGCCCGACGCTCTGGACGGTCCCTTCTTGTGTCTGCAGTGGTCCGTACAGCCAAGTGACATCGCATTCCTTAAGCCTGCACAGAGTGTTAGCTATCACTCATCTCCCACCAACCGAATACCCTATACACACCAGTTGAGCGTCTCGGGCGACACCGTGGTCAGGTTGTTCTTCTTCTTCAGCCACGTCCTCCACGACGCATTCTCCAGACGGACAGAATTGACGTGGTCTTTCCGGCGGGAGACGATATACCTCCACGACGACCAAATCTCCTCCTCCGTCCAGTTGTGCGACAGGTAGTCCACATGTCGTGTGGGTTGCGTCTTGACGGCTGTGTCATCCTCGGCGCGCTCTGGAATCTCTGGCGACACAGGCCTCGAGGTATTATTAGAGGCCTCGGAATCTGGCGAGGAGTAGGAATGCCCGTTTCTGGGGCTCGGTGGGGGCTCGAGTTCCTCGGGCGGGTAGCAGGCATGGTCGTAGTCCGGGAGCACGAAGTGGTCGTCGGGGTGGAAGTCTATCTGCACATCGTCACAGTCGGATGATATGGATACATTGCTTGCGGGGGTCGATACGAAGGAGGAATCTGTCGAATCCGAGGACGGGATGGCTATGGGCGAAGAGGGGGCGGACGACGATATCGATTCGGAGTAGGATTTTGGGATGGAGTAGGAGTCGTGTATCCTGTTTGTTGAAGACGAAGACGGGCCAGTGGACGACCGACCCGTAGGGGCTAACGACGTTTGCGAGCGCGTTCTCCTCATTGGTGTTGACGTGAAGTAGTCCTCCTCAGAAGAGAGGACGACTGCCATCTTCTTCGAGAGTGTGAGAACAATGAGAAAAAAGGCGCACGAACTTGCGAGGCGAAATAAAACCCTTTGGCGGGAGGCCGAGTGCGATAGCCACCCTAGCGGGACTCTGTATGTTTGAAAACTATCATCAAGAAGGCCGGTAAGATGTCCTTGATTCGGCTACTCGATGTTCCGGTCGAAGTGTCGATTCGGGGGGTGGAAGGGAGGGAATTGTTTTTTTTTTGGTCCTTTCTTCGTATGGACAGGCCTGGGGGAAAATATTGTTTGAGAGGTTATGACCGGGGGGGGGGAGGCGTTTGTGTGGTGGTGGGGACGACGATATTAGTATCCGTTCTGTTCCATTTACCCCAGAACCGTTTGTCTGGGAATCCTTGTTGGGTGGAATTTGACTGGCGCAAGACTTCGAACTCGGTGGCGTTCGGAGAAGGGGCGGTGACCGAATTGGGCGCAATACCACCACGCTCTGGGGCCCACTAGTAGCGTTTTGACCTTCTAAATCCAACAGGAACACACGTGGCTTTGATTCAGCTTTTGGTTTTGGCTCTTTTCTTTTTTTGATTTTCTTGCTTTAGTCGAAACAATGCGTAGGACAAGACACTCGATTCTCTTGGGAAGATTTGTCGGAGATGGATGGAGAAAGAAAGAGAGAGAGAGAGAGAGAGATATACCGAAAATGGGCAGAAAGCTAGTGGTTAAAGAGGGCAGGTCGAAGGAAGACTATTCGGTTCGGTTCCGGGATGGGGACATGCACTAAAATACGAGTACACCGAGCGTGGAGGGAACATTCAAGAGAGGAAGGGAGCACGACAGTACGAGGTACACACAGAGGCTAGAGTGTACTGTGAGTTCAGAGGTGGGGTTCGCAGAGACAAACCGAAGCAGGTGGGGTGGCGTCAGCGCTGCAGACTCGTAGGTTTGACCGTGCTGATAGGGTTGCACTTGCGCACAGTGTACTCGTTTACTCCCGCGTGTACTTTACACCCCGTACGATATACATCGAGCCCACATCGACGGAAGTAGCGATGGGGATGATTCATGATCCAATGGAAGTAACACGGCCCATTACGATAGGAGAGAACCTCATGGGCCACTGAGGTGTGTGTGTGTGTGTGCCCGGGCATACACAGAAAGTAGCAGCCGCCGATTGCCATTGCCATTGCGACTATTCGTACCCGTACAGTCAACCGGGGTTTGTTCCCAAGAGACGTGGCGGGCGTTTCGGACCATGGCTTGGTTTCCCTTGTCTACTCCTTTCCCGGGTCTCCTTGTTTAGGGTGTCGAACAAGGACATGGGGGTCAAACGGGGGTCAAGCTAGGATTTACAGTTTTATTCGTTCGAGTAGGGGACCAGGCGAGCACCAGGAATGGGGAAAACACACCCGGTTGGTGCCTCCCGCCGATATACGGAGTGCTCGTACTCATACATATCATTCTTGGTACTCATGAACACGGATGAGTAGGGGCGGGCGGGCGCTCCGGGTGCCTCCGTTAGCAGGGGCGAGGTAGTTAGCGTGGTTGATGGTTGGTCGAAGTCAAATGGGGGGGTGAGGAGCCTTGTATGCGCGCCGCCGCTCAAGTGCAGAAGGATGCAATTGTCACTCCTCGGTCTCCGCCCTTCCACCTCGTGCACTCCGAAGCGCTGGTTGATGGCCTGCGCGTCTGAACTCAAGGGTACAAGCGTATAGTGTAATAGGTGATTGACTGATCCCTGTATAAAAAAAAAAAAAAAGAATGGGCTGGTTTTGAGCTCAGCTGATGAAGGGGAGGACAGTGCGAGGAGTCAGAACTTCACCCTTTCCAGGTCGTCGTATTCGCGAAAGTCCACACAAGCATCAGGCGACCGCCGATCTACTCCTCGTCAGCATAGGTAGGGATGAAGCCTGAGACGAGGAAAGCACAACAGCGTGGAGAAGCGGGGGTGGTGGCGTTCTCAGAGAAGGTCTTCCGAAATACTCGTATGGGGCCTTGTCTCTTGTTCCTGGCCAAAACCCCACACACCGCTGGACTTGTACTCTGTAATACACCTCTCTCCAGTGCCACCGGCAACGCTGGATGACCCACCCCCCAAGCTTGTTCCCCCCTACTGGCAAGCACCCGAACGAAAGGGTATATTACGTGTGCAGCCGAAGAGGACGATGGCGTCTAGGTGCCAACCGGCGCAGGGCCACTTTCTCCCTCGTCTATTTTCGGCTCCTATTTTTGGGATTTCAGTCCCCCAGCTCCTCGATCTCCGCGACGCGTGAAAAGGAAAAGAAGGCACTCGCCTCTCACACCGATATTCTGATGTTGCTTGAGACGCCTATTGGTTGGCTGGGCCGAGACCCGAGGAGGTGGTACTAATGACTCGATGGGCTGTAGGGCCGTGCGCTGCGTTTGTGATAATCACATACTGTATTATTATGAGTCGAACGGAACGGAAACCAAGTGAGGTGGACTTTGAGCACGTGCCACGCTGATAATAACTCGCAGTCGTACTTTGTAACCTGTCATCTCGATCGGAGGAGTGGCGCGCGAAAAACGATCGTGCTCGATATCAAAGATTGCATCAACAACAGCTCGGCAACTGGAACAAAACGCCATCGAAGTTGTAATGGCCAATGGGGATGCACAGGGGGGGAAGGGGGGGTGGCCAGTGGTTCGGGACATTGTTCCTGGGAGGGGGGTGGGAAGTTCCTGGGACCCAATGCTTCGGCCACATGGTGGACTCCTTACTGCCGGCCCCCGCCATTACATGTACGACATGGTGTATCTTCCTCGAGACATCCGATGAACGAATCCAATAATGCAATAACAACAGCTTAGACAAAACATTCCACCTCATGCTCGATGGTAGGTAGTACTATCTCGTGTCGCCAGGTCCCGCTTGATGACCCCCCAACCTAGGGTGCCTGCCGTCCTCGGCCTACAATAGACAGTGAGCATGCAACCAAGAGGGAGATGGAAGACCACCAGCCAATCCAATCCACTGCTCCTTCCATTCCTTCCCCAAGTAGCAATTAATCGACGAGGAAAACTCGACCGATTAAACTTCACATGGTCGAGGAAAGGGCGATGGTTTGGGAAACGCCAGCTCCAGCTCGCCCGCCGCCTCGATGTCCGACCGTAGGAGCCGTCGCCTCCGTCTCCGCCGCCACCCTTTGGTGCGGAGCCGAGAGCATGCTCGCCACCCGTATTATATTCCGGGCCGATTCGTCTTGCTATAACAAAAGGAAAAGTCGGAAGTGGAGTAGTCTATTTTTTTGTTCTTTTTGTTCTTTACTTTCTTCTATCGAGCTAGCTCGTACGGTAGGACCGATCATGTCCGAACAAGTGTATTTTTCTGAGTAAAACTTGAGAGGAAGGCGCCATGGGACGCGGGTACATCTCGAAGCATGTACAAAGTACGAGTAGGATTGGAAAGAAGGAGGTTCCTCCTCCCAGAAACAGGTAGGCAGGCAGGTGCCTCTCTCTGTCTGAAACCAAACTTCCGTTCTATTCCCGAGGGCTTACGAGTTTGCTCGTGACTCGTACCCACCTAAGCGAGCAAACCTTCGAAGATGGATATCAAGCCAATCATCGAAGCGCTACGGCCAACCATCATCTGCACGCTCTTTCTTCTTGATACGGTACGGGCACTAAGGAACTAATAATGGGAACCAAAAGGGCCCTACGAGGGCGGGGACGGCTCCGGACCCACTGACCTGCTTGTGCTGCTGCTGGTGCTGCTGATGATGCTGCTGGCGCTACCGCAACATCGCATTAGCACTGTAACCATTGCAACCCGCCCCGGGGGATTTATGCTCGAGCAAAGAGATAATAATAAGCTTCCCGGTGGGCCAGGCGCGCGTAATGGCAATCTATCGAGGTCCACTTCCCATTTCTCCTTTCGTGACTGTGCATCGAGAGCCTGGCTCCTCCTTCCCTCGTATCAGGACATGAGTATCCACTATTATCGGCATCAGATCATGGACCTTCTCCGCAGCCGAGGAAGAAGCCGGGACGTCCAGCGTCTAGCACGAGAAGTTCCCGCCGCAACATGGCACTATTGACTTTAAGCTCGTCTGCGGGGATGGGGAAGGTGTTGGTGTTGGCTGATCTGGCTCGTAATCATATTTCGGCATTAGTGCGCGCGCAAGGGCAATGGTTTTGGAAAGAGACTGCCTGTGCGAGTCACCAGAAGCAATTATCTACTATAGATGGGGAAGGCGCACACGGGGATTCAAGATAACACTAGTCTTAAACATTTACTCGTACGAATACAGGTACTCATGGTCACATGTGCGCAGGCCGCGGAATATCTCGGGGTTACATGACTAAGTAAGGCAGGCAGGGTGCTACCTGCCCGACGTCGACTGACTATTACTATTAATATGCTATTGCAAGTATACATGTTACGTATAGGTATAGGTAGAGATATGGATCAATCATTATTACATCGACAGGGCTTGATTACCCGGCAATTCGATTTGGCAAGGGGGCGCTCCCGACGGAGTTGCGGTTGTAAGTCTCCGATGATAGATCACAATCCAAATACCGGAAATCTACTATATGGATGTGCGTGCCTGTGCCTGTGCGTGCTTACTTTTGCCGGCCGCCGATAGGGACGGCACGGGCTCTTATTTCCGTCTTCCTCATCCTCCTTTTTTCCGCGCCTCGGCGGCGGGCGTTACGGCCGTTGCGACCACAGCAGCGGAAAGCGGCCGCTGGCGGCACCGCCTCCCGAACTCCTGCTTCCTCACAATACCTCCTCCGCTCCCGGATCCGCCACACCGTCGAACGAGCATGCACGTACTCGTAGCAGGAGCGTGAGCAAAGGGGCGCACCGCATTCCCGGATTACATCGCACTAACGCCCAAACCGCTAACCAGGTTGCATGCCAAGGGGGGGGACTGTTGATTCTACTTTCGGTGTACGGAGTGAGGGGAAGGCACAGTAGGTCTAAGATAATGTCTACGATAGAGGTGAGACAATACCACGGCGCTACTTTTTGACTTTTGACTTTCATCGACTTGGCCAGCATGGCTGAGACTTGAGAAAGGCCAATGAACGGGCCACGGGGGTTGGAACGGCTCCTTGCGGGGAAAGGTAGCTCGTTCTCATCGGTGATACGAGGACTGGTTTACAAGGCCGGGAGGTGGCTTGTTTCTCGACTTGAACGAACGGTAGAGGGGAAAAGGAAAACCTGCTGACGTGCATTTACTCACTGGTCCTCGTCCATTAGAGACTGGAGATGACATAGTGCCATGAACATGAACCAGGAACATTGACGAGTAATAATCCTTCCATATCACCCACATATAAGTAAGTAGTACAGATACCCATATTGGCAGTTCTTACGCTTTAGTCATTGTTCATCATTACCAAGAGGAGGGGCGTACTCTGTCAACGTCCTTACTCGTATTATCCGTACCTCGTTTGAGGTTGGAGGATCGGCGTCTTTGGAGACATGGTGATATCATGACGACTACATGGTGCAGCTCGGCAATTAAGCTCGAGCTCAGGCCCCGTCTTGCGCAATCTGCTCAAAGCCCGTCACCTTCTCCATATTATCAAATATTTTCATTTGGCCCAAGTTTTGTTTGGCCACCTGGGTGCTTGTAACTCGTACGAGCAGCTACTCGTAGCTGTCTTTACCCCTCTCTCCTCCTCTCCTGCCCCTCCTCGAGCTTGGCTTGGCCCTGGTAGGGGGTGTAGTGGGGTGTGTGATGTGTGTCCTATAATGTAAGAGGGGAGAGCTTTCACCAATTGGATAGAGGGGACACCCCTCCCCCCCAACCTTCCCTCTTGTTAACTATTCCTTTTTCTCCCCCCCAACCCTCAATCCTCAATGTCCTCGACTCGTGCCCCTCGATGAAGTACCGCTAAGTTATCAAGTGGCGAGTGTCGAGACAACTCTCAATTGGCCAGGGGGAGACAATTCTTTCCTGCCGCCATGTCTATTTACGGATTAAACCTTGATAACAGCCAGGACGCAAGTACGAGGAGATAGATGACGTTCCACCGTCCATCCATCCTGATCCTGATCCTGATCCCGAATTCCGAATCGGCCTCCGGACAGTACACCTCGAATCAGCCTGTGTACTGGATATGGATAACAAGGCAACGAAGAGATGGGCATTAGGTG
This sequence comes from Cephalotrichum gorgonifer, assembly GCA_900312665.1. Taxonomy (NCBI): domain Eukaryota; kingdom Fungi; phylum Ascomycota; class Sordariomycetes; order Microascales; family Microascaceae; genus Cephalotrichum; species Cephalotrichum gorgonifer. Next base: position 1,542,179 of record ONZQ02000001.1, read on the forward strand.
GGTAGTGGGTGGGTGGGGAAGGGGGGGATAGATATGGTCGTAATGTAGTTGTAACGCGACGCCATCCCCTCCTTTTTCACCGGTCTCGCGCAGTGCAACGCGCCCTCTCTCCCCTCCCGAAAGGAACCCGCAGGACGGAGTATTCTAGTAACCCGGGAACCCCCACCGACGTGCCCTCACCGAGCCGAGAGGGGGGGAGGGGGGAGCTATCACACCTTACATGTAGGCTGCATGCGCCTTGCGCCATGCACCATGCGCATACTCTTGCAAGCAGCCGGCTTGAAATAGAGATGGCCGCCCATCACATCACACCACACCACACCAAACCAAACCAAACCAAGCCACTCCACACACACCCAAAACAAAACAGAAACCGAACCAGAGCCCAATCACACCGACGTCCACGCCCACACCCACACACCTCTTCACGGGAAGCTTCGCTTTCGTCAACACCCTATGCGGCCCCCTCTGTCACCTCCATCGCCCTTTTTTAGTCCTCATCGGCCTTTGCTACGTCACAACTTTATCCGTTCCGGTTTTGTTGGCAATCTAATCCACATCGTTACCCATTAAACTTAACCTGTAAACTATCCAACCTTACGAGTAGGCGCCCGTACGTCGGCATGGGAACTCTGTATACAATCGTATACAAACTACAGGCATGTAATACATGCACAAGTAACTATCCCATGTTCCTATCGGGCACGGGCGTTTGCGGCTGTGGCGTCGCAAGTAATACTAATATAAAAAAGGTCACCATACCCGGTTCCAGACCCTTCCTTATCTTCCTATCTATCTATCTCCCTTCTGCGCCCCTTGTCCTCCCGAGATTCCTACACTGTGGTAAAGATAGATAGATGTTCGGTAGCGAGCGGAGGACGTGCGCGATAGTAATCTCGATCCGCTGCAGCATCGGACCCTTGGTGTCAGTCGGAGTTCGCCTTTTCCCCCTCCGTCCCTATCTCTTATCATCACCACCTTGCGCCTTTGATGTAAGACTTCCGTCCGTAGCCGCGCATATCCATATTCATACCATAGAGAGTGACGAGTGCGCCCCCACGCAGATGGTTCCTATATTCCGGGATCGCTTAGTTGACATCCTTTGGCATTTCACTATCTCCACGGGGGTAATATCAGCACATGAGACCCCCGGCAAGACAACAGGACAGCAGAAAAGCATGATAGCAGCGCAGGGGAAAACTATACCAGCGAGATAGAAAGGCGGGAAAGACACCAAAACATGGAGGTAGCGAGACAGCATGATGCCAAGAGAGAGGTAGGATACTCGGCCAAGATTTCCGAGACGATGGGGAATCTTCTCACCACGAGACATTCGCCAAAGCCCATCGACCACCGAAACAACAACACGCCCCAGATTCACCCCGGATTCACCCCAACTCACCTGGTTCAATCTGGTATATATTTGTAATCTACGAGTATAGTAGACGTAGATACAGGCAGATAGTAGATATAGCTCCAGGAGTCTACAGAAAAGACGCGGCCATGGCCACCTCCCTCCTCCTCATGTGCTACCCCGATCCCCCCTGACTTCCGCCGAGCCGAAAAAAAGGTGCGTCGCCTCGTCCCAAATCCGCCTATTGTCTGTTCATTCCCCAGCGCGGAAAGTTCCTCGTTCCTCGTTTGCCAGCCGGCTGGACATTCCGGATGCGGTAGGGTTAATCGCTGTCATCTGGAACACCCTCCCATTCCTTGAGTATTCTAGCACGAGACTGCGTTTCTCATGAGGAAAAGGAGGGGCGGAAGAGGAGGGGTGGGGAAGGAGGAAAAAGGGGGGGGGGTGGTATACAGCGGAGAGAAATGGAAGACTTCTTTATTGAGCTGTCTCACGTGCTTCACACATCATCATCAAGACCTCGGTCACGAAAGACCTGAGAATAAAGGTGTGAGAGAGAAGGAGGTCTGAGGGGGCATTCACCGTCCGAGACCGGTTTCTCTGTCCCACGCATACTCTGCGCGAGCAGCAGGGAAATGACATGCGGGATAATTGACGCCCGGGGGGGGGGGGGGTAGACGGGAAGGGGGCATCAGATACTAGATACCAGGATATCAGAATCGGCCTCCAAACACCTTAAACTTTCCTCGCGAAACATGTGGAAGAAAACGTTTGTTTCCCTAGTAGTGCTCTCTAACTTTTAAACTGGACCGTCCGTCGGTTGTTGCTTGGAGTTACCGTGACCATTGAGGATGAAAACCTGACGCCTGGAGAGACCTGCTCTCCTCCCGTGGCTAGAGAGAGTTCTTATCTCTCGCTACCTTATTAGACAATGGAGAAGAATGTAGATAGACATGCACAGTTCACCATCGATCGGAGGAGGGTTTTTTTCTTTTTGGGGGGGGGAGGGAGGCTATGATGAGGTCTGATTCTATTTTGAGCAACAGGGCGCCTTTTGCCTTCCCTTAGCCCCTAGGCTACGCGTACTCCCTCGACCCCTGGGCTAGCCAGTGTGAGGAAAAGAAGGTTTAGGAGGCGCGTTCTCTCGCCTTGGTACAACTGATACCAGCGGCAGTCTCGCACTACCGAGGGTGCAAACGGAGCTCTCTTGGATAACGGCACGGGATGGCGCCACCCCGGAGTCTAATCCTGTGGCCCGCTCAGTCCAGAGCGCGGAGGCGGACGTAAGCCTTCGATAACGGACATCATCTTGGGGTATACCGCCTCGGGAGGCTGTCGACTGATTCCCCGGAGCCAGGCCAGGCCAGGCCATGCCGGCCCCTTCAGCCCCTCGGCGCAAATGCCACCTCGGGCGGCACCCTGAAGCTCGCGCAGAACATTCGCTTATTCGGCGCGACGTCCCTCACGTCGTAGATGTCCACCTCCCCCGCGTCTAGGTTCTCCCCCACCGGCAGCCGCACGCCGATCTGCTCGTAGATCCTCTCCACGATGTCCGACCGCGCGCCCTCATCCGACGCCTTCTGCGCGAAGCAGTGTACGTGCACTACGGGGAGCTTCGTCGCCGTGTGCGGCGCGAAGAGCGCCTCCCTACCCGCGTACACGCCGCGGAAGCGGTGGAGGAACGTGGTGGCCGACCCGGGGAGGTTCATGACGAAGTGGGAGATAGTGGGCGGGACCGGCACGCGGACGGGCTCCGGCGCCGGCGTCGGGTTGCTCCGGGAGAACTTGTGCCGGGGCCGCACGAGGGCGTGGGACCCCGCCTCCGAGGCCTCGCGGACGAGGTCAGCTGCCTTGTGGATGAAGGTTAGGCCGTCCTCGTTGAAGGGGCGGACGAATTGGTCGACCTGATTTGGTTCTGTGTTAGCTGTTTGCTGGAGCGGGATTTCACTGATCTGTCTTCTGGTTGTTGTACAAGAGGAAGACGAGGTAAAAAGGGGGAGGGAGGCTCGCTGGTCTATCTCCTGGGCCGGTTGTTGCACAAGGAGGGAGCGGGGCTCAAAAAGGGGAGGCACATGCCTTGTTTCGCTTAATAGATTCCTGTAGATACTTGTAGCTCTCGGGATTCATGTCGTTCGCGTAGACGAAGACACCCTTCCTCCCCGCGGGGACGGCGAAGGGTCCGATGCCGGCCATTAGGTCACACACCACCTCGCCGGGCTGGAACTTACGCACGAGGCGCGTGTGCTCGGGTTCGAGCTTGGAGTTCCAGTAGACCTTTGCGTAGTCGAACTTGAAGATGCAGTCGTTCTCCTTGACCTCGACGTTTAGGTCGTCCGGGCCGGCGAGGACCTCGTAGCTGAAGGTCCGGTACGCGGACTCCGTACCAACGTTGTCGATCTTGTTGATGACGGTCCTGAAACGGGGGGACTTGTCGATGATGAGGTCCGCGATGACCTTCTTGTAGGGGAGGAACTGGTCTCTCAGGTTGAGGTGGACTGCGGCGGGGTGTGAGAGGCTGGGGTTTGGTGACGGTGCAGCTAGCGAGAGGATGTGAGGACTTACCAACATCGCCGACTGTGTTGAAACCGGATGGAACCTCGCCCTGCAGCTCCTCGGGGAGAATAGACTCCATGATCTCGTCTGCTTCACGTCAGGGGCTGGGCTCGAGGAGCTGATGGGATGTAGATACTGCAGCTTACGGTATGTCCATTTATCATATCCGAGTGTCAAGTCGTAGGGTATTATCTCCAATTCGTCCGCCTTTGTTCCCTCCTCGAGAGTTGGTCCCCACGTAGAAGTGGCTGTCCATGAGAGAGAGTAAAAGTCAGAACACCGGTGGCACACACACCATGACTCCTCCTACCATGCCCCGCCAATCATCGCCGCAACACACGGAGTCTGAGCCAAGTCAGAGAGAGACGGGCACTTTTACCTACAGTCGAATTTCACATCAGGGGTAAGAAGAAGACACTTCCTCCCCTTTCCAGCGGCGCTCTCGTCAGGGTGCGCACGCAGCGGGTCGACATTGATGCGGTCGAATACCCTCTTCTCCTTGATGAGCTGCGTCCTGTACTTGGAGATATTACGATTATCCTTGATGGACGCCGCCGCGAGCTGGAACGTCTTGGAGAAGAGGCTCCGGTCCAGAGTCGTCATGGCCCGGGCCAGTGGTGCCCGAAGTTGGATCATGGCGCCGTTGGCATCCTAGCGATAGTGAGAGGTGTTAGGACGGGGTGACCTTTGCAGCCGCAGCCGAGAGGATGGGATTTGAGGTTTCGGGGCGGGTTGGATTGACATGGTTACCTCCATAATGAGCAGGGATGAGCAGAGATGATCAGGGACGAGCAGGGATAAGCAAATAGTGCAGGGGGGTGAGTGGATGTTGGGTTGTGATGGGATGGAGGGGTCGTTGGATGTAAGGCTGCTGGAAATTTTAGGGGTGGTCGTGAGTTTTGGGCGAATCACAGGCAGCTGCATGCTGCTAGCAGTAAGGCTGCAGTGAGCGAGTAAAAATATTCAGTACTCTACAGGTACTTACTTCAATGTACTTGCCGAGATGCCCATATCTACACTCACATTCACGTTCACGCCAAACTTCACATTCGCAATGATTTTCATGGACAGTATCATATCGGCATTGGTCACCCATTTCCATTAAACTTATTGAATAAAGCAACCGGCCCCATATGCCGAGGTGGTGGCGCATAATACACCCGGAACATCAACCTAAACGAACAGCCCATTAATATTCTAGCATCCAAATACTGCACAACACATTTTCCAAAATTCTATTACCACATCCCTCTCGTCTACCCTTCTCCTCACCTTCACATCCACTACTTCCCGCGGCGCATCTGGGCCTTGGAAAAGTTCCTCAGTCCCCGGATGAAGACCTGGTACTCGACGCCCCGACCGTCCTGGAGGTGGAAGATCTCCGTCAGGCGGATCTGCCACGGGGGATAGCCCGACAACGACACGTACGGCCCGAAGAGGATGAGAAGCTCCGGCTCCGACATTATCCCCTCGCTCAGCTCGGCGTCGACCAGGTCCATCTGGATATCCGAAGGGTTCAGCTTGCCCCTCTGCGACATCTCCGCCAGCGTCTTGGTGAGGTCGACCATGGACTCCCTTCCGTCCTTGTATGATATGAAGATTACCTTGAGCTCCTTGAAGTCCGCCCCCCGGAACCCGTCGGTCGGAAGGGATTCTATGGGCTCTGCGTGGGGCGCCGTGACGACTAGGCCGGGGCGATCCTCGCCGTAGTAGGCGGCGAACCGTTGGAGGATGCTCTGGTGTATCTGCGGCAAGTACCTCTTTAGAACACCTGTAGGAACCACATGTTAGCCCCCCCTTTTCCCTCGTTGGAACAAAAAGAACGGCACCGCCGGTGCCACTTACCGGACCGCTCGTAGATGGAGAGCATTGGTATCCCCGCGCACGCTGACCACACCGCCACGTCCGCCGCCTCGCCAACCAGCCTCTCCAGCTCACTCGCCCTGCCGTCCTCCTCCATAGTCAGCACCACGCTCAGGTGCTTCGGTTTCCTCCCGAGGTTTTTGACGTCATTCTCGATGAGCTCGGGGGTTCGGTGGTGGTAGTAGACGACCGACCGCACGCTATAGGAGACCGCGTGCCACGTCTTGCGTAGCTTGATGTATAGGGAGAATATCGAGTGCATGATCGTGTAGATGAGGAGGTGGAGCTGGCTCTTGAGGAACTTTCGAAGTCCGAGGCGGGACTTTCGCTGGGTTGACGGCTGCTCCCGCTGTTTCGGCGCCTTCACCTCCTCTTGCGGAGGGGGTGGAACATATTTCTAAACGCGGTAAAAGACTGGTTAGGCGATGAGGAAGACTAGACCCGGGAACACCGAGATCCGGAGGAAACACGTGGAGGGACAAGCCTACCCCGATAAGTCTGCGCTTCTCTTGGTCGTCTAATAAGTGGTGGTCGTTCTCTTCGTCGGCCCGGTAGGCCTTGCGGTCTCGTACGGTGAGCGACATGGCCACAGGTTTGGCTTAGTGATTTCAGATGTGGGAAGTGATCGGTCGGTAAGAGTGAAGCTGGTTCGGCGGCGTGTTTGCTCGGAAGGCTTCGTCATCTATCGTGGGACCTATGCTCACGAACGAAACTAGTCTTTGAAAGACTACGAGAGTATGGAATAGTAGAAGTGCGCAGGAAAGTTGGTCTTGAGAGGAGGTACACGTGGAAGACTTCTCGGGAGCTGCGTAATATCGGTGGCGCAGAAGCAGCTACGAGCACTTCGTAAGGTGCGCTGATGAGCACCACGAACCCAACCGGTCAAGCTCGTACGCGTAAGAGTCTTGGAGGACAGCGATGTCTCTCTCTCCCATAAAAATATCCACGTGACTGGCCGACAGATGTCCCCTGACGATGCAAACTTGCAAGCCTCATCACTCTTAACATGGCTCCGTGAAAGTGAAATTAGAGAAGCACTTGAATCTCAAATTTGATATTTTTTTCTATAATACCAATACCTGCTACGATCATTTGGAAACCTGAATTGACCTTGCATTGCCTGGTGTGGATAAACGTCATAGCAATGAAACCGCCACGTTGATCTAGCGAAGTGTGGCTCGCCTCTGTGCCTGTATTACTCAGCCTCTACGATACTGGGGCACTGGCTAGCAAACGAAGCTCGAAGTACAACGGTACCTTGAGACCAGTGGCTACAGTGGGCACAGTGCAGTACCTATACATGGCACTCTGGGTATGTCGTCCCCTCCACACGGATAGGTTATTACTTGTCCTTGCTATAGATCTCCCCACCACCCGCCAGCGCCAAGGACCCTGTGTGGCTTCGCAACAACCTACGAGGACGTAATGCGCCTTCGCGACTGCCGATGTGACAGTCTTCTAGCGACCGCCAGCTTCACAACTCCACCACACACACCTGCACAACCGACTCTCCCGCCTCGAAGCTCCCGTTTCGCGCCGAACAGTGATGTCACGCCCGCCGATTTGAACACCAACAGACCCAATGGAACGGGCAGGGTCTAGCGCCAGGACCCTCTTCCCGAGGGGGCCAAGCTTCACCCTGGAGGACTTCTCAAGCACCGACTTCACGGTTCGAGACTTCATCGACAACCTTGCCGAAACCGCCGTGCCCGCCAATCGGAAATCCGGCCCTTCTCAGAACCAGTTTGACCCGAAACCCCTGATCCGAACCTTTGAAAGTACGACGAAACTGAACGAGAATCGATCCCGGGGTGTCAACCGACGGCTAGCTAACTAACTATCTCGGGGCTTAGATGCTTTATCCCAGCTCGGCGAACTCGCGGGCGACCTCCAGGAGAAGGAGTCCGAGCTCCTCTCCCAGGCCCGCCGCGCCGACATCACCCACAACCAGACGCTCGACACGCTGGGCCGAAAGCTCGATCAGTCCATCGACGCCTTCGAAACCCTCAACATCTCCCTAAATAGCGGCGCCGAGAACGCGAGCAAGGACGCCGCCGATGGAAACGCCGCGGTGCAGATCGGCGAGAGGCTCGAGGACCTAGACCGGAAGCGGAGACGCGCGCTGGATGCGAGCTTCCTCATCCGGTGCTGGACCGAAGTCAGCGAGACGGGCCAGCTGACGTCCTTGGAGGACATACAGAGGCAGCCGGGTCCCGAGAACAAGGTGCGCTGCGCCGTCATCGCGAGCCAGCTGATGCGCATAAGCCAGCGGCTGGACACGGCATCCTGGAGCCAGGCGAACGGGGCGCAGAAGCGCGGGAGCGGCGCTGCCAACGGCGTGAACGGCGCTGGCGGCGGCGGCCGGGCGCATAACACGAGGGAGATACTCGAAAAGTTTAGCGAGACGCTGGAGCAGGACCTCCTCAAGCAGTTCAACGACAGCTACCGCCGGCAAAACTTCGACGACATGAGGGAATGCGCAAAGGTCCTTCACGACTTCAATGGCGGCTCGAGCGTGATTGCCACCTTCGTCAACCAGCACCAGTTCTTCATCGACCGGGACCAGCTCGTCAGCGACGAGGTGACGGTTGATAACGAGGCGTGGGAGCTCATAGCAGACCCGGACTCCGAGTCACCGGGCGTGGACCCGGGCCTGCAGTCGCTCGTCGACGAGGTTAAGCTCACGATGCAGGAGGAGTCCTTCATCATCAAGCGGGCCTTCCCGTACTACGAGACCGTACTGATCAAATTCATACAACGAGTCTTCCAGCAGTCGATCCAGCAGCGCCTTGAGGCGGTTCTGGACAAGGCCGCGTCGATATCGTCGCTCGCCTTCCTCAGGACGCTCCACGCGTCCAGGGCGTACATTAACTCTCTAGTAGAGGATTTAAAGTCTCACGGGCTCACGGAGCACCCCGAGATATGCTCCGCCCAGATTTCTCAGACGCTCGACCAACAGCTCGAGGAGCTATTCATACCCTACCTCGTCGGGAACTCGTACATTGACCGCGAGAAGAAGAGCCTCGACGAGCTGAACAGCTCCCTGCTGTTCAAGTTCACCCTCTACCACGCCAAGCGGAAGAAGGCGCCGACCGGGTTCATGGCGTCCCTCGCGCAGCAGGGAACGCAGTTCCTGGCGTCCGCCAAGGACGCCTACATGGAGCGCCTCGATTCGTCCGACCTCACAGCCACGCAGAAGGTGATGATGCTGAGGATCGCCGGGCTCAAGGACAGCAACACGAAGACTGAGATCGAGGTGTCCGAGGAGGACGGTGTGCTGAGCGTCGCGAACGCCAAGAGGATGATCAAGTGGCTCGCCGAGGGCGTGAGGAGGGCGATCGAGCTCGGGTCCGCCAACGAGACGGCCAAGGACGTCAACATCCTGCTCGGGCTCGTGCTGGACAGCATGGGCCGGGTCTACCTCGAGACGGGCCTCGAGGCGGCCCTCGACCAGGCGACGTCCCAGGAGAACGTCAAGACCGAGCCCGACCTGACGTACCTCCCGTCGATCCGCCCCGCGGTGACCATCGCCAACCTCATGGACCGCTTCATCACGACGGTGCTCGTGCGGCTCGCCGAGTCCAACACCACGGTGCGGCGGAACATGGAGGCGCAGAGGCGCATGGGCATGGACTCGATAGAGCAGAAGACCAACGCGGTCATCAAGAGCACGGTGGCCGTCGTGACCAACTGGGTCGCCAAGTCGCTCAACTCGCAGCGCAAGACGGACTTCCGCCCCCGGGACGGCGAGCTGCTGGACTCCCTCCAGACGCCGACCTGCCTCCAGATCTGCACGTTCCTGTCGCGCGTGAGCACCCAGGCGGGTGCCGCCGTGGACGGCGACAACCTCGAGGCGCTGGAGAGCGAGGTGGCACTGTCGGTCCTCAAGCTCCTGTTCGACCACTTCAAGAAGTTCCAGGTGAACGCCACGGGCGGGCTGATGGTCACGCAGGACATCGCGAAGTACGTGGCCACGCTCAAGGGGTGGGGGCTCAGCAGGCAGGTCGAGGGCACGGTCGAGCTGCTGACGGAGATCGGGTCGCTCTTCATCGTCGGGCCCGAGGCGCTGAGGGAGAAGTCGAGGACGCTGACGACGGGGCCGAGCGGCGCGGGGAGGAAGCTGTCCAAGGTGGACTTCAGGGCCTTTGTGCAGCGGAGGGACGACCTGGCTTCTGTGGGGATCCAGAGCCTGCTGGCTAGTTTATGAGTATGAGGGGGCGGTGGGACTGGAAAAGATGTGTCGGTCAGTCAGTGGCTGGCCTGTTTCGGGGGGTTATTTGTTTTGGCGGGGACGGCAGATGGGATGGGGATCACTGTTATATAGGATCGCTTATACAAAAAGATACCATTAGTTGGAGCAGCCGCAGGCGAGATGTAGATGTGTGAAGAAGTGTGTAAATTCCTAAGGGTATAATACCAACAAACGTGAAAACCAACCAGCATAAGCCCTATCCTGAATCCCAATGCAAAAAGGATAAAACCAGTCCCAGGGTCATGAATTCCAATGCGAGTCACTCATCATCATAACCAAGTCCCCCCTCCCTTTTTGGGTCCCAGTCCAAAACTCGTCAACCCTCAACACCACCTCTCCCAAGGCTCCCTCCACTTAACTCCCAGCGCCTCGAAGATCCTCCTCTCATCCCTAGCCTCCACCAGCGTCCCCTCGCTAATCTTCTGCCTCCCGGCCGCCCTCATCGCCCCCGCGTAGAGCCCCCTCTGGTTAAGCCTCATGTCCTTCTTGGAGGCCAGCAGCCTCATGCTCCGGTTGAAGACGTCGTTCCCCGTAAAGTACAGCAGCGCGGCACCGAGTTCCGCCTCCGGCACGAGGAGAAAATCGACGCGGCGCCACGTCGGAGGACCACCCGGGAGGACGCAGCACCCGTGCAGCTTGCTCCCGGATCCCCCCGCACCCGTCCCCGCCAGCCTCGCGACCAGGACCCCGCTCGCCTCGAGGTCCCTCGCTAGGCCGTCGAGGAACGGCGAGAGCTCCGCCGCGGACGTTGTTCCCTTCCTCGTGATGAGGAAGTCCACGTCCCCCGACGACTCCGCGCCCCGCCTGTAGCTCCCCCCCACGATGACCTCCACGTCTGGGTCGGCGCTCGCCGCCGTGCGCCTCACGACGTCCGCGAGCGCCTCGACCTCGCGCCGCGGGATCCGCGCGTTCATGTCCGCGTACCGCTCGACGCCCAGCCTCTGGTTCCTCGTCAGCTTCGCGTGCGCCATCAGGTCCTCCAGCGTGCGGTGGCCCTGTGCGATCCACTTGCCCGCCTGCGCGGCCCCGACGTCGTACACGCCGAGGAACAGCTGCAGCACGCGGTCGAGCGGCTCGGCGTTCGCGTACTCGAGCCTCTGGAGGCGGTCCGTGGCGGCGATCTCCTCGATCTTGCGCGCGAGCCGGTCACCTATGTTCGGGAGGCGCCGCGCCTCATCGGCCGTGCGGACCTTGACGGGCTGGCGCTGGAGCGTCTTGATGGCCTTGCGGTAGCTAATGGTGCGCCACTGGTCGTTCATGCGCGTGTAGTACGTACACATCTCCTGCAGGACCTCGATGGTGCGCGCGTTGGGGGAGGAGGAGGCGGAGGCGGAGGACTTCTCGCGCGTGCCGCCCTGGTAGCACGCGAAGCGCTCCTCCATGGCGACCTCCTTTCTCTTAGGGTTCCTGGGCCCCCGTCGTGCTTCTTCTTCATCTGAGCAGCCGGAGCGGTGCTCTTCTTCGTCCGAGGAGGAGGAGGAGGATGCGGCGGCGACTGTGGTGCCGGAGACTGAGTGGAGATCGTCGTCCTCGTGGTCATCGTCGAGGGGGAGGGCCTTGTATTCCTGCATCAAGTTGATGTACCCGGAGAGTTCGTCGCCAAAGGCATCCAGTTTCGGTTTGGCTTTGGCGCCTGGACTATCGGGCTGCCCTTGACCGTGGTTACTGCGAGGGGCCTGCGACTGTTGGGACTCGTCGTCGGAGATTGATATGACTTGCTGTGAGGGAGGGTTGGCGGGTTCCAGGCGAGCCTCCGCCCCACGTGAACTCTGAGATTGCGTGTCAGGGACAGGGATATGGTCCCATCTCTTGGAGTTAGCCGGAGGTGGCTTCAGAGGCAAATGTTCCTTCCCAGCTTTCCCATCTGGGGGCTTTTCTGTGATCTTCTGGGCGGGCTCGCAACCAGGATACCCGGCGACTTGGTACTTGGCCTGGTGTGGATTCAGCACATGCCGGAACTTTATGCAGTCTAGAGGAAAGTCCTCATTCACGACGGCCGGCGGCCCCCCGGATAACGGCTGCGCACCCAGTATCCCCTCGATATCCCCATACTTGAGCTGCCTATCCACGATAACATGCGTCGCGTCCCCGATCTCCCTCGTCCAGAAAGCCCCGTACTCCCTCGCCTTCATGATCCTCGCCCGCCGCGCCGGGGCGACGTCGTCGTTCGGGATGTAATAGAACCTCAGCCCCACACACACGCGGTCCGCCTCCGGCACAAGCCTCACCTGGTCCGCGCCCCTCTTGCGCTTCTTCATTGCTGGCAGGCCGACCGGGGCGGCGGCGGCTGTCTCACGCCCGCGCCCGAGGAAGCTGCGCTTGAGAGGGAGCGGGGTCGTCTCGCTCCGCCTGAGGAGGTGGCGTCTGTTTCCGGGGGCGGAGTCGGGAACGGGGATGGGGGTCTCCGCGACGAATGATACGTCGGGGTCCGGGTCCCGCGCGGCTGCACGTCGGCGATATTCGCTTGTCGGTGTTGCCTTGATGGTGGTTCCCAGGGGGGCTGAGACAACCCTCCGAGGGGGTCCTCCAGGGCTGTCCTCCGCTGGGAGCTGCAACGGCCGTGGTGACCGGGAGACGGGTTGAGGGGGATCCGGACGGGGCTGCGATGAAGGGGGAGGACCAGGGGTGGCGGCGGGTGTGTTCGGCTTGGTGTGGAACCGTCGACACTTTCTCCGGAAGGCCTCTTCTTCCTCGTCGAGTGAGTCGCCTTCGGAGTCGGACCCTCCTCCGCTCTTGGTCTTAGTCGTGTCGATCCTTCGCGTTAGAAAGTCCAGCTGTCGGAAGTATTCGATCTTGTCCTCGAGACCGGGGTCTTCAGAGCTCGCCATTGTCCAGGACGGCGATCTAGTCGAAGTAAAGGAAAAGCACCGAAGACATCACGATTCACGACACGATGCAAGAAGCTCCAATAAGATACGCCTCAACACGGGAATGTAAGTTCAGTTGCTCCAAGATTAGAAAGAGAAAATAAACCTCACGCTAGGTAAGCGGGTGAAAGAATAATGACGAGAATGAGACCGACAAGGCATGAGGTTTTATAACTCTTGAGGGTAGTACATGTGCACTGGAGTGAACCTTTGAACGATCCGCCATTGAAGTTTGAGCTAATGACTTTGAGTTAAAGGCGCGTCGTTGCCTGGTGACAATATGGAGCCATAGTCGCATTGAAGCGGGCGAAACTAGCGGGATCAGGTGGACCACCTCGATAAATAACCTCAAGTCAAGGTAGAAACCATTGAATTGACAGCTCCAGAAATAGGGAAAACCGAAAGGAGCACTCGGATTGCAAATCTCACCCAGGAATCAAGCCCACACAAACATGAGTTATACCATGGTTAACGACGATAACTCCTGGCAAACACTACAAAAGGGGAAAAAAGTTGAAAAGAGCAAAAAAAAGATATTCGACAAAGGCAGGATTTGAACCTACGCGGCCGAAGCCATATGATTTCTAGTCATACCCATTAACCACTCTGGCACTTTGCCTGTGTTATTGTTAGTCAGTAACTTGGTCAGCACATACGTATACCCACGCCACTTCCCTTCAAATCGAACCTACCTGACCTCCAACATGTCACCTTCGTCCCCTTCTTCGTTCCACTTTCAAAGAAAAGAAGCTCTGTAGGCTGTTCACACTGACAAATCTGCATATCTATACTTGGCCGATGAATATTTAACAATAAAAGACAATGTGGTATTATATCGTACTAACAAGCAAAACAAGAATATACAATCGGTCATATATATATACACAGAAAACATGGCTCCCCAAGATATCCCCCATTAATACTTCCCTTCCCCATCCCTCATGCAACACATTTCCCATACCCGCAAAGAAGAAGCAAAAAAAAGGTATCCTCCGAATTTAGGGCGCCCTGAGGCAACTGTTCTTTGTCGGCTCCTTCTCTCGTTGGAGGCGCGACAGAGGAGGGCAGCTAGTTGAGAATTGAAAAGAGCGAAGACACTGCCGGCAACCTCATTCAAGTAGAAACTCTATATCTATCCACCATCTTCCCCATTCTCAAAGGATTAATCACCCGTATCACCCCTTCCCAGAAACCCGATCTATCGCGCATGCGGCTGCTGCGGACCATACGGGCCGTAAATCCTCGGGTCCACAAGCGGCACGTTGTGCTTCTCGACGGAGTGGAACGTGCCGACGTCGACCGAGTACCTGCTCGCAGCCTCGTTGTCCACGTCGACCAGGACCTCCCTCGTGAGCTCGACGTAGTCGTACGCGAACTCGCCCACCTCGGCGTCGTCGATGCCCAGGATCTCCGACTCCTCCGAGGCGCGGAGCTGCAGGCCGGGCACGAGGTTCATGAGGAAGAGGATGGCGCAGGTGGCGACGAAGGAGTATGCGCCGCCGGCGCAAGAGTCGGCGAGCTGGTAAGCCAGCTGCACCCAGTGCCCGTCGAGCCAGCCGCCCTTGATCACCTGGACGTGATCGAGGTGGGCGATCTCGGCCGAGGCGAAGAGGGCTGTGCAGATGTTGCCGACGAGGCCGCCGACGGCGTGCACGGCGAAGATGTCGAGCGCGTCGTCGACCTGGAGGATGAACTTGAGCTTTGTGGCGTAGTTGGCGAAGGCGGCGCCGAGGATACCGACGGGGACAGCTGCCCAGACGGGGACGAAGCCTTTAGGGAAGTATGTTAGTAAGTTGGGTGTCAAAGTTACGAGGGATTTCGGGGACATACCGGAGCCAGGGGTGATGGACACTAGACCGGCAATGACACCGGAACAGAAGCCGACAGTCGACCACTTCCTCTCGAGCCTGTAGTCGAGAGCGCACCATGTGATGCCGCCAATGCAAGCGGCGAGGTTCGTGACGGTAGCGGCGACGATGGCCCTCATGTTAGCCGACAGCGCGGACCCAGCGTTGAAGCCGAACCAGCCGAACCACATGAAGACGGTGCCGATGACGATGTGGGTGACGTTGTGGGGGCGGTAGTTGAGCTCGTGGGTCCCGTGGCCGCGCCTCTTCCCCAGCACCATGGAGTACGCGAGGGCGGCGCACCCGGAGGCGATGTGCACGGGGGTGCCGCCGGCGAAGTCGAGGCCGCCCATCTTGTTGGACCAGCCGTTGGGGTTCCAGGTCCAGCAGGCGATGGGGTCGTAGACGATGGTGGCCCACACGAACATGAAGACCACGCAGGGCAGCATGCGGCCGCGCTCGGCCACGGCTCCGGTGGCGAGGGCGACGGTGAGGGCGGAGAACATGCCCTGGTAGACGGCGAAGAGGAGGTCGGGGATGCGCTCCGAGGCCACGGACGGGTGGGCGAGCACGCCGCGGAGGGCAAAGTTGTCGAGGTTGCCGATGAAGCGCCCCGCCGTGTGGGAGAAGGTGAGGGAGTAGCCCCAGAAGAACCACTGGAAGGTCGTCACGGCCACGGACATGACGGAGAGCCAGATGAGGGAGAGGGCGGACTTTCGGCGGGCCAGCCCGGAGTAGAAGAAGCCTACTCCCGGGATCATCAACAGCACGAGGGCCGTCGCCATTATTATCCACGCAATGTCACCAGACTAACAGGACCGGTCAGTATAAGCCCAGGCATGAGCGGAGCTTGTCGTGGCCTGTCGGTCCATCGATTCTTCCATGGGGGGTGGGAGGAATTCCAACGATGTGAGAGAGCTTTTACGTGCCTCGTACCAAATGTTCAGGTTCTCCGTCAAAGGGTTGCCGCCCGTCGCGCCGGTGCCATTGTATGGCACCTTGACGACATAGTCCAGCCCTTCATGGTCGTGGCTCTCGTGGTCCGCCATCGTCAAACGGGCGCGGCCCCACAGGAGACGAAAGACAAGTTTTAGGCGAGAGAGAGACCGAGGGGAAGAGGCGAAACCGGTGTATTAGTTTCTTTCACTTTTTGTTCTCCACACCCTTTTGTTCGCGGAAAACAATGAACAGGTTTCGAGATGGAGCCGGTTTAATTCAAAATAGAACAAAGGGAGCGTCGGGGGGAAGGGGAAGGGGAGGGCTGCGAGAAAACCAAGGAACAGCCTATGTACGAGTATGTGCGTGGGCTGGCGAACAGGGCGGGCTGGGGGGCAGGAGTGTTGCGGCCGCAGACGGGCACTAGAGGATATAAGATCTCCGGAGGCGAGCGGGCTCTTGACGTCCAACGGAACCGGCCGCCCATGTCATCGAGCAACGACGGGATGTGGAGACTTGTGGAATGTACTTTGGCACTGAAGGGCGCGTTCCGAATCTGCGCAGGGCTGCTATTGCTACGTCTTGATAACGGCGAAGGAGGGGAAGAACTCCCACCGCCCCCCAAGCGAGGGCGTTCATGGCTCGAAGGGGTGTGGGATGTTGCCGGGGCACGAAAGCTACCTGCGCCGCTTGGGAGAGGAGATCTCGTGTGTGGAAGGTGGGAATGGGGGGGGCGAGGTCTTGGCAATGATAAGCGGGCGCAAACCGGGGTTGTCGGGGAGCGTGTGGATACTAGGTTCTGGGATCTTGGGGGTGTGGAAAAAGCAAGCGGAGGTGGAAAAAGGCTCGGAAGGGTCCAATCAGCGTCGGTCAGACTTCCTTATCAGCTCGGCGTGGTTGTACGTACCTTTTGGCACACCATGCCACGCCCAACCATACTCGGAAACAGCACCTTCCTTTCCTCACGCGGGAAATCAACACTGTACCAAGCTCCCGGGAACGTAAAGGTATACAAGCTATCCAGGTATCTGAAAACCGAATCCAGTAGTGAATAGTACTTGACTACTCGTACCCGCCTAGCCCAGCCGATTGGTTATCCCGGCTCGCCGATTGTGCATGCTTGATTTGACACTTACACACAAGTTCGTGTACTACTTGTACGTACTTACCTTATACGGGCCCTACATGCAAAGATAAGACATCGCGGCCACACAACACCCAGGTGACTGCCCTGCGTCATTTCTCTCCCTCTCCCTCTCCCCCCTGGCCCCTCGAGCAGATAATGATATGTTGCTGCACGGTGCAGGTCAACCTGATATACATATAACCAGGGGGTCGTCCCTAATCGAGACTCCTCTCAAAAGATTAGAAGAAAATGGAGAAACCCTGTCCAGGTGAGTGAGGCATTACTCCGCTTCGCTTCGCTTCAACCAACGCTCAGTCCCTCAAATCTCGTCACCTGGTCGATAATTCATGCGATTTCGATCTCCACAAGAGGGGGCGTGGCCCAGGTTGATCGGCCAGCGCCAGGAAAGAGCATCGGATCAGCATCAACGGCGCGATTCGAACTACTATCAACGGGAGTGAGGAGCTGGGCTGGCAGCGATAGAGAAGAGCAACCTCCCTGAGAAAACCAACGAACGATTTTCCATCGAGGCGAGGAGAGCTGAGCAGCTACTCCTCCGATCCGATCCAGAGCAGTCTCGTCCGATCCATGGCTTGAAGTCAGATATCACAAAAAATCCAGACGAGTACGAGCATGTAGTACGTGGCCAAAAACAAAGGTTTTTAACAAAGCAAACTATGACTGGGGCCCAAAAGCAATAGCTCTCTGTCTGTCTTCGCGAGGCATGAAGTATGTACATCATCATCAAGAAAGAAAAGAGATTTTTTTGGGGGCTCTACGTATTACAACTATTACCTTACCCTTGCGTCTCTCGTTCCGATTTCACGTACGTACTCGTGCTCCGTGCCCCTTGAAAACCCAATACAAATGGAAATCCGTCCGAAGATAAACCACCCCGGTCAAGCCCTCACCTTCACCCCACGCCAACCCAGCTTGCGCCCCTTCGGCGTGGGGGGACCCTCACTCCTCCCTCCCTCCACCCCCTGGACCCTGCCAGTTCACTGCCCCCAGTTCCGGAGCTTACCGGGGCCGTTTTTCGAAACTCAGTGTTCTGGCCCCTTGCCCTTCCCCTTTCCCCTGAACCTGGCTCCGAAAACGAAATAGTCCCGAGACCTCCTCGGTGCCTTTACGGGCCCTACATACTAGTAAGAAACTGCTAAAACCAGATAAGCTTTCGTGGGCGATCCCTCACTAGGGCGCCGCCGCGTCGTACCTTGTACGGTTAACGGGTAACGGGTAATGGGTGACGGGGGCGACCTGTTGCGCCCGCAACGACGATGCCCGCTGCCGGTGGCACGGCCGCAAGAGGCACGTTTGGTGCTCCCGGAAAAGCGTTGTGGAGCCCTCGGTGCTGTGGATTTTGGGGGGGTAGGGCTAAGGCATCGCTGCTGCCCACTGCCGGTTGCCGGTGGCACGGCCGGAAAGGGCATTCCCATGTACCGGGGGAGCTTTGTGGGCCTGCGGCGTTGTGGAGGGGGCTTAAGGTGAAGGCTAGGCCGTGCTTCAGTCCGTAATGCATGCATATTTCTGCGTGGACGAGGTGACGCATGCCGTGTGGGCGGCGCCGTACAAGCCACCTCCAGAGAGCTGTGCCCATGCATGGCATGGTGTATACAGAGCAAAGCTGTACCTATTCCCACATAGTCTTCAACTGCTAGAATCATCTACAAGCATACACATTTGTACCTTCTCACACTCGACACCCAAACATTAGACGAAAGCCATAGAGCAAAGCTATATTCTCATCCTTCTCTCCATCTGCACCCTTCTTCTAGCCCTTGCTCACCAAGCTTCAACTTCCCCTCGGCCCCAGATATATAGATATATACAAGTATTACCACAAGGCCACCACCCACGGTTCTCGTACTAATACAAGTTCCAACAAAGAGTTCACTTCCAACCACATCTATACAAAAGCGCTGTGAATGGAGGGGGCCCCTCCAAGCCTAAACCGGGATATATAAGAACCCAAGACCCGTAGGACGAAGGTGACAAAACCAACCCGAAAGAAAGGGGGAATCGAAAAATGCAGAAAAAAACGCCCCCAAAATGCTTCTAGCAGAAAAAAGTCTTTCTCACCACCCCTCTGCCATTATAGCCCTCTCTCAAGGCTAGCTTATGCGCTCCCCAGCGTCCTAAACCTCTCCTCGAACCCCCTCATGCCCTCCGCCTCCAGCGCGGCCTGCACCCTCCTCGTCTCCCGGACCGCGGCATCCCGGGCCTCCTGGAGCGTCATGACCTCGATCTGCGCCTCGCTCATCTTGGCGACGACGTCCTGCATCTCCCTCTCCGACTCCGCGACCGCCCTCTCCAGCTCCGCCACCCGGTCCCTCAGCCTCGACACCTCGGCGTCGTCCTCGATCGTCTTCTGCGGCGCGAACCGAGGCGTCCGCGGCGTCCGCGGGAACAGGGGCGACGGGAGAGGGCTTTGCCTCGCGGAGCCGCTCCCAGGCAGGCGCGGTGACCGGAGCGACCCGGCCCCGGCGGAGCCGCTCAGCCGGTGGAGCTGGGCATTGTGCGCCTCGCGCATGGCGGTGATCTCCGCCTCGTGCCGCGCCACGCGCTCCTCCGACGCCGTCTGCGCCGCCACGAGCTGGTCCTCCAGCGTCTTGAGCCGGTTCTGGAGCCGCGTCACCCGGTCCACGTTGGACTTGCGGTCCGCCTCACCGCGCGTCACGGCGTCCGAGAGCCGCTGCCGGAGCTCCGAGTTGGCTTCGAGCTGCGTCTTGACTTGCGCCGCGAGCTGCTCCACGCGCTCGGCCGAGTCGCGCAGCTCGCTCGCGAGGGCGCTCTCGTTCGTGAGGTTGCCCGCCTCGCCGGCCAGGAGGGAGTCGAGCTGCGACTTGCAGGCGGCGGCTTCCTCCCGGGCCGCATCACGCTCCGAGAGGGCCGCAGAGAGAGTCAGCTCCAGACGCTTCATCGCGAGCTGCGTCTTCTCGTTCGATGCCACGGCGCCGTTGGACTCGAGCTGCGCGATACGTTCGAGGGTCTCGGTGTAGCTCGCCTGGAGATCCCTGTATGCCTTCTCGAGGGACGCCGACGACACAGGGCCCGAGCCGGCCCGGGAGCTCATGTCGCTCGGCCGGCCGGAGTCGATGGGCGGGATGAGGATATCCTTCTCCCCCAGAAGCGACCGGAGCATGGCGATCTCCTCCTCGGCGCGGTCGAGGTCCATCTTCATGTGGGCCAGGCCCTCCTCAACCCGCCACTTCTGCTCCATCGCATCCTCGGCCCGGCGCCTCAGGACTGAGACCTCGTTACGGAGGTTCGCAATGTCCTTCTCGTAGCCGGCCTTCTTGGGCGAGTCCGTCAACAGGCGGTCCCGCTCGACCTCGAGATACTTGATCTTCTTCTCGTTCTCGCGGTTCTGGTATTCCTGGCGGTCTAGGAGGTTCTTTAGCGCGCTGTGCAGCGCATCCCTCTGCGCCTCGACATCCTTTAGCCTCTCGGCGAGGGCGTCTTTCGATTCGGGCTTGCCGGCCGTCGTGTTGGACCGCGCGAGCGTAGCGGGGGCTTGCTGCAGCTTGAAGGGGGGCGGCCTGCCGGCGAGGGAATTAGAACGCGAGAGGGTCATGGATACGCGCGCCGCCACCTCCCGAGACTTCCTTAGCGCCTCGTTCTCCTCCCTCAGGGTTATTAGGTCCTGCTGCATCTTCGTCGTTTCGTAGGTAAGGTTGGTGTGGTCGGCCGCCTGACTCTCGAGCCCCTCCACGCGGGCGCGAAGCTGGGGGACGATCTCGTCTCGGAGGTTGTCCCGCTCGTTGGTGGCCATTTGGAGCTCGCCCCTGAGCACCCCGAGAAGATCCTCAAAGTTGTTCTTCACCTCGCGCTCCTCCGAGAGTCTCCGCCGCAGATCCCCACACGTCGCTTCTAGGGTTTTTAGACGCCCCGAGGCGTCCAGGCCATTCATATGGGCCGCATCCACCTGCGCGGCCTTTTCAGAGAGATCCTTTATCTGCAGATCAAGGTCCCGCCGCTTCTCGCGTTCGTCTTGGAGTTTCGTAGTCAGCTCCAGCCGGAGCTGCGCCTTCTCTTGCTCAGCCCTCCGCTGAATCTTCTCGACCTCCTCCTTGGTATGGTCAAATTCGCTGAACTTGGCCGAACTTATTCCCGAGTCGGAGTAGTAGTCGCTAGTCCGCTTGCCCGGGGCCTGGGAGTTGTTGAGGTCCGCTTGCAGACGGTCAACCAGGTCTTCGAGGTCCATCTCGCGGCGAATGGACGCAGCCAATTCGCCGCCAATGGCCTTCAACTCGTCCTCCATCTCGTCGATTTCGTCACCCGACGGCTGCGTATAGGCGGACAGTGGTGTCTGTAGGGTGGGTTCACGGGGTGTGAGAATGTTTCCGTTTCCGTTCGCCTGAGTATCATTGGCTCTGGGGTTCGCTGCAGCATCGGTTGCTGTTGCCGTGCGGGGGGATACGGGGGAGGCGACGGAGGAGAATTCGGACTTGGAAGGCGAGGGCGACCCCCAGGAGAAGAGTGACCCGAGCTTCGTGAGAGTGGGAGAGATGGGCGACTTCGGTTGCACGTTGTTGTCGAGCTCGACCGGCTTGCTATTCTGCTTCCCTACTTGGGTGACGGTGATTGCCTTTACTGCGGTGGCGGTCTCAATGGCTCCGTCGTATCCTCCAGGACTCAAGATCGAAGGCGATGGCTGTTGCTCAACAACGGCAGGGTATGAGTTCGCATTAGTCGTATTAGTATTATTGTATATAGAGTCGTACAGTGAGTCGTCGTCGTTGTAGTCGTCGTAGTCGTCGTATGCAGTTTGGGTGTTGGTCTGCGGTGGCAAGTCTTTCGGCGGCGGTGGAGGTGGCGGTAGGTCGTCCGTCAGGTGCTGGAGTCCCAGTCCCATTAGAGGACGTGGTTCCGTCGGAGGGTTTGTCGCAGACCCCCGAGGATCGTACGGTGGGCCAGCCGAGACGAAAGCCGGGTTCTGGGTTGGCGATCTACCGCTTGGGTGTGTTAGTGGTTGTGATCTCCGACAGATCAGAGTTGAGAGAGCCAAGGAACGGGGCGGCACGGAAGGTAGTCCGCTCGCCCCCGCCCCTCCCTCCCCTTTATTCCCATGTGAGGAGAGAGAGAAAGAGAGAGAACATACCGGTCGCTTAAGGTTTCGGAAACGCTCGAATACAATGATGTTTCGGAGAGGACAGACTGACGGTGCGCAGGCGACGGGTCCTGCGAGGTGTTTGTATTACGATTATAAAGACTCGCGGCTGAAGAGCGAGCGGCAGCCAGGGCGGAGGCAGTCGACGAGAGCGGCTTCCGCTTGACGACCGAATTAGGATTATGTTCTAGAGTTGAGGACAAAGTGCTCGATCTCGCTGACGTCCGTGATGTAAGACCAGCGGTGTTGGGCTTTGGGGGCGGGGGCGCAAAAGATGGCGGCTGGGCAGTCGGAGGAGTGAAGGTACCACCGGCGCGAGGGAGGGCTACCTGGCTGTTTCGAGGAGAGTCGGAGTAGTCGGTGGATGAGAGCGAGGGTTGGCGGCGCTGGGACACATGGGATGAAGCGTTACGAGTCTCAGCGTCAGGGGAAGGGGGTGTCTGTGGCCCGAGGTGGGAGTACTCGGGGTCGTCGAGTATGGACTCGTAGTCGAGATCGGGGGAATGCATGGCTGCGGGCGGGAGGAGGTGTGGTTCCGTACTTATCAGGGCCGTATACGACAGGATAGGACTGGCACTCGTATTCCCAAGCGAGGGACGGTCATTCCATTCAGTTGAATGCGTCCTTCCAAGTTCGATTAAACGAGCAATTATTACTCTCAGGCGAGGGGGGAATCGAGCGAGAAGGGCCGGAAAATTGGATAGATTGGGGAATGGCGCCCCCGATTCGGTGGGCCCCACACGGTGAGTGGCTGGAACTTGGGAAAAGGGGATCACACCGTCGCATGGTCAATTTGGGAGAAGGCGGCGGTTCGAGCGTCCGTGGTTGACAGGTCGTCAGCCAGTTAACGTCTGCGGAAGGGGCAGCGACGAGACCCACACGCCCCCTTGTTCGCCCTTGGTCGCTCTTGCTCACCCCCTGTGTGGCCTGGTCCCTTGCCTTAGCGTCTTGGGGAAATTCCCCAATGCGGGCTCTGATTGGTGCATGGGAGCCGGGGACAAGGATGTCGTGATTAGTGGTGGAGGGTACAAACAACAAGTACATGTAGTGTAACGGGAGGATTGACGGTGGTGGCGGCGAGACACACTTGTAGTGGGTCTGTCGGGCCCTTCAGGTTCCTCAGGTTCCTCTTGGGTTGGCTCCCAGGTCCCAAGGCCTCATGAAATAACCATTCCCACCTGCCCGATAGGGAGAAGCCACCTGCTCGTGGGGTATGCACCATGGCGCATTACAATGATACTTGGACATATTCGGATCACTGCCCAAGTCCAGATGTGGTATCCGGAATCCTTCTGTGGACCCCGAATCCATCTCATGGAAGAGTATTAATACTCCGAAGTTATATTGCGTACTTGATGCTAGAACAATGGAGCATCAACTTACCACGGATATACGAGCACAAACAAGGACGATACAACTATACTTTACACACGCGAGGTCACCTGCATCAGTATAGCGAGATGAGCTTTTGAACGAAATGCCTAGGGAAGAAGAAGCGAGAGACCACCTCTGTGCGTTGAGTGGCTGGCTTGGTCTACATGTACCATGCGAAAGACCAATCTATTAGCCGTGCGCGACCGGCAGTCTGAATAGTCTGAATGCCCACAGACTCTCGGTCATTGGGCGGAGTCACTATCTTTTCTTACTTTTTATCTCGGGAAATTCTATGCATAGTTAATATCACATCCCTGGATCCTTGTCCAGAGCCACAGAGTAGGATAGCCTAGCCGCCGACAGAACATCCAAAAGGGCTGACCTGCATTCTCAAGTACAAATACTCCGTCCAAGTACAAGTATTCTTCATTCCAAGCCCAAAAAAAAAAAAAAGGGTTTGCCGTGACGGACAAGACCACTGAGCCAATGGGGACCCGGTGAGAGCCGATGTTTCGTTTTTTTGGTTCTGGGGATTCTTCGTTTCAACATGCACATCACAAAACACGGGACGAGGCAAAGTGCCGCAGGGGGGAGAGACTTAACCCAGAAACCATGAATTCTTCGAAACAGAGACAGTGTGTCTGTTTCTTTCTTCCCGCCCCCTCCTTTCTATCCAGCGTCGAAACAAACTAGAGGAATGGAGGAAACGGGCCAAGATTCGAGGGAGGCATATTCCCCTTGTTACTCCCCCACTTATATTACCAAGGGAGACAAGACCCGGTATAAAGGACGGAGGATACACAAATATAGGCTGTAGTGTATTATTCTGCAGTGTATAGTGTATAATTTCGTTTATCACATCCCACCTGCAAGAGAGATTCAAAAGGTGATTCAATCTTTGTAGTTTAATTACATATGTAGTGTTTGGATGGCTACATATGTGATCTGTAGACGCGCGCATAGTAGTACTTGTAGAAGTACAGTGAACTCCGGCTTGCCACGGACATATATAGTTGTAAAATTGTAGTATTACAAGTAAGTCCGGACGGACGACCGGGGGCATCGCTCGCAATCCACAAAGGGGCGGGCCCTCGCAGATCTCTCGGTGGCTAGATACGATGATGCGAACCTATTCATACCGAGCGCCCTCGAACGCCACCCTTCCTCCGAACTCAGCTCCCCTCATGCGGGATGATGTCCCAACGCGATCGTCGGCGCTACTGCACGACTCGTCTGCATATGGGCTGTCGTCAATCCTCATTTAGCGACTGTGCGCCAAGGGGCCAAGGCTAAACTCGCGGTCGTACTAGTACCTACAGGTAGGCAATAACTGGGCTCTGTGATGAACTACCCATCCCAGAGACCCTCAAGAGGCGATGTGGTCGGGGGGAGAAAAAGAAAGGGGGGGGGAGAGAGGGGGCGGGGGACTAAGACAAATGCGTAACATTGCGAGACAGAGTTGAGCGAGGTTAGTGGACGCCCTGCTGAGCAAGTGCACGAAGCTTCCTCTTAGAAGGTCATTGTAATTCATAGCCAGAGACCAGAGACCAGAGCATCTTTACCATGCTCCAGGAGAGAAAGAGAAGAAAGAAAGAAAACACCCTATCGAAGAGACGATGCTTTCCCAAACTCAGAAAGGGGGTATACCGAAAAAAAAAAAACGCAAACCATGACAGAAAACAAAACACAGACACAGACACAGAGAACATACACAGATGCCTTCCCCCTCCCCTTCGCCCCCCTAATTCAAGTGAACCTCAACCTGGTCCTCATCGCCGATATCCGCCTCCTCCAGCGCCATCTGCTCCTCAAGCCTCTCCCCGTCAAAGTGTATCGCGACCTGGACGTCGGGCGGTATCTGCCTCTTAGCGCGGAACCTCTCGACCAGGTCTCCCACGGTCGACGACGCGACCAGCGCCACCTTGACCGGCTCCCCCTGCCTCGGCCGCATCGTGACCTTAATCTTCTTCTCCTCCGGCGGCGCCGCACCCGCAGCCCCCGCCACCTCCTCCTCGTCCAGCCCCCCCAGCCTCCGGAGCCTCTCCCTCTCCTCCTCCTCCAGGTGCTTCTGGTACAGCACCTCCGTCCACGCCTGGAGCACAACCCGCTTCCTGTCCGCGCTCAGCCCGCCCCGGTCCCCCATGTCCCCCGCGTAGAGCAGGTCGTTCCCCATGTTCGATATCCCCAGCCCGCTCAGCGTCGTCGTGTTGTACAGCCTCCTCCCCCGCCACGTGAAGAAGACGTCCGCGGGGTCGAGGTCCACGTTATTGATCCGCATGATGTCGCACCACGTCGTCTTGAGCGTCTTGAGCGGGTCACCCGACGAGAGCTTGAAGACGACGGGCTTCCCGTCGTCGAGCGCCCGCGGTATCAGCGACTCCACCTGCACCTTGAGATCCTCCGCCGCCTTGGGCTCCGACTCCTGCGACTCGGCGAGGCGCTGGCGCTCGCGCTCGCGCTCGCGCGCCGCGTTGATGAACACTTGTAGATCCGGGTCGGTCTCCTCTTCCGAGGGTGCCAAGACCTCCTCCACGTCGTCGTCTTGTATAACTTCGACGGGGGCGTTGCTGTCTGCCGCTGGGGTGGAACGGTTCGTGGTGCTGCTTAAGGACGTCGTGACCCAGCTGGGTAGGCCGTCCTTCGAAGAGGCATCTGGAAGGGCGGTCGCCTGAGTGAAGTCATCGTCGTCGGCGTCGTCGAGGATTGTGATTGTGTCGTCTTGCGAAGGCGGAGGTGGGGGCATCGAGGTCGAGGAGATCTTGACCCTGGTCGGGGTGTTAAATTTCTTAGGCGAAGTAGAGTTTCCGTAGCGCTTCTTCGACGGCGTAGTAGGCGAGCCGAATTGTCTAGAGAGTCAGGCAAAGACTTAGCCCGGTTCATTCTTGCTAAGAAGGGAGGGGAGGGGGGTTCCGTTCATGCGTGCGCGCAAGCGCGAACTACTGCCTACCTTGACGGAGTAGAGTAACCATCCCCAGCCTCATCCTCGTCACCAAAGCACTCCGAGACGCGCCTCTTCTGTGCAGAGCCGGACTCCTCACTCCCCCCAGCCGTCTCGACCGTCTCACTCCTCCGTCTCCGCGCCTCCTCCTTCTCTTTCTGCTTCGTCACGCGCCGCTCAGCCTCGGCCGCCATCATGGACACCATCTCCTTCGAGCGGTTGAAGAGCGCGAGCCCGTCGTCGCCATCGTCCGCGCCATCATCTAAGGGCCCCGAGGCTCGCTGGGGGTCGCTGTTGGACTTGCGGAGGGCGGTGCGCTTGAAGGGGAGGCGCTTCTTCGGAGGGGCGGACTCGCTCATTGTTTGCGCGGGGAGTATTATTTTGTCTTTTGGTTCGCGCTGGCTACCTTTCTCGGGTTTGGGAGAGGAGATTCGTAGGTGGAAATGCGCTGTCGGAAGGTTTCAGGGTGACTGGCCGCTATTAGGATCCCGGGGCGCCTTTACTCGTACTTGCAGGCTATCACAGGATCGAGGCAAATGCAAGACAGACGGACTGGATGAAACTTTGTGGCTACAAATTCATTAGAGGCTCGAGGGCGCGGGGTTATTTAGCGACACAGGGTGAAAGGAGTTTGTTGTGGCAATGACAAAGTCCATTGTGGGAGAGAAATTTCCATTCCTATTTTTCGTTGTTTTCCTCGCTTGCCCATTCGCCGTCCCAAAGCAAGCCTCACTTTTCGGCGCTCGTCGTTTGGTCGTTCACGAGAGGAAGATATCGAAGTACTTTAGGTTGCTAGGCGTGGCTTTAGACCCCGCGGAAGGGTACTCGTCCTCTGCACGGAGCAGGCCATAAGCCACGTTGAGGCTGTGGCTGGTGCCTGCCCAGATGGGCAGAGTACGAAGGTTAGAGGGGCAGCACAGTGTCAGCAGTATCAAAGCTCGCAACACACTAACGGGGCTCTGGTGGGGCACTTGCCTGCTTGGAGCGACTTGACGCAGCACAACTCAACTCACTCTCACAACCACGCGCCCTTGAACCTCAGCTCACCGATCTGCCTCTCATCCCGCTCTCAGATATACCCCCATTTGTCTCACGCCTAATACAAGCAAGGTCCTCCATATCATCTCTCTCTCTATCCTCAGAAAATGGAGAACGGAGGCCAGGGCGAGGGGAAGGATCCGTCCAGCTTCCTGGGCGCCATCATCGGCAACCCCGTCACGGTGAAACTCAACTCTGGCGTTGTATATAAGGGTTAGTCTCATAATATCCACGCTCTGAGTTTAGGTCGTCGCGGCCCTTTCCCTGTTGTGGAGACTAACTTCCGCGCAGGCGAGCTCCAGTCGGTGGATGGATACATGAACATTGCTCTTGAGAAGACGGTGGAATACGTCAACGGTGCCAAGCGGAGGGCGTACGGGGATGCATTTGTGAGGGGGAACAACGGTACGTGCTATCTCTATCCCGTGCCCTTGAGAGAGCCGACATGTGCTAATCTTTCTGTCAAAAGTCATGTATATCTCGGCAGACTAATGAGGAAGAGACTGGTGGCACCTTGCCCGCTGGAAAGAGGGACAATGGATGGAATAAAGTTTTGTCTCAGGGCCGCTATCTAAGGAGATGGCGGTGATGAAGCTATTTCTCCGGCCCCTCTCCCCCAGGAGGTGGTGGTAAGATGATGAAACTATATCACGGGGGGCCGCTCTCTAAGAAAATGGCGGTGAATGACACAATAGCAGCTCACGAAACGAGAATTGCAGTGGATGGAAATGACAGAGCGCTCTCATGCCCATAACGATGTATCCAAAACCTAGATATAGAACCTGCTACCCGTCCGTCCCCTAAACCAATCATCATCATCACACCCTCTTAGCGACGGCATAGAACGTCACGCCGCTCAGCGGGACCCTTCCCTCTTCATCCCTCTCCACCTCCTTCGACCCCAGGATCTCCCGCAACCTCCTTTCGAAATCCTCCTTCGCCTCCCCCTCTAGCAGGGCGACCTGGCTCAGCGTCTTGATGCGCAGCCACACGGCGTCGTCCGTCAGCCGGACGGTCCACCGGAAGGATTTCTCGACGAGGGGCGTCGCGAACAGCCTCTCCGCGCCCTCGACGTCCTGTTCCAGGAAGACGGCCTTCCAGCCCTCGTCGCGGAAGCGCGGGTTGCCATCGTGCTTGAGGCCGAAGATGAGATCGTTGAGCTTTTGCTCCCAGGGGGTTGAGGCGGGCCAGGAGGCGGGCTTGTTGTCTATGGAGTTTGGGCGATCAGAGGTGGGATGGGGCCGAGCGGCTTGGTAAAATGGGGGTGCTTACAGTCTTCAATGTTCCAGATCACCCCAATTGATGAGTCTGGCTTCAGGGTCCGTCTGATCTCACGTAGGGCGTCGGTGTTCGCGAACCTGACAAGGAGAAGGGGAGATGTAAGCTACTCGACGAGTGTGCAGATGCCTGTCAACGGTTGATGTCGACCTACCAGTGGAATGCCTACGGATCATAGCATCTTAGTCAACGGTTCATAAATGGACGAGGATCGGGAAGCACACCGTGATCGGTGATATCGAGCGCGAGTGCCATTGAGACCTACCTGAGCAACGATAGAGACGTCCCCCCAACCATCCTCAACCGGCAAAGCCAGCGCATTCCCCTCCCTCACGTCAACGCCCTTCAGCCCCTTCCGTGCCAGCTCACCCCGCATGCTCTCCAGCGGCTCGGTGGCCACGACCTCGAACGCCTCCTCTCTCGCTGCCAACACCTCGGTGAACTTGCCCGTCCCCGCACCGACCTCAACGATGCGGGCCCCCTCGCGGCCGGCGATGCCGAGGTCGGACAGGAACGAGGACACGACGTTGTCGGGATAGGAGGGGCGGTGGGCGTCGTAGGCCTTGGCGTTGTGGAAGCCGTCGCTCGCAGCTTGGGCGATGGAAGACATGTTGGGTCTTGGGGGTGTGAGTGCGGGTTTATCGTTGGCGTATGTGTATTTGGGCCTTGGGAACGAAGGGATCGTGTAAAGGATATGTGATTGGGAGGCTTGTGTGAGTGATCGAGGGTGGTGAAAGTGGGAAGAGGGTGGATGTGGCTTATATAGGTCGGGGTGGCGATGATGACATCGGCATGAATTATTACCTACTGGTACTTCGACTCGTACATCGTGGGGTTTAACTTAGGGGGGCCCACTACTCGGTAGTGGTCGTGTATGAGTGCTATTAAAGTGCGCCTGAGGGAGACACTACTAAAGTACGCCTGAGGGAGATGGGACTGGGGAAATACGACTACGATGAGGCTGAGCCGAGGGGACGGACCTACCGCCAATGGAACAAACGGAGGTAGTGTGGGTGCGGGTGTGGAGTAAATACAGAATAGCTCGGAAATCGAGAAGCAGCGAGGTTCGGCCCGTGTACCGGCACACGCCTGCGAACAGGGTGCTGGGGGGAGGGGATATCATTACTCAGTGCAGTAGTAGTCGCCGTGTTAGTGTTAGAGAGTGAGGGGATCACCGGAAGAGGCTCGGAGGCGGACATGGAGGCGGAGGCGGAGGCGGACGTCCCGATGAGTCGATGGAGCCGATTGGGAGAATCCTGGCCGGGGTAGTTCATGATTGCTACTATAGTGCTCGATTGAATCTAATTTGAGACCTCTTTCTGCTCCCTGCCCCTCGTCGGGCCTTGGCGTAGGACCCAGTTACCATTAGAGGAAGAGAAGAGGTTGGTCGGGGTGGATTGAATGCGAAAGAAGCAGCCAGCAGCGGCATCGGAGGACCATGGAGGGGCACAAGTATTATTAAACACGGTTATGGTGTGCTCGTACCTGGCTGTCTGTATACACTGCTTGTATTTGTACGTGTAAGTAACCAGAGTGGATCATCGAGAAAATGTTGAGCTTCGAGAGGAAACTGGTAGAGGTGTACATACTCCATACAGGTACGAGCAAATAATACAAACATAATTACAATAAAGCAGCCTGGATAATAGTTCCTATCCTTGTAGAATACCTCCTCCCAGCGTAACCCGTGTTCTTACAAGGTATAAGAGAGGGAGCGGCAAGGTTAGTTGGTGGCAGAGAGTGAGTATCGCGCCCGTCTACGCCGTTTCGTTCTCATCGGAGCGAACCCGGCCTCTTTAAAAGGTTCTTCCGTTCCTCGTAGACTCACTGGGTGTTGCGGTATGAGTGGAAGCAGTTATGGATGGACGCTTGTAATATACAACCAGTTGAAAGTACACCTCAAGATAAACCAGGGTCAAAGGACCCTCAATTAGATCAAGCTTGCCCTGGAAAGTAAGACAATAAACCAGGTTCCTGCCAAGTAAATTCAGAGAGAGAGAGAGAGAGTCAAGCCGCCATATGTACGGAGTAGCTAGGAGCAAGTGGGGGAAGAGTCATTGACATTGAATACTGAGGGCCCAGGCCATGGAGCGCCCCTCTTTCCCCATCTGTAATAGGTGCAATTTAACCTTTTTGGACCGGCGCCGCGGCCAGTATTCCTGGGCTGCAGCTTGATCGACATGGCTCGGAATCCATATTCTTGACTCACCATTGCCGTTTTTCTTCTTTTTGTTTTGTTCTAAAGCGCCCCTCCTTTGGATCCCTCGTTCTAGAACCACCAATCGACCAACTCAATCGCACTCAATCGCAACTCAATCTTGATTCTCCGCCACAGCAAAAGCGAGCGAACCATGGCTGCGACCCCGCCGACATCGCAGTCCGCTGCTGCCCCTCCTTCCGGAGCTACCCCTCCTCCTCCTCGTCCCAGCGCAAGCGCGAGCGCGACCGCACCAGCAACCGCGAACGCCCCGGCGACCCTCCCCCGCGTCGACATCAAGCCCCTCCTCCAACAGCTCTGGCCCGGCGCCGACGACCTCTCGCCCGCCCTGATCGCCGACGCCATCTCCCACTTCTTCACTGACCAGGTCACCGAGGCCCAGGCCGCCTCGCTGCTGATATGCCTGCACTTCACTGGGCTCGACCGCCGTGGCGATGTGCTGGCCGAGTGCTCCCGCGTCATGAGGGCCGCGGCAGAGCCGATCGACGTCCCCGCGCTCGAGGCCGTGATCAGGGCCAAGGGCCGCGCTGAGGGTGACTACCGCGGTGGACTCGTAAGGATTTCCCTCCCCCCCCCTGTTCTCATCCCCCATTCTTCGCTCCCCCAACCCGGGGCCATCCTCCTCCAAACCCAACGGGCCTGCCTGGGGGAAGGATAAGGGAGAAGGGAGAAAAAAAGAAAGGAATTAAAAGGAATTAAAAATAGAACCCGTAACACCCTTGCTAACCCTGCCAAACAAAACAGTGCGACATCGTCGGCACCGGAGGCGACTCCCACAACACCTTCAACATCTCCACCACCTCCTCCATCATAGCCTCCGCCCTCCTCCTCGTCTCCAAGCACGGCAACCGCGCCAGCACATCCAAGTCCGGCTCCGCCGACCTCGTCAACTGTATGGCCCCCCGCCCGCCCGTCCTCGCCTCCGTCACCCCCACCGCCATCCAATCCGTCTACGCCGCGACCAACTACGCCTTCCTCTTCGCCCCCGTCTTCCACACGGGCATGAAGTTCGTCGCACCCATCAGGAGGCAGCTCCCCTGGCGCACAATCTTCAACAACATCGGGCCCCTCTCCAACCCCGTCGAGGACGTCCTCGAGGCCCGCGTCATCGGCGTCGCCAGGCGCGAGCTCGGCCCCGCCTTCGCCGAGGCCCTGAGGATCGCGGGGGCCGAGAAGGCCCTCGTCATCTGCGGAGAGGAGGAGCTCGACGAGGTCTCGTGTGCCGGGAGGACCTTCTGCTGGCACGTCTCCCGCGAGGCGCCCGGCGCGGAGATCACCGTCAAGGAGTTCACCATCGAGCCCGCCGACTTCGGCCTGAGCAGGCACCCCCTCTCCGAGGTCGAGCCGGGCAAGGGCCCGGAAGAGAACGCCGGGATCCTGAGCAGGATCCTGCACGGGGAGCTCGCACCCGACCACCCCCTCATAGAGCTCGTGCTCATGAACACCGCCGCCCTGCTCGTCATCTCCGGCATCTGCGAGGCCGACGAGAGCGCCATGGGGCCCGGGGACGACGGCGCCGTCGTCACCGAGAGGGGGCCCGGCGGTCTGAGGTGGAAGGAGGGCGTCAGGAGGGCGAGGTGGGCCGTGAAGAGCGGCGAGGCGTGGAGGCAGTGGGAGAAGTTCGTCAACGTCACGAACGAGCTCGCCCAACAGGGAGCATGAGGTGGGAGGTTCTTCCGAGAGAACGAAAGGTTTACTTGGACGCCACCCAGATAATATTGGAAGCCAGGGAGAAAAGAATATTTGGAATCTTTGTATTAATTTTGACCAAAAAAATAAGTCGGGAGAAACGCCGCAATGAATCTTTGACCTCTGAAATGAGGTTCAAGCCAATTCCTATGTTTCCTAACACCGTTCGCCTTGCTAGATATATATAAGACCCCCGTAACTACTCCCAAGGATCCTTGTATGGGGGGAGAGAATAAAACAAGAAGTATAAGGAAAAATAGTTGTTACAAAAGGAGGGAATAGAAGATCGAAAAAAATCGGGCTTTCTATAATACCTTGTTCAAGTCCACCGTCTTAAGTCCAGACATCCATCTCCATCAAGTCATTCTCATCGCTAATAGAAGCTCCGGCAAATGAGAAGAAGAAAGAAAAGAGGGGTTGCGTATATGCCCGGCTCGAACGATAGATAACATGGACGAGGATGCTCCTTAGAAGAACGCCGGCATCAGATCCGGCGGGCCTGAAAGCCGGAACGAGACGTCCCCCTTCCTCTTCGTCCTCCCCCCGACCGGTGCTCCGACCGCCACCTTCATAGTGTCACGCCCGTACTGCCCCTCCACCGTCCCGTGTACCCTGGGCTCGGGCGAAGTAGGGGACCAGGGCGATACGAGGTCCGGAGAGCCGAACGCCTGGGCACGTGGCCACGCGGGTGGCGAGGTCGGGCTCGGGGAGTGGAAGAGCGGGGGGGTGCGGTGGGGTGGGCCATTTGGGGGCGGGGAACGGAGCGTCTCGGCCAGGAACTTCTCCCTGACGGGGCTGGCGAAGTTGGCGCGGCAGAGGGCGGCGAGTTCGAGGTCCGGGGATGTCATAGGCGTCGAGGCCGAGCGGGTGTGACCCATCGCAGGCGACGAGTTCGCCGAGGTGTGGTCCCCTCGGGGGTTATGAGGCCCGGCTTCATTGGTAGAGAACTTCCCCGGTGGGGGCGGGATCTCCGCATCAAAGGTATCGTATCCGTCCGGACTTGCAGGCTCCGACGCGGAGGAGTAATACTCTGAATCCCGCCTCCCATCTTCCTCCTCCCCGTCCTCCTCTCCCGAGGCGCGCGAATGAGACCGCGAATTCCTCGCGCCCGTCTGGTCTAGCATCGACACCTGCAGCTGCCATCCCCCCTGCGGGGGCGTCGGCCCCCTATTGTCAAACGACCGCGACCTCAGACGCTTCGCGATGTCCTCGGGTGTGAGCTCCGCGCGCGACCGGTCCTGCATCTGGTTTTCGAGGGAGCGGGAGCGGTCCCTATTTGGGTGCGAAACGGGGAGGTGGCTGGGGTTCTGGGTCATCGGGGACGAACGCCGCTTGGGCTGGGTGGGAGCTTGTGGTTGGGAGAAGCCAAGCTCCTTGAGCTGACTCTCTTCTTCGAAGCTAAGGGGCGTCTCTGCCCCTTGCTTCACGGCGGGGACTGTATGCCTTGGATATTGTAGGGGTGGAGACGGGGAGCGGACGTCGGCTGTGAGCGAGGGGCGGTCCTCTCGCGGAGGCGGGTTTCGTATGGAAATACCCAGCTCCTTGAGGGAGGCACCTTCCTCAAAGCTGAAGGCGGTCGGTACTCCCTCTTCGTCCTCCATACTCGCCGTGCTTTTAACACTTGCGTGCCGCTGGAGGGTCGGAACAGCGAGGTGGGTATGGGATCCGGACAGGCGATCTGGCCCTGCTGAGTCCCGAAGCGAGACGCCAAAGTGCTCGAGGGTTGCGCCCCTTTCGAAGCTAAAAGCAGAAGGATCCTCCTCCGGTTCGGCGGTGTAACCCTCCGGATGAGCAGAGTAGCTCCCGTACTCGGTGGTAGGCGTAGGAGTTATGTTTACCTGCCGTACGGGAGATGGCCTGCGCTGGTGATCCTCGCGGAGAGCGGGGTGGATCTGGCTAGGAAGAATGTCGCGATCGCACATCTTGGCCCCGGCGATGAGGGCTGCAACGGAAGCCGCACCGGCGACCATTATCGTGTCTCCGAACGGTGAGACGGGGGTCCTTTCGCTCTCCGGGGATGCCTCCTCGACGGGACTCACCGCCGGCGGCACGAACGCCGCGCCCGCACCCCCCACGGTGGCCAGCGACCCTACGGAGAGTCTCCCCCTAAGCGCAGTGGTCGGCAACGGCTTCCGCTGGACGCTATGCCCAGGTGACGGAGAGCTCCGACGGTGCTCAACCAGCGCGTCGTGGGACCGCGCCCTAGCCTGCATAGTAGGTCTCGGCTGTTCCCAGGAGGGGGAGGTGTCTCTTCTCGCGGCGGCGGTTATTAGGGGCGGTTCTGGCTCCGGGGCAAGGAACCCGGATTCCCGGGGGGACGCGGCGTAGGCGAGGGCCGCAGGGGGTGGCAGAGAGATGAGGTTGGGGGCGAGGGCCTGCGAGGAGGTAGAACTGGATCGGCTTCGGACTGAGGTCGGGAGCTGGGGGAGGGGCCCGGTTGGGGGATTCGACGGTGCCCTGATGCGGAAGGACGACGAGCTAGAGGATCGGTGCCGTGTGTGTTGGCGGGAGTCGGTGGATGTCGCGCGGGGTCGGTGTGGCGTGGGTTGGTTCTGAACGATATCAGCAACGTGGGAGGGTGTGTGCTGGCGGGAGTCGACGGATGTGGCGCGGGATCGGTTTGGCGTGGATTGGTTCTGAACGACATCGACGACCCTGGGTTGTCCGATGGGCGAGGATATACGGAGTAGCTGCACGGGAGGATGGGAAATATGGGGTTGCTCTGGCTGATTCCGCGTCGGGGTCGGAGAGCGTGATGCCCTCTGAGAGGAAGGAGAAGGCGACCGCGTATGGGAGGCATGATTGTCCTCACTCGTACGTCTCTCCCAGAGGCTAGTCCTCCTTTCTTCAGGCTCTTGCCTGCTTTCTTCGGGGTCCTGTACTAGTAGCAAAGGCATGCTGGCAGGATCGGCGGATCGCCCCCTCGGTGGTGTCGCATCAGCCTTCACGGCCGGGTGCTCCTCCATCAGAGGATGCGCCTCTCCGCCTTCGTTCTCCGGCTCGACCCCGTACCCAGCTTCCCACCGCTTCCAATCCTCCCCGGCGGCCTCACGGTTCGCCGCGCCCTCCTCTTTCCGCGGCTCTTCCGTGCTACTCGGGGCCCGGTGGCCCTCGACATGTTCAAACTCGCCCGACGCCGTCAGACTCGACAGGGTTTTCCGGATGATATGCTGACGCTGTGCCTCCTCCTCCTCGATACGCTGCAGCGAGCTCAGCTTCCGCCGGCGCGCCCACTCCTTCCGCGTGAGGTAGGGGTCGCGTTTCGCGGCCTCACGGTATTGTTTGTTTTGGAAGCGAGTGACGATGAGGTAGATGACGAGTGATGTTACGATCACGGAGGCGACGGCTACGACGACGATAAGCCAGGTCTTAAGGTCCGCATCGGCCCGACGGTGGAGCGTGGGTGCCATTTTCAGGTGAGGGCAAATGAATGTCTAGGGGTCGTGATGAGAGGACAGGGGAGGAGGAGAGGGGAGGGGAGAGGGAGGCGAGGTGAGTTGAGTGGAAAGTGAATACGTTGGGTGTGTGGTTGTATGTATTCCCAGCTATTACCTGCCGATGCGACCGTAAACTGAGGGAGGTGAAATCGGCAGCGTGGGGAGAGACGGCGATCGTCGGTGTAGCTGCTGGCGATGCATCACATTAGGCGCGGACCGACAACATCAGAACGAGATAGGAATCAACGAAGGAAAGGGGAAAGAAGACGTGTGATTGAGTAGGACAAACGACGGTTGTCGCCATGAAGACACAAAGAAACAGGACGAGAGCCAGAGGGAAGGGATAAGGGACCGAACGCGGACGCTGCGGGTGGTGGTGGAACCATATATCGCATGCATGCCACATTCTTACCACCCTGCCCTTCTTCTCGCCCGCTCTCGTCGACTGACTGGTTGGTTCACTTACAAGCAAGAAAATGCGACTACACAGCCCGTAGGTTACACAGTAGCAGGGGCCGTGTCTAGGTCTCCCCCCCTGCCTTCTCCGTACGCTTCTCTGCAAACTGTTACCGTAACAATACGGAGTACACCTCGCCCATGTCAATTTTCCCGCAGGGCAGTACTTTGTATAATACTTTGCAGATAAGACAAGGGGTGGGAGATCTCGGAGTGGTCCTGGTGAGTGTCAGTGGCCGGGAGCTAGCGAGGAGGGTGGTGGAGAAGAGGGCGAATGAGACAGGGGTGGAGGAGGTAATTAATATCCCTGTCAGAAAAAAGAACCGACCTCGCATAAGTACTCGAAGGCTCGTATGCTCGTACTCACCATGACGAGTAAGAGTACAATGTATGGCACCGCAACCAGCTGGATGAACGAGGATTCGAGTACAAGTAAGATTCAACGGGGAATGGGGTATTAGTCGCACAGAGCTAGTACGAGTAAAGGCATAGGAGAGCAGAAGAATAAGCATCACCATACAAGTACAAAGTAGAGAAGTCTACTTGGACTCGGTGACAGTAGAGCATGAATTTCCTTTCGGAGAAAGAAAAACGGTGGTGTCGCCGATACCACGTCCGACGTTACCAGCCTCCAATACTGCACCGGATGGAGAGGACGAGTTACAACTATGACAGGTATAGAGTACAAGTACTCACATCAGCCACTCGGACGGTTGGAGCAGTGGCTCCGATCCTATCTAGATCGGGGACCTTGGCCGCGTCGATCTACAGCTGCTATGCCCACTGTTTTTGTCTTGTCTTTGCAAGGTGCTAGGATGTGCTTCGGGCACAGGATGATGATTGTTGATCGTGGATGAGAACCACCTCGCTATCTGAAGGCGTCGTCAGCATGTCTTTCAGGACAGTTTTGGAGGATCATGAAGGATTCCGGATATTAATCTTTGGATGAACTATTATATATTAGCTGACCTGAGCTATAGGTCGGAAGGGGGTGGGTACATACCTCTTACCCCTACGAAATTCGAGCTGCCGGTGAAGAAAACGGCCGCTGAATTGGCCCATCCAGGAGGAAAAAGAAGGGCCTGGCCCCCAATTAGGCCTACAATCTTGGCAGGTTGGATCGCATAGGGGAAGGGAGGCAGTAAAAAGAGCCACGAAGGGTGGAGGGGCAGGACCATGGAGGGTAAAGACGGGTGGAACGCGCATGCCACGAATCAGGCGCCAAACTCCAATGAGCGGGAGGGGGAAACCGGTGGCGCCTGCCGGTCCTATCGCATGTTGGGTCTTCCACCCCCGTCGGCGTGACATAGGTTCTGGGCTGGATGATACCTCGCAGGGCCGGATTCTTGCTGGGCCACGAGGTAACTAGTCAAGGTTACAGCGAGTGGTTGGGGGGGGCGGCCTCAGTAAGCAAGTGGGGTGGCTCTTTCCTTTTGGGCGCTCACCCTCGCCAGTTTCCATTGCCTGTATCGCCACAGTCGTGGGGGCGGCGCCTTCCTCTGCGTGATCACCCCCCACGGTTCACCACAACCTTGGGGGGGCCTTTCTTTCCTCTTCATCGTTCATCACATCACGGATCTGCGTTAAGCGCACCCGACCAGGGCTGTGCAAGGTAGCGAGAATATCCGCTCGCACCGCGCGGCCAAACTTTCCCGATATACTAGTAGAGTAGCAGCGAAGAGTGGCAGCGGCGGCCATTGTCGTATACAAAGCCAGGTACAAGTAGTACTTGTACTCGTCAATGTGCTCTGTATTGGTGGTGTTTATTCTTAGACTGAGTCTAGTTGACCAGAATGCTACCCTGGCCAGTTCGAGTGGCAAGCCAAGGTAGCAGCCCTATAAAAGTTCCTCGCTAGTCGGGCTTAGAAGGGCAAAGCAACTTGTCTTTCGGGTGTAGTGCCGGGAGGAGACGGTGGACCGACCCCTTCCC
This sequence comes from Cephalotrichum gorgonifer, assembly GCA_900312665.1. Taxonomy (NCBI): domain Eukaryota; kingdom Fungi; phylum Ascomycota; class Sordariomycetes; order Microascales; family Microascaceae; genus Cephalotrichum; species Cephalotrichum gorgonifer. The sequence continues at coordinate 1,580,445 of ONZQ02000001.1, forward strand.
CGGCCGCGAAACGGTGCTAAGAAACAAGAACGGTTTACTGGTACAAGCTAGGAACGAACGGCGCGCTAGTAGACTGTGAAGCTGCATGAAGGAATGGCGACGACGAATTACCGTGCTGGCGAGCCCACGAGTACTCGTCGAGTGGCAGATGTACGTAGCCGCGAGAGAGGAATCCTTGAAGAAGCCAAACGCGGCCATGGTTGCGACGGGAGCGGAAGAGCGCCGTTGCCCCTATTAACAATGCATGTAGGTTCTAGCAGCTACAAGTACAAGATGAAAACAAGCAACCCTCACCTGGCAAGCTCGGGCAAGCTCGGGCAAGCCACCTAGCGAATGGTGGACGAGGACGACCAAGAAGAACTCCGACACGTCCGCTTGCTAATACTAAGACTGTCTGTCAGCTCCTTTCATAACACAAAAGTACTAGCAAAAAAGGGCTGAATCCGGACATAACCTTCGAGATCCAGGGTCAAGCTCCCACGATCGCCCGTCAGGATCGAATATTCCTCAATATTACAGGCCTCCCTAGCCCTGGCAATCAAATGCAGCACTATTCATCCTTCCGCGTCACACTACCAGTCCAGGCCCATGGCCCCCTGTGCCTGTCCGTGCGTCCGACCACTGACTTGGGGGAGTTCTCGGCCTCTTATTGGTTGGGATCCGAGCGTGTGGTGTTCCAGTGGCTGTGTAGCACGCACGGGACGGCGGCTTTCGGGCTCGATGTCCGCCGTCTGGCGTAGCATTGGAAATTGGATGGAGAGTGAGATCGATGGGAGCTTGGTGAACAGGGGCGATGAAGAATTTCCGAGCTCGGCCCTACGGGCCAGGGAACTGTGACAGGAGAGCACATGTATTATTACAAGTAATTATTCGGCTTTTTATGCCCCTTAATGTCTCCAGTAGTATTCCGAGCCGGGGAGAGCAGTCCCCCTGAAGAAGAAAAATCGGACTTAACCCACGAGCGGATCGGTCAGGATTGCGTTTAATCACCGATATGACCGGTGAGACTCTGGCCTCAGACGGATAGGTTCGACTTTTCCTCCTCCCTACAGACCGGCCCAGCACGTCCATCGGTTCATCCAATCCTTCCAAAATACGAAGGCAGAAGAAACAGAGGAGAGCAAAAAAAAAAAAATCATGTTGCCCAATCACGGTAATCCGGCGAGAATCTGGCCCTCGGGACCGAGTAGGCAAATTAGACTTTCTTCCTCTTGATCCTTCTCCTTCCCCCTTACGTCCACCATTCCTTTACTTCGGTGGAATTCAATATTATTTCTAAAAAAAAATGAAAGGCCCGTCATCATGGGCTGCTCACCGAAAGAGGCTCTCCCTGCGTTCCCCCCTCTCTCCTCAGGTACCGAGCGGCCCTTGAAGGGAAAGAAGGGGTAGAAGGAAAGAGTAGCTTTGAGGAACAGAGTACACTTGAAGCTCTATGGCTCCCATCCAGAAAAAACGGTCTCTTTTTTGGAGGGGAGACCGAGAATGGGATGGGACGGACTGCAAAGGGGACCGTTCCGTATTCTGGTCACGTCACTGTACTTCCAAGTATCTGCACTGCACTGCGCCTGCCTCCCCTTCCCCCCCACCTCCATATCGTACGAGCGGACGAGAAAATGCGGGGGAGAGAAACTCACTCAATACGAACGAACTCCCCCTCCTTCTCCCCTCGCTCGCTTCCAGGAATAGAAGTTCTGCCGGATCGATGCAAGATCCGTCCCAGTGTCGTCTCGCAGATAGAACTCTCGGTTCCGTCTCATTCCGCTCCCAGAATGGTTGGTTGGCCCCCAGCCCCCCCAAATAACCAAAATAACCAAAACATTTTTGTCTCATCTTTGTCATGATGCGCTCTCTCCTCTCTCCCCGCCTCAACCTCGCCAGGTCGGTCTCCGAGCTTTTCAACGAAATGCAAATGAGTCAGGGTGCCCCCCGCCGCTCAGAAATCACAGAGTATAAGGCAGAAACAAGCCCAACGGCTGATGAAGACTGAAACCGTCACTCTTTTTGTGCCATTCAGCTGCGGGGGAACAAACCTGTCCGTTCTTACGAGTACGGCGAGCGATAAGCGATCCGATCACCGTTTCCCGAATTAGAAACAAGAACATTTTACACTTTCCCCCGCCTAACTTGTACTCGTATCATATTACCTCAGCTTGGTAAGACGGCAATCGATCCGCCCTCTCTCCTCCCCACACACACCTTCCAACCTACCGATCTACCCACTTATTCTCATCTAAGCCCCCTAGCCTTAAACAAGAGTTAAACAGTCCCTATCATTCGTATCCCCGCCCCCTCCGCTCCCAAGCCGCCGATCAACCCCATAAACAGTATGCGCCGCGGCAACGAAGGCGAAGAATACGGTGCCCGTTTCCTCTCCCGTGGCGAAGCCCAGTGGCTCTGGCGAACCCGCGCCCATGCGTTCATGGAGGGTATGCAATCTATTAAACTGCATTCAGCCAGGGCCACATAGTAAGACAGGGGTCAGTGAACATCGAAGAAGGGGGGTGGGAAACGGGAATCTACTCTCCGTCCTGGTACTCCTGCACGCTTGCTCTAGTTTCCTTCCGGCGCGGATAATATGACTTTCTTTTTTTTAGGGGCGCTTATTAGCGGGGTGGGTGGGATGCGAACTGGATCGTCAAGTAAGTAAGACTGCGGAGGATGAAGGATGCCGGTCCGTGGCGCACAGAGGACGGGACGATGCGCTTCCTGGCGCTGGGGGGGCGCTTATCGATCGTGTCTTGACCGTGCTTGGTCTCCTGTGCGTCAGGCCGGGGGGATAGGATAATAATCCCCGGTCAGACTGGTCTGCCCGGATGCCGACGGAGTCCTCGGCGGGGCTGGGGGGCTGAGGGGGAGGGCGAGGAGCTGAGGAAGCCCAACGGCCGATCGAGCTCGCTTCCCGCGGGGCTGTGACCCAAGATGGCGATCCCATCCCTAAGTGAACAGGACTCCGCAGTCTTATGAGTTCGTCCGATGATGCTTCTGCTCATAATCCCGCAGGTCCAAGGCTCAAGACCCCGCAACAGGATGACCATGACTCCACACGCTTCTCTACCCTAGCTTCGCCTTACTCGAAGCCCCGGCCACAGCTCAGGCTGATCGACACCAGCTGTCCGGCCCACCCTCCCACCCCCCCTTCCTCAACGGCCGGCGCCAAGGAGACCCGTAGCACTCATGCGGGAGAGCTTAGAGCGGTTCTCAGCCCTGGGCGCCGTGGTAGCAAGATCTCTCTGGGGCTGGAGCTGAACATCTCTCTCCCTGGTAATCCACCTCCCTGACGGCTCGTCTCCCTGACAGTCCACCTCCCCGGTAGTCCACCTCTCTGGCAGGTCATACCTCCCTGACACAATCGTCCCTCCCTTTTTGCTCTGCCGTCTCGCTCGCTGCCGCGACACCCGTCACTCAGCCGGCCACTACCTCATGCCCGTTGCGTCTCCATTGGGGACCTCTCGGCCACTCCCACCACTTACCAACCATCGTAGACCCCGCTCTTCCTTCCCACGCCGTGAACCCCACCCTCCCATACCCCGTCCGCCCTCGAGAACTCCGCAGTATCTGGCCCTCGTCCCCGGACCTCCAGCCAACGGGGAGTAATCCTCCCAGGCCAGTCAAGATATCGCAGCAGCATGGCCAACCAACCCCACCCTACCAGTCCCAGCTCGACATCCTCATTCTCACGGATCCAACACTCAGTAAGCCCAGCCCAGGCATAAAGAAATACGATGTATTATCCGTCTGTTATACATGGTACAAGTCGGCGCCCACCATCCTACCTCACCTCCCCCTTGTCCACCTTCCCCCGCCCGTAACCCCCGTTCCTGATCTAGACCATGAGATCTAAAGGGAAGGAAAAGGCAAGGTAACATCCCCCCTCAGAAACAAAAGAGAAAGCCCAGATGCCACCTCACGGCACGTGCCCCACCACACCAAACTCTCACTCCAGCTCGCTCGTGACATTGCTGAACTCGCCCTTCTCGAGCTTCGTCCTCCAGAAGATCGGGTTCGTGTCGTTGAACCCGTGCTTCTCCCACCCGGCCTCCTTGACGTGGTACAGGTTGATCGAACCACCCGAGTACGCGTCCCTGTGCGTGGCGGCGAGGATGCTCCTGCTCCCCAGCTCCAGCGCCTCCTCGTCCGTAAGGTCGTACCTGTACTCCGCGTCGAGCACGCCGTACGCGAACGTCTGCCCGCTCCCCACGCAGAACAGGTTGCCCGCCAGCCTCGTCCCGTCGCTGTCGACGTAGTACAGCGCGGGGCCCTCCTCCTTCGTCACGCCCGCGCACATGGTCCCCATGCTCAGGCCCATACCCTTGTACGAGTAGACCAGGTTCGCCAGGATCTTGGAGGCCGCCGCCACCGAGATCCGCCGCTTGTGGCGGAGCTCGTGGAGCCGGCACTGCATGCCGAGCCAGGCCAGCCAGTACTGGCAGTCCGCGGCGCCGCCCGCCATCGTGCCCAGCAGGACCGAGTTGATCTCGATGACCTTCTTGACCGTCTGCGACGCGATCCAACTGCCCGCCGTGGCGCGGGAGTCCGTGGCAACGATGATACCGCCCTGGAAGCGGAACGCGAGGGTGGTGGTGCCGTGGGCGATCTTGATGGGGCAGCTGGGGTTGGAGCGGTCGTCGGTCGCGGATCGGAGCCAAGCCGAGGGCTAAGGGAGGTCGAGCGTCAGCATTGCGGATTCTCATCCGGGTCAAAAGGTACTGGGGCCATGTATAGCTGGATTTTCCAAGATAGAAAAGGGTAGGCAGTCGCTTACGTGGGCCACAGGAGGCATGGCGAACTTGAGCGACAAACCGGGGTTCTCGAGCCCCATCATCTCCCTGTACTCGTCCTCGCCGAAGGACTCATGCGTCATAGCCGCAGGCCTGCGGTACTTGGCTACGAGAGCGTCCATTTTGTATGTCTGTGTCCGTGAGAGCTCGTCGTGCTGTGTGTTCGTGTGTCGAGTGTCGAAGGATTGCCCGGCAAGAGAATCGACGGAAGGCTGTTCCCCGAGCGCAAAGAAACCTGTCTGTCCGGTCCGGTGGGGAAAATGTGCCGAGTATGTACGAAACCCTCAGGGGAGAAACCGATTCTGTTGATACAGTAGTTCGAAGGGAAAGTGTGGATGGAGGTCGAAGGCGGGTGATGGAAATGGGTGACGACTTGAATGCGGCTGCTGTCTATTCAAGTTACAAGCTCAGGCAGCTTCAGAGCGCGTCACCTAGAGAGCTACCTGCTCCAAGCCTAGTCATCATGCACCTTGTGCAGCGCCTGAAAGGTGGATCCTGCATAAATCACGTGATAACACCTGGACCGATATGGATGATGCTCGTCTGAGGTACGTACCCTTGTTGTCGCTGCAATTACTCGCGCCTTGGACCGTGAAACCACCTCGAAGCAAACCTGAAGACCTTACAAGTAGAATAAACAGAAGAGCATTTTCGCTTCAATTAATTAATGGTATAAAATCAACTCCTATTGTTCAGACTAATTGCCCAAAATTCCAAGAAAGGAGCTTCCTCCGTCCTGGCCGTTATGATAGAAAGCAGGCAGGTAGAGAACTAGCATATAAAACAGACAAGGAAACACAAGATGAAGAAAGCTCTCTTTGCTTTTGGAATCGTCCTCCTCCCTCCTCCCTCATTTTGGGACTAATACTCAGGAGCCTTGGGCTCCTGCAAAAAAAGAATATCCCTCTAGATCCTTACCATACATATCCCAAAGACATCCCCGCGCGCCGCGCGCGTGAAAGTAGGATACGAAGAAAGAAGAACAAAAGCGACAAAGGGAAAAAAAATAGCAAGACAAGTTGCAGTAGTCATAACATGGCATCAGTCTCCCCCAAAGTGGCTCAACACCCGTACCACCCACTTCCTACACTCTTTCACTCGGGGTTCGGCGTCGTCTCCCGGGTTCGGGGAGGCTCCCGCTTGCTCAGGAAAGTCCTCCTGATAGACTTGGGGCTGTCTGACGGCGCCTCGGGGGCCGGCAGGAACGAGCTCCTGATGACTACGGTCCCGTCCTTGACCTTGACCTCCTTCGCCTCGCCCGACCCAGAGTCGTCAACAAAGTACAGCGCTTCGCCGAGGTCCTCGTCGCTGCGGATCTTGTGACGCTCCTTCACCTGGATCTGGAAGGTCGCGTCGGGCGTGCAAGAAACCTTGAAGGTCTCGTCGAAGTTAACTGGCCCGTCCGACGCGCTGTGATGCTTCGTCTTGCCGATAGTCTTGGGCCTGGGCGACGTCTGGACTATGACAACGTAGATGTCCGCGGAGGCCGGGAAGCCGCTTGCAGAGAGAACGGTGAAAGTGGCTGTACCGCCCCCCGCGCCCGGCTGCATGCTAATTATCGAGGCCTGGCCGATGCTACGCGACCGAGAATGGCCGTTAGCCCCGTTCCCGGCGGTAGTGGGCCGCGATCCAGTGTCCCCTTTCATCCCCACAAGAGGGAGATCATTGCCGTTGGCCTGGATGGTCGGCACCTCGGCGATGCTAGGCGTTGAGGAGTTCGAATCGTCGTCCTTCTTGCTCCTGAAGCCGCGCTTGATGAACGACGTGCCCTTGCCCACACCATGCCCCACAACCCCAACGGCCTTGATAGGCGCGCCGGCCACACCCGTGACGATTCGGGTGGGGCTGGCAAACGTCGACGTTCCCTGGCGAGTCCTCGTGACGTACGACGGCCGGAACATCAAGCGGAGCCTTACGGATCCGCTCTTGGCATCGAGCAACACCCTTGTCTCCATGGGCCTGAACGGCTCGAGATGGGCGAGGCTAATTTCCGCATTGCCAAGAGGATCAGGTTGGGAAGCGAGATCCCAGTCCCAGACAGAGACGGTGAAGTCCGCCCCGAGCCGAGACGGAACTGCCACTTCGAAGAACTCGTTCCAGACCGGGTTAAGAGTCTTCTTCTGAGTCTTGGTTTTGTGGACCTCCTGTCCGTTGAACTCGAACTTGCAGAAGGGGTCGCTCTTGCCGTTCCTGTCGGCTGCTTGAAGGTCCTGGGCATCCAGCACATCGACGCGGAGAGTACCCATGTTGTTGATGCTCTCGATAGGGTCGAGGTTCATCATGATGGGGACGTACTTGAGGCTAACCTTGACGCTGCTCGTTCTGCCCTCCTCATCCTTCATTTTCAGGATCGTGGGGTTGTTCTAGTCACCAACTGTTAGACTATGATAGGTTCCAATAATAAATGGGAGGTCAGCGGCCGTTGCTCTCAGGCTGCCACTTACCAAGCATTGCTTCAGGGTGTCTAGAGTATTGCCCGCCAGTTTAGCGACAATGTTGTCTTCGTTCTCCGCGCCCGTCTTGTCTCCCCTGTTCTCCCGTACAACGAGGGTCAAGCGAGAAACGTCGATCTCCCTGATGACGCAGTCTCCAACCTCCTCGAACTTGTGGTTCTTGGTCTGTGCCACAGACGAAACGTACGAGGGGAAGGCCATGTCGTCTGTATAGACTTCAAGTTTGCAGTTGCTCTTGGCGAATTCCGCATCCATCAATCGGAAAATGAGAAGACCACTCTCATGCTTGAGAAGCTCATCCGGGGTAAGGTAAACCTTCTTTGGCTCGGACCGTTCCTCCTTTGATGAGGTCGGCTTGTCCGTGGTTGGCTTGTCCGAGGTTGGGCTGGCAGGGCTGACGGGGCTCCTGGGAGTGCTCGCCTCTTCCTGGGACTCACTGGTGCTGCTGCTACTCTTGGCGGTCGAGTCTGATTTTTCTGCCTCTGCAGCCTCCTCGGCCTTCTCCTTCTGCTCCTCCTCCTCCTCTTCGGGATCAGCCACGTTCAGGCACGGATAGAACGATACGTTGTAGGTGAGGCGACCCTTCGCCATGCCCTTTCCATGTAGGCGAAGACCATCCGAACGCTCCTCCTTCTCATCGTGCACAAGATACTCGCCCTCTTCGTTTTGGCGGATGTACTTGTTCGTCTGGATCTCGATCAGACCGAGGCTTCGGTCCTTGCCCACCTTCTCGGCATCCATCACCTCAAGGGTGAGCCTCTCCCGCGACGAGTGCACCGGGACATAGAGGACCTCGTTGAACTCGGGATCGAGGTTGTTGAGGAAGGTGACTGTCCGGGCTTTTTCAATTCCGGATTGCAGGACGCGGCCGTACGCATCCGACTTCCCCAGAGCCTCGAAGTTTCGCAAATCGTTCGCCTTGATCAGGTGGAACCTCATGACACCGATGGGTGTGCTGTAGCCGCCAGTGCCGGCCATGACGCCAGAGATGACCACAGGTTTCCACTGAGCCTTCAGCTTGACACGGCCAGACTGAGCACCGGCGAGCTGGAACCAGTCCTTGCCTTCTTCAGTATATCGGACCAGGTCGTCCGCCTTGATCTGGTACTTCCCAAGTGTCTGGTCTCCGGCCAAATCCCTCTCATCCTTGATGGTGACGCCCAGCTTGGCGTGTTTCCGGTCGGTAATAAGCATCTCCTTGAAGCCGTTGTCCCAAATTGGGTTGTTGGTGCGCTTCAACTTCTTGCTCGTGTGAATATCGTGGCCATTAAGGTGAAGGACGGCATAAGGGTTAAGAAGGCCGACAAGACTCTTGGTACCGTCGAGGTCCTTGGCTTGCTCGACGGTGAAGCGAAGGATACCCTGGTTAGACTCCGGCGGCGGCTCCTCCGTCCCGTCTTCGTTCTTCTGACCCCCAAGGATGGGGAAGAATCGGACGTCGCAAGATAGCACACCGCGAACCTTACCGTCGGAAAGAACCTCGATCCGCTGGTTCTCGTGCTCAGTCTCTTCCTCGAGCTTCTCAAGCGCGAACGAGGCAACACCAAGCTCCTTGTCCTTCCTCATGTCGTTGTAGTCGAAGACCTGAACGTCCAGACTATCGTGGAAAGTGGTGATGATGATGTAGTGCGTCTCGTTCCATCTCGGGTTGGCGGTATCCTTCAACATCTTGGTCCTTGCGAGCTCCCCCCTCCTGTTGAGCGTAACGACGGCGTACGGGTCAACGACGCCGGCGAAGTTGTCGGTGTTCTTCAAGCCCTCCGCACCGTGGAGGGTAATGGCGACAACGCCGATGGCCTGGTCCACGGGCGTACCGGACAGCATCTTTGCGACCTCGATAGGGAACACGTTCGGCGCATACATCATCGGGGCGAGATTGCCGTGGATCTGCTCCTGAATGAAGCTCTCGAGACCCGGGATGATGTTGATGTCGAACCCAAACATCTCGCCACCGAGAGGCTTGCAGACGTAGTCAATCATGGGACGCTCCAAGAAGCACATTTCAACCTTCTCGACGTGGGGGAAGGGGATTTGAAGTTTGACCTTGAGGCGCATGATGCCCGAGAATGCCATGTCTTGGACAATCACGTCGAGGCCCTTGCTGATCATGGCCTTGCCGATTCGAATTTCCAGGACGATCTTGGGGTTGATCTTGTTCTTGATCTGTCGCGAGGTCATGTCGTCCGTGTCGTTCGGGGTGAAGCTGAACTTCCAGTCCATGATGACGACGTCATCCTCGGCCTTGGGGTACGTCTTGACGTGCTCCATCCGCGGGGGCTTCGAGCCGAGCGTGAAGGTCTTCAACTTCAGGCTGTCGAGGAAGGCCGGGGTGGCGGAGCTGAGGACCTGATCGACCGAGTTGATAATGGTCTGGGACAGGACGGGCTGGTAGATGGGCCAGAACTTGACAAGGAAGGAGTTGATCCACTCGAGGGATTCGGTGTCGGTATCGAGCCTCTTCAGGGCCATCTCACGCGAGATGTCGTCACGGAAGTTGCGCCGGACCCTTCGAACGGAAGTCCTGTAGTATGTTGCACAGAAGGCCATGACGATGAATACCCATCCTAGGCCGCCACCCAGCACAGCCACGAGCCAGGAAGACAGGCAGGCAAAGACGATGATGGCAGCATTGTGGTACCAGTCTGGGTTATCTCGTTAGCCACTATCCGTAGGATGGCTAGGGGACAACGGGGTATGACACAAAAAGGGGGGGGGGTTAAGGAGGACCAACCTCCAAAGAACTTATCGGGAATGTTCCCTTCCAACCAGGTCGAATGGTCCAAGAGACTCTCCGACGCGTTTATGGGCTCATACGGCCAGCCGAAGCGCGGCCCCCATCCCGTCTTCTCCCACATATCGACATTTGAGATTGGGTCCTCGCCGTCGGTGATGGTCTTGCCGTCCTTGTCCTTGGGGGGTTCTATCACGCCGGCCGTGGTCGGCGACGGCAGGTCGGCGACCGGCGCGCCGCTATCGTCCGCGTCCGTGACGATTGAGAAGCCATGTGACCTTTGGAGGTTTTTTGGGATAGCCTAGGAGGCGATGGAGCGTTAGCTGGCGCACAAGGTGAGCAGGTCAGTGGGAAGATTCTGAGTAAACGTACGTCTCTGGCCTTGGCGCGCTTCTCCTCGGGAGAGGCATCGGGGTCGAAGGTGAAAGCAGTTACTCCGGCATTCCTAGCCTCCTCCACCATTTTCCGCTGCGAATCATCTGCGGCGGCGGCATTTCGATCCAGTGCTGCTTCCTGCTCCCTCCGCTGTTCTTGCTGGGCCGCGACCGGGTCTTGTTCGGTGCCCATGGTGTTGGCCGTTCACGCAAAGTGGGAGGATGCAAGCTGTTCTGTCCTTCTTGGCACTAATTTGGGTTCAATGCCCACAGACAGGATAACCGCGGTTCTTAATGGTGATGTTGGTCATGCATGCAGCACCAAAGGCAGGTCGGAGGCCGGTGGTGGGTGGTGGGCGGTCGAGAGGGAGCGAGAGAGGAAGTCGCAGTTGATGTTAACAGACCGAGTCGAACAAAAGAAGGCAGGAAGGAAGGAAGACTGGAACAAATGCCCCGCCTCTTACGGCTGGTTTCAGAAGATTAGGTCGGGTCAGGTCGCACACGAAGCTAGAGGTTGGAAGGTGGAGGATAATTAAATGAGGGGAGGGGGGTGGGAGAGCTATGGAGTAGCTTCGTGGAGATAGCTCCAAGCCAACGTCGCTAGAGGAGGATATGGTCTCAGTGAGGGAGCACAGGAAAAACGATGACGCGAGCTTCCTTGACCTGCCAGGTATTACAAGTACAGGTAGCAGCAGATAGCGCAGGGGTGGATACCAGGTGGGGTTGGGGCCAGACTTGGTGGAATGGAGACTGTGGGCTGTGGCTGAACTAGGGAAAGATGGAGGAGATTAGATGGCGAAGAGAAAAGGAAGTTGGGACAATAAAACAGGGATTGATCACCTGTGGGGAGGGAGGGCCGGACGAAGGACGAAAAAATCACAAGAACCTAGCTTAGTCTGTGAATTGAAGCATGACGGAATGCAAGCAGTTCTTCCAGCTGTCCAACACCTCACCTCATCTGGACCGACCGGCTCATCTTCCTATGTACCCATGCTTCCTTCCCTCTGAAGCTAGCTCCAGGATCGAGTGCTACCCTGGTTCCAGGTTCCGCAAAAAAGAGTACAAGCACCCCAGGAGGGGAATATGTACCAAATTAGCTACATGAGACGTGGTCTCAGCTGCAGCAAAACGCAGTAGAGAAGGTACAAGATAAAAGCATCCTCTACAGGTACCTGTACCTAGCATGATAAAAAAGCTCTCCCTTTGAGCCATTCTCCTCGGCCCCATATTCCCAGGTGCAGGTGGATATGGTAGCAGTTGGCGCTAAAGAGCGCGGAAGTCAATCTACTCGTGCTTGGAATATAGAGTCGAGGAAAATCGGGCATGCCCTTCCTTCAGCTCCATATCCAAGTGAGGAACATGTGGTGCTCCTAGCAGTACTGCACCCCCCGGCCCCGCCCGAGAAAAGAAGGCAGTCTCATCTCCCCTCCGCAACAACGACGACCACGTGCCAATGTTTGAACATGTCCAAGAGGCAAGTGCACCTCACATTGCACAGACCAAGCTGGGGGTGTTCTCAGCTGGTCCAGACCTACTTCCAAGTACATCATACATCCTCGAACAGGGAGGGGGAGGCCGCCCTCGGTCATGTCCCGCGTTTGGGCCCACCGGGTATCCCGATGAGGGCTTTCGGTAAACTATTCCGTACTTGTACACTTTGGTAAGGGCATGTAATACTTTCCAGAGTGCGGGCGGCTGGCGTGGACAGCACAAGGGTGGGGTGGGTGCGACAGTCTGGGAGATAACTGGGGTCGACGAGTAAAATACAGGGGCCGAAAGTTCAGCTTGTCTGGCGTGGCTGGTGCCGGTGGGGCCTTCCGTCGTGGTTCCTGAGACTTGGACTTGGGTGTCCCCCCACCAAGAACAAAATGGAAATCTTGGATGGCCGGAATCAGGGTTACAGCCATGTCATCATCATCTTTAGAAACATTGTCAAGATCGGATCAATGCACACACGAGACACCGCTGGCGAATACTCTCGTCAATACTTCTCTCTCTCTTCAACAACTAGTATCACAGACAGTTTAATACTCGGTTGTTGGGTTTCACCAACCTTCTCGTAAGACCAACCTAAAGAGCTAAAGAGCCTACCTGTGCTGCCCGACGAACACACACGTACTGGCATCTGTTCGAGTACACGTACGAGTACTCTGTCATAGGTCTGCGTGGTTTATTTTTTTTTTCTTTTCATCGTCGGACATACCAACCAAGTCAAGCGAAAGTAGCATCTCCGAGCCCAACCACCTCCCGCAAATCGCAAGTGCGACTTGGAGTTTCGATCTCAGCTGGGCAAGGGTGGTGTACTTTGTGCTGCATAGGCATTATGGCTCCATGGTGGCGGCCCAGTCCGTCCAAGTATGAGTACAAGTGAAGAGGACAATCGATCGAGGTAAAAAAAAAAAACTCTGGCCATTGGCTCGATAGGTACATGGTTGTAATTAGTAGATAGTAACCTTCCACATCCCGTCTCCCGCATCGTGCACAGCAGCAGGCCCACCCCAATATGAATGCATGCGAGTCCGTAGTTCGCCCCCCCGTCATCCCTCTACCGAAGGCCCATCGTATATTACATACTTGTACTTGTCTATCCTTGGAAAGACTACGCCACTTTCGATCCCCATGCTTCCTTCCAGACGTCAGTGTAACTAAACAACATCTATCCATATTACGGGAACCGTACATCAATGGCCGGAAAATGAGAAACGGAACCTGCAAGTGTGTGTGCGTGTGTGCGTATGCCCAACCTCCCACCAGATGAACAAACTGTTTATTACGCGTACTCCGAACATATGGATAGTTACTTGCTACTTGTACACAGCCCGACAGGGGTATCCCTTACCCCAGCTGTGCAGAGATCGGCCGACGGCAGGTTTAACTCGATGTGAGCTCCACCTTCGCCAGCCGCCACGCCGAACTCTTCCCGACCGTGTGGTTGCGAGAAAGTGGCCGAGGGGCTTTTCCTTGCCTTGGATGCGGGCGGGAATGACCTCACCAAGAGACTGCCAAGATTCGGAAGTGCATACTTGTACGAACGTGCGAGTACTAGTGTAGAGCCTGGCGGCGTCTTCCTTTTACCTTTGGACTACCATGGACGGACAGTCTTGCAAAAGCGGTAGTTACCCACTCCTGTCCGATCTCAATTTCTCAAGACACAGCCCCAGAGCTATCTGTCTACTGACCCGCCCGCGTTGCCACGCATTTTTTTTTTCCCTCACCGGAACGCAAGTCTTGCTAGTCCGCTGGCCGATTAGTCCGTCCAATCCCCACTCGCCATGCGCGCCACCCACTGCAACGAGTCCCCTTTCTGGTAGTAATGGCTTTGCTAGCGGGCTGGTTTGCTGCACAAGCAATCCGGAATGCATGCCTAGTCAAAAAGCTATACTTGTATTTCTAACTGGATCAGAACTTCAAGTAAAAAGTAGAGCTGTGCTCCGCTGTACTGAAACCGGAACCGAGAAGATGGCTTCACTTAAAGAAAGAAAAAAAAAAAATGGATGCAAAAGCCACGTCTGGTATTCTCATCTATCAAGCCGGGATAACGTCCCCTTCGCTCTAGAATGATAGAAAATCCCCCGCACCCCTCGAGTAAGCTAATTCGCAAGACAAACAAACACAAGCCCTTAGATCCAACCTCGACATCGCAAAGGAAGGCCAATCTGGGCGGGAATCATATATGGGGTTAAATGCCACCGGAAATAAAGACCACCTGCTCCCGAAACTCCTCACATTCTCCGCACTCCTCACACACCAACAACGTCCGAGGCACCGGAATTGCGTGTGCCTCCTACCGCATCAATACCCGTAACTATCGTGTTGATGAACCGGACACCTCCCTGGGTGGTTCACGAACCAGGCGGATATACACCGGTGGTGGAACCGGCAGAGACACTCAAGCCTCGCCATCGGCACTCCGACCTCGAACTCCTCTAGGCAGATGGTACACTCCGCCGAGTCCACGCAGTCCTTCTCCGTCGCTACGTACGGGAACATCCCAGTCCGTCTCGCAAATCGGGGAGAAGCAGGCGTCGATGCCTCATCCTCCTCCGCCGAGTTGGGAGTACTCGCGGCCCCGCCTCCGTACGTGCTATGAGCGGTGATGCAGCTGTTAATGTGCGATTCTCGCAGCGCCTCGTAGTTGGGCAGGGTGTTGGACGGGAGCTCCCTATGACAGACAGGACACTCGTCTTCCTCGGCTATTTGCGGGGGTAGCGGGAGGGGACGTTGCGTAGACGAGGAGGCGTCCGCGGGCTCGAGCAGTGATCTATACTGCTGTCGTGAACCGGTGTACTGTCCAGAAGAGGAGGCCGCAGGATAGTACACGGGAGGGGTACCGGCGAGGATCTGGTTCCGGGTCGGAACATATCCCCCCAGTTGTGACCTTGAGCCAGCGTGTGGACGTGTGTTCTGAGGCCTCGTTAGCGACGGCTCCACAAAAGAAGCTTTATCAGCGTCGAGCTCACCATTGTAATGCTTCTCCCGCGGATGTGGGCCCCATGGGCCCCATGGGCTGGGTTCTGCATGAAGAAGCCGCCGTCCGGACCTGGAGGGAAGCCTCCGAAGCCGCGACTCAGATTGCTCTGCGAGCGATAGTGGGAAGGCCTTGGCGAGCCCTGGGTTGGCGAGGTGATGGGCAGCGGGGGTGTGGTATTCGGGTCTGGAACACAGGGGTTGCAAAGCCTAACGCGCTCACCTCCCGTTTCATAGGGCAGGCCGTCGTCTCCCGAGAGAGGGTTGAGATATAGCTGGGATCCCCTTGCCTGGCCGGGTGGACGCACTATGTACTGGTGAGGTATCGTGATTCGATGGGGGGAGCATGCATTGCAGACAACCCGTCCGCATTTCCTAGATCGTGGCACCGTTAGCACAGGGCAGCAGTATGGGCACGGGGCTAGATGCAACGAACCTGCAGTGATGCTTCCGGACAAAGAAGCTAAACTGGGTGCGGCAGATGGGACAGATCGTGACGTCGGCGTCTGGCTGCCATCTGGGGAGTAATATATCCGAAAAGTCTCTCGGGGCCCCATCTGAGCGGGGTATGGATGGAGCAGTAGAGGTTCTTGCTCGGGATGTATGGGGTGATATCTCGGGATCCTGTGACGTGGGGTTCAGGGTGGATCCCGGGGGTTGTGGCAGAGGATGGTTCAGGTCGACTCGGGAAATGGGTGGTAATGGCAACGAACTCTGGAGGCTCGAACTTCGGATGGGCAGCTCGAGGAGAGGTGTAGGTGCCCCGCGGAGCGGGCTGGAGTCTTCGTTGTCGGCACTTAAAGCACTGGGCGAACCGGGAGGTTGATGTAAAGTATCGACAGGTGCCGGGTGTCCCGACTCCGAGCCAGACGACATGGAATCTGACCGTATCACTAGTCGTGGCTGCGCGTCATCCTCAGAATCGTCTTCGCGATCACTCTCAGCACCGTGATCACCCCCAGTATGTGCCGCCGTTGCGGCATTGCCTATCGATGCCGCATCGTCTGTGCCGCTGTGGGATCCCGTGTCGGAGAGGCTCCGTTCGACGACGTGGGAGGGACAGTCGAAGTATCGAGAACACTCTTGGTCATAAAACTCGGCGGTTCTCCAGGTGCAAGTGTTCGGTACCGGCTCTGACTCGTCGCTGCCGATATAGGAGCTTCCAGATTCGGAGAGAGCATCGTCCGCGTCGTTATGACTAGATGCGTCGAGGCGAGTGGAGAGAGGCTCTCCGCCATAGGAGCTTGCCATACTGGCACATTCGCGAGGAGGCGAGGTTAGATGATGGTTGGGATGGTAGTTTCGTGAAGGGTGGTTCGAGTAGGAAATTGCGACGTAGTCATTCTCGTTACTCGTAAGCACAAGTGTATGGTAGCTCTCCGAAGAGTAGTGGTCTGGAAGGATCCTAGGTTAGTTCGTTCGGTGGTGCCTGAGGGGCAATTTGAGACGGTTGCAAGAAACTCAGGGTCCACCTGAGAATCCTTCAGAACCAGGCCGAGCTTAAAGCCTGGCCCAAATGTATTGAGATGACTGTGTTGTGGAATCTCGTGAGGTTAACAATCGGGCACACGACTGAGCTCGGCCCCTAATGATGATGTTTGGCTCAGACACGGCCTTATCGCCACCTCCCCAGGTGCCCCGCCTCTGGCAGAGACGATTAGGCTAGCACGGTTGTTAGTACGGGGTACTCCGAGTCCTCGTATTGCAAGGTTGCGTACCAGGATGCAGGGCAGTGCGAAGTGAAATAAGTGGGGGCGTGACACTGGGAGAGTGATGTACTGAGCTTTATTTCTACAATAAGAATGGTAATATTAAAAGACATCCAGCCATATCATGTCAGCTAACCGGTGCTTAGGTTGATATCTAAACATTGGACCTGACCCTCCTCTGTAATAGCAACTGAACCTATGGAATCAGAAACCAGGAAGGAGCAGTGGGGCAGTGGGCAGATATTGAAGCAGTTGCAAAGTCAGGGCAGGTGCAGCCAGGACGGGGGTAGACTCAATGGCAAGAGGTTAGCATGTGAAGTCGAGCTGAAACCTCGCTGATACTAGCTTGTGGCATCTACTCACCTTGCAAGATGTTGTCTTTAATGGTCAGAAGTTTTGTTAACAGGAGCTTGGATTTTCTTTCACCTCTCAGATTCCCTTTTTGTTATTGCTGTTACTGGTATCTGAAATTTCACATAAGCACTTGGTGGTGTAGTTTTCTACTGTTGTCTTACATCCCAGCAATTGCACCTGTGAGATGATGATGATGATGTGACTCCAGTCAGAACTACTGCACTCCATACTGGTGGTACTCAGACTAGGACTCTTAGTAGATGGTGAAATTACCAATATGGAAGGAAAGCACACGATGCTTCAGTCACTGCTTCAACCGTTTTACCATTACTGGACATTCATCAGGCCAAGCCACCTGGAAACTAAGGAATGGCAAGCCAGAAAATAGAAAGGCCAATCTCATACTCTGTACTCCATACTCAAAACATGTATGGTAATGTGGCTCTCGCTCAGCCTTAAAGTGGAGATTATGTGTATCGTTCGGTTCGCGTTTGCCTTGATGCACAGCCATACGTTCCGACTCCTCCGGGTTCCTTGAATTTCCATCCAAGTACTTCCCAGCTCCCAGACACTCCTTCCTTGTGTTCCTCGTCGGTGCCTTACAAACGCCTCCCCAGCAAGGCCCGTGACATGTTTGTGATTATTTCCTCTTCGCTTCATCCAATAACTCCGGCCTTCCTCTTTTCCTCTCTCACCACTCACTGTCGTGTCCAATAAATGATATCCTCCCGACTTGTATGCGCCCAATGGTCAATACAAGTACCGTGATGTTCCCTGCACCGCAGCTCTTGCCTACAACACCATCCTAAGTTTTCCGACCCACACACATTCCACAATGTCGCTCCTCCTCGACGACATCCTAGATATCGGCCCCGCGCTGGTCGCCGCAATAGCCACCGCGACAGTTGCCTTCCTATGGCTGGCGCGCGCTGCTCTCTACCCGCCCAGCCAGAGCATCCTCCCCAACCCGCTTCGCACCAAAATCCCGTACCTCTCGGAAAAGGAGGTAGCCAGGTTGGAGTACGGGCCGGATGCGTATCCCGGTGCGCGCGATGTCTCTACGCCTGTAAGTATCTCAATTGATGCTGAAAGCATTGCCTGCTGACATCGTGATGCACATAGTATGGGACCATGCGGGTGTATGAATGGGGACCCGAGAATGGCGAGAAGATCCTCTTTATCCACGGCATCTCGACATCCTGTATGACTGTATCTGTACTGGCACAGGCGATGGTCGAGCGCGGCCACCGGGTTATGATTTTCGTAGGCTCCTATCCCCATACAACAGCATTTATCATTTAATCCTCACTAACACACCGCCAAGGACCTGTTCGGGCGCGGCTTCACAGACGGCGTGGGAGACCTCCCCCACGACCCCCGCCTCTACGTGACCCAGGCCCTCCTGGCCCTCGCCTCGTCCCCGATCTCCTGGACAGGTAACGACGCGTTCCGCCTCGTGGGCTATTCCATGGGCGGCGGCATTGCCGTCCACATCGCCGCCACCTTCCCGCACATGGTCTCATCCCTCATCCTCCTAGCTCCCGCGGGTCTCATCCGCGAGTCGAACTTCGGCATCGTGAGCCGCATCCTCTTCCGCACCGGCCTCGTCCCCGACGCTCTTCTCACCCGCCTCGCGCGTCAGAGGCTCCGGAAACCCATCGCGAGCAGCGTAACTAAGAAGAAGAGCCCCACGCCCTCGCCCCCGCGCGAGTCGTCCCCCACCGTCTCCTCCGTGCTGGGCGGCAGTAGCGACGGCGGCGGGGTATCCGGCCATAACCTGCGCCACTCCCTACACAGCCTCGCGAACAAGGAATCTATGACCGATATCGCGGTGGCCGAGGCCGCGAACCCCGGCTCCGGCCCCGTGGCCGCCATTGAGAAACGCGTGTTGGACTACATCGCCTGGATGGCGGAGCACCACTCCGGCTTCGTCCACGCCTTCCTCTCCTCCCTCCGCCACGCCCCGCTCGTAAACCAACATGCCGTCTGGGAGAAACTGGCCGCCCGCGAGCCAGGCACGACGTGCGTGCTCCTGGCGAGGGACGACGAGGTCATCGATCCGGACGACTACACGGACGACGGGCTGCATCTCCTAGGCGGCGAGGAGAGAGTGAGGTGGAGGGTCGTGGAGGGCGGGCACGACTTTGTGATGACGCATTCCGAGGAGATCTTGAGGGAGCTGGATGAGTTTTGGCGTGTATGAGTTGATTGCCATCCGTTCCTTCCTTCCGTTACACGTTTCGATGTAATTTTGTGGGTTGTTTGGGATTTTGATGTTGGAGTTTGGCTTAGATGGGCATTTTTCACGCTATAGACGGGGATATAAGAGCAGTGTATAAGTCGAAGCTAGACCAGAGCATGCGCACATCTCGTCCTTGTAACCTAATAATACATTGAATTCGTCATACCTTACACCCAGTACCCTACCACTGTTTGATGTTGTTAAGTGGACAATTCAGCCAGGAACGGCAATCCTTTGGAGGGAAAGCTGGGCACGTTCTATCAAATGCACATGTATATTTTACACTGAAAAAAATGTAGAGGTAAGAAGAGTAGTATATTTTACAAGATGCAGGACGGAGATTATCTATCCAGAGCTGAGTATGCCCTTTTCTCTCCCAAAAGAAATGCCTCAAATGTGGAAAAGGGGGATTAACGAGTAGAGGTTGTTGTAGACCGGAAAATGAAAAAAAAAAAAAAAAAAACGGAGGGGGTATACAAAAGGCGAGAAAAAGGGGTCTAACGATCGAGGGCTTGACTTTGGCACTACAGACAGTTAGCACGGATCAAAAGAGAAAATAGGAAGGGGATTGGGCAGCGGGGGATACTCACCATATTCCAGTACACCCCCTTCTTCTTCAGTAGCTCCGCGTGACTCCCCTGCTCCAACAGCTTGCCCTCGCCCAGCACGAAGATCACGTCCGCATTCTGCACAGTCGCGAGGCGGTGCGCGACCACGACCATGGTCCGCCCCTTGCCCGCCCTCTCGAAGGCCGCCTGGACAAGCCTCTCCGACTCCGAGTCTAGAGAGCTCGTCGCCTCGTCCAGGAGAAGCACATTGGGGTCGCGTATGAGGGCCCGCGCGATGGCCACGCGCTGCTTCTGCCCTCCCGAGAGCGACACGCCCTTGCTACCGATGTTGGTATTATACCCGTCCGGCAGCGAGACGATGAAGTCGTGGATCGAGGCGTCGCGGCAGACGGCGTGAAGCCGCTCCTCAGAGACGGAGTCGGCGTCGACGCCAAGGAGTATGTTCTCGCGGATGGTGCCTTGGAAGAGGGTCGGCTCCTGCGCGACGAGGGAGAGGTACTTGCGCCACGTGTACACGTTGACCTTCTGGATGTCCTTCCCGTTAGCGAGGATGCGGCCGCCGTAGGGGTCGTAGAACCTCTCGAGGAGCGACACGATGCTCGTCTTCCCGCACCCGGACGCGCCCACGAGAGCCGCGAACTGGCCCTTCTCGATCGTGAGGTTCAGCCCCCGGAACACGGGCGTCTCGCGCGTGGGATACTTGAAGTGCAGGTCCTGCAGCTCGATCTTCACGCCGCCCTCCACGTCGGGGATCTCCTCGCCCTCAGCGACCTTGTCGTTGTTCTGGCTCTCGCGCATGTCGAGGATGCGGTTCGACGCCGCCGCCGCCTGCGCCGCGTTGGGGCCCATGCTGAGCCCCTGCCCCGCGCCCTCGGCGCCCTGCACCACGGCCATCATTATGACGAAGAAGGCCAGGGGTCCGTACTCGCGCGAGGCCAGCAGCCTCCCACCGTACCAGAAGATGAGCGCCTGACACCCGATGCTGGAGCTGTCGGAGAAGGCGAAGACGAGGCTCGTCTGGAGAGCCTTGCGGAAGGCGCTATTGACGTGTCCTGCGAGAAGGTCCTCGTAGCGCGTGGCGATGGTGTCCTCGAGCGTGAGGGAGGACACTGTCCTGAAGGCGCCGATGGTCTCGGCAGCGAACTTGGAGCTCTCCTCGAAGACGGCGTCGTTCATCTTGTTGAATTCAAGCTCGTACTTTAGTCGGAAGAAGCCGGATACGACCATGATGGGCATCGTTACGAAGGTGGCGACCAGGGCTAGCTTCCACCCGTAATAGAGGGAGATGATGAGGGCACCGACGAGACCGAATATCCTAAAGGAGGTGGGTTTGCGTTAGAAACAAATGGAGGTTTCAGGGGAGCTAGCAGTTTCCCCTAAGCGAAAAAGGGGGTTTGTAACGGCAACTTACGAGGAGTATACGAAAGCCATATTAATACCGGACATCTCCTCCATCAGTCGGGGGTCGCCCGAGACGCGAGAGGTGAGTGTCCCCTGAGAATTCTCTTCCTGGTCGAAGAAGGGCAGTTTCTGGAAAAGAATGGCCTTGAAGTATTCGTTTCGGTAGGCGGACGAGACATACTATCTAAAATTAGTAGGTGAAAGAGAGAAAAAAGGAGAAGGGGAGAAGGAGGTATCCAGCAGGCACTTACGTAGGACACATGCGTCGAGATCCAGCCTACAAAGAAATACGACCCTCCGACGAAGATCGCTAGCATAACCCACATCAGTGACCAGAAGTTGCCCTCGGACTGCATCTTCTTGGGATCACCGGCCAAGTTGAAAACCACTATGGTCTGTGCGAAAACGTATGCCATGAGGGAAGTAGAGGCTGTGATTGTGTCGGTTAGTACAGCGACGGGGAAGAATGAAGCCGAAAAATCTCAAAAGGGCGCGGGCGGGGGAGTTCGGTTCAACAACTTACCTCCGACGCAGGCAGAAAAGAAGATGGTCAAGATATAGTAAGGCCACCTGCTCCGCTGCTCTATCATCAGCCGGCCAAAACTCTTGGCGAAGCTCCTGACCTTCGCCGACTCAGGCTTCGCCGTAGCGTCCTCAGCCTCCGTGCCCGCAGCGCTCTTCTGCCGGCTCAGCACGGCCTCCATCTTCTCGTACTCGCCGTCTCCGTCGCTGTCGACGGGGCCTTCGCCGAGGTTAAGCTTCTGGGCGCCGACGAGGCCAGAGTAGACACCAGCGGGATCCTCAAGTAGGGACTGGTGTGTCCCAATCTCGACGACGCGTCCCTTCTTCAGGACGACGATCTTGTCGGCTTTCATGATGGTCGAGAGGCGGTGGGCAATGGTGATGGTCGTGCGGTTCTGCGCAACCCTGTCGAGGGCGGCCTGGACGATCTTTTCTCCGCGCACGTCGATGGCGCTCGTGGCCTCATCGAGGATCAGGATCGTGGGCTTTCGGACGATGGACCGAGCGATGGCGATTCGCTGGCGTTGGCCGCCAGACAACTTAGCGCCGCTTTCGCCGACATGCGTATCGTAGCCCTAGAAATAATTGTTAGAAAATCATTTAGACAGGTCGAGACTATGTTTGGCAAGGAGGGGGGCTCAAGAGGTCAGGGTAGCAGAGTCTCACCTGTGGGAGACGATCAATGAACTCGTCGGCGAAGGCCTCCTGGCAGGCCTCCTTGACAAGCTCGCGCTTCTTCTCCTCGGACTCGTTTTCCCACTGGGAACCGATCAAGCCATAGGCGACATTCTTATAGATGGTATCGTTGAAGAGGAAGGGCTCCTGCTGCACGAGACCGATCTGGGTTCGCCACCAAGTCGCGTCAATGTCGTCCACGGGTGTCTTGCCGCAGTTAATTCGGCCCTTTAGCTCAACGGCAGGGCCGGTGTCTTCCTCTTCCCGATTCTGCGGCTCTGCCTCATCGTCAGACGAGTCTTCAGACGCGGCAGTGGCAGTGGTGCCCTTCTTTGCCCTCTTCTTCTCCTTCTCCTTCTTCTTTTTCCGCCTCTCAAGCTCCTCCTGGTCGATAGCCCTCTCGATGACGTATTGTTGGTTGAGCGAGTACCACCTCTGGATCAGGCCAACAATGGTACTCTTCCCCGAGCCGGAGGGCCCGACAATGGCGGTGAGCTTGCCCGCCTCGATGGTGAGGCTGAGGTCGTCAAGGACTTTGACGTGGGGTCGGCCGGGATACGCGAACGTGACGTTTTCGAAGTTGATATCATCGGTGGCAGAGACTTCGGGGCCCTTGAGGTGGCCTTTGGGGGGAGAGGGTGCGTCAATGACGGTGAAGAACTGGCAGGCCGCGACCGTGGCCTTGCTCATGGCCAGGATGGGGGTCGAGACGCGCTCTAGCGACATCACGACTACCATACAGGACATGAGAATGCTGCAAAGGAGTCAGCTAGCTCTAGGTGGACATTTCAGGGTCATAAATAGAGGCTACTCACATCACAATCTCTCCGACACCATCCAGTCTTCCCTCCAAGAAAGACTTAGTCCCGTACCAGAAGGACAGGCCGAAAGCGGCCCACATGGCAAAGAACTTTTTTGCTGTATCGTTAGATATCGGTCCTAGCCGCGTGGGATACCCGGGGGGGGGGGTAATCTGCCGATTCGGGGAAACTAGACTCACCACGAGGCTGAGCTGGAGAGCGATCAGGGGGGATGTCCTCTGTCCGAGCCTCCTGGCCTCTTCGGACCAGTAGAGGTAGCGGAAATGAGTGCGCTCCTGGGCGCCGCAGGCCGCAATCATCCGGATGCTGCTAAGAGCCTCGCTCGCGATGGCAGTGGCCTTACCCTCCGCCTTGCTAGTCTTGTTTACCCCCTTGACGATGAGGGGCAGGAGGATGCCGAGGGTAAGCATTATGAAGAGGATGACGGAGAAGGTGACCAGGGCCAGGGACCAGCTGTAGATGAAGGCGATGATGATGCCGGCGATCATCGTGGTGAGGAACTCGATGAGGACACCAAACTTCTCCGAGATGCCGTTCTGCAGGACGTTGGCGGTGGTAGTGATAGTCGAGGCGGCGGCGCCGGCGGGCATGGAGTCTAGGACGTGGATGGACTGGGCGAAGAGTGCACGGAGGAAGTCGGCCCTGATAGCGGATGACATACGGATACCGACCATTCGGAAGACGACCTAGGAACGGTATTAGCCGGCCCCATGGAGATGGCGAGTTACACGCAACGGCTAGGATATTCTTGGGTCTAATAGTACCTTGTTGACATAGTTGCAACCGAGCCGGGCAAGGAAGAGGCCGAACATGAAGAGGCTATTTGATCCGTGTTAGCGGACAGGAGCTAAGATGATATTCACAAACGTAGGAGAGATGCCGGTTTGACATACGATAGCCGGTTGACTTCGTGTTCAAATTCAGCCCGTGTGACGGTGGTGTTCGGGAGGAAGAACTTCTGGAACTTGTCGACAAGTTGTCCTGGAAAGCAGCGTGAGTACGCCTGGTTCATCTTCCGACGGAAGTTGTCAAAGTGCGAGAGACACATGGGGATAACATACCCATCAAGACCATGAGCAGCGGCAAGGTCTGGTATTGGCGGAAACGACTGTTAGAACCAGGGCCACGTAAGGCGATAGGGAATCGCAAACGGGGGGCATGAACTCACCACACCGGCCGCCATGGACGTGATGGAGCCTATGATGTAGGCCACAACGTCCCACTTCTTGGCGTAAAAGAAGACGCGCTGTCAACGGGTCAGTAGTCAGCACTTTCCTTCCGTCTCTCTTCACTCTCACTCCAACCAGGTACGCCGCCGGTTTCCGGCTTGGTTGGCAAGGCTTACCAGGAGGTCCTTTGGTGTCGGCTCCCGCTCCGGCCGCGCTTTGGCGGCGGAAGCAGTCTCCTCCTGGGCAGGCATGGGGACAGCGGTGGATTCGGACTCGGCGGTCCCCGCGGGGGGAGACTCCCGAGAAGCCCCGGGCTTCTCTGAGCCTGAGGTTTCTTTCTCGGACATGGCGTGTGCGAGGATTCAGCTTAACAAAGAGTCATCGGGGGTGTTCCACTTCGGGGGCGTAAGAGAGGCTTCCGTTATTCTCGGGGAACTAATAGGGTTACTCTGAAAGACTTGAAGAAAGGGGACCCAGTCTCGTGGGTGGGACCGATGGCACGTGGGAGACAGAATATAAAATAAGAATAGTCCTGGACCGAGCTGGAGGAATACGGCTGCCTAAGATATAAAGATGCGGGATGGTGTGGTGTGGGGCCGGGAGATACGCGGAAGGTACGCGACGGAGGAATGTGTAACAGACGAAAAGGCAAGGGTTAAATACTTATAACGATAGAATTCGGCCGAAACAAACGAAGGGGAGGGTGCGAGTTCCGCCACACCACACAACCGAACCCTGAAAGCGTGCTGGTTCCAAGGGGACTTCGTCCGAGCGGATTCCCGACGTGCTTATATGGGTATATGGTACTTGTGTATTGGACCGGGTGTGAACGGCCGGTTCCGCAGTCTGAATGCCTCCCTTGGCGCCTTGAGCGGGCAGCAAAGTAAATAGGAAGCCGGGGGATAGCAAGATGTCGAGAGAAAGGGGCGAGGGCACCCGGAGCTGAGTTGGGTGTGAAAGAAGGTCGTGTGACAAAAGTCGAGATGCCCGGACGAGTATGGTCTTGTAAATACTTAGGAACAGACCAGAGACGAGATAGTTTTAAGGCTGATGAGATGTCAAATACAAAATATGCGGGCAGGGGCAGCAGGGACGCTTCTTCCATTGCCTCAATTTCGGCAAGTGGGAGGGAGTACTGAGTACATGGATGCTTACAACTCGTACGAGTACGTACTAATAACACCAACCCGGGCTGGCTGCTCTTGGCATCCGCCCCGAGTGATACGGGATATACGAGATGATGCGATGAGGAGAGTACTTGAGTACATGTAATAACCTTACTTGGACGGCATGGGTGACTTAAGTCCTAGCTCCTCGTATATTGTCCTAATTGGGTTCGGCGATGGAGCGTTTCGTATAATTTCCTAATTCGGTTCGGCGATGGGGTATTCAATATTACGTACCCCGAAGCCAAGATACTCGTCGTCGTTAGGTCCTTTCAAAACGATCGGAAGTGGTATTCGCACTTGAATGCATCTATCGTATAGGCCTACATAAGTTAGCTGGCCACGAGCCTCTGCTCTTCAGACGAGGAGGCACACGAATCCTATTTCGTTGTCGCATTGCCAATGTCCATGACGGGGGACTTGGGAGAGGGAGAAGTAACCAGCGGCGGCCAATCCAGTGCGTGGGGTTCCGCAGTGGGACTCCCCTCGCCCCAAAATAAGGGTAGCTTCTCGCATAAGCCAATTCAGCCCCTCCTGATTGGCCGTCCCATCCCGTCCACGAGCTATGACTGCTACACCAACATAGGAAATTACATGTATACTCGTACAAGTACTTCGTATAAAGGCCTTATTCGTCCGTGAACCGAGATAGGTGGGTGGCCATGGCATCGTTATCAATATCTGGACCTTCATTTGGAATACAAAAGCCTGAATATTACCATGTCCTAGGACGCAATACGGCAATACGAGTATTTGTATTACGTCGGGGTTCCGCATGCTCGTTTATTGCCAATTCGGGCTTATCTGTTTCCCCTGGATCTGTTCTTTTCAGCGTAATACGGAGTAATGCGTTACTACAGGCGGAACCGGATTTGACCCGCCCTCTCGGGCCTCGGGCGGTACGCGGACCCCGAAGGAACCGGGCCGCGTCCCCGCGGATTTCCACTGCTGCTCATCATCCCACCCACGGCCCCCCTGCGGACTTCCACCATCCTCCGGGACCTTTGCCGCATTTTCCCCCGTGTCGTCCCCCGTATCATCCCCCGTGTCGGCGGCGAGTCTCACGGAGGGGCGACGAGCGAACGAACGTCACGGCCGAATTTCTCCCTGCAAGTTTTGCCCCCAAGTTCCACCTCCCCCTTGAATGTCGAGTAGCTCTAGCTATGGGACGGCCTGGGAGCAGACCAGAAGGGATGTCTTTCCGTCCGCGGGGATACGGACAGGTTCTCGCATCGTGGGGCAGGCAGTCGTGCTGAGCGGAGAGGCCAGAATCTAAATCTCGCCCAGGCGACTTGCAAGTCGTCGCCCGTGGCCCGCCAACGGCAGGTTCATACATCGTCATGGCCAGAGACCCTGTCGAAGGGTAACAGCACCAGGAAAGCCTGCGGAGCAGCAAGAGTGGAGGAATTTCTTCATAATTGGCGATACCGTTGCAATATCTACATCCCCATCCTCGTCAGACCCACCCCGTCTAAGTCATTGCCCCCATCACCACCACGGCTACGCCTACCGTCGTCATCATCGTCCACCGATGACCTCCGCGCGGTTTCAGAGATTCCTCTTCAGTCTTTCCCCTCCACGACATACCTCTTCCCGTCAAGGAATTGGGTCGGGAATATAGAAATCGCCCTGTCAAAATTGGTGAACCCGAGAGGTCCAACCTATGCAAACCCAAAGCAAAGCTGAGACACCAACCATCAGGCTCCTACCCACCCAAGCACCCATCCCCTTCCTCGCGTGGGCAGTAAGGAACCCCCTCTCTTTCATAAGACAGCCTAGTTGGAAACAGGAGGAAGAAAAGAGAAGTGGAAGTAGAAGAAGAAGAAGAAGAAGAAGAAGAAGAAGAAGAAGAAGAAGAAGAAGAAGAGAAAAAAAGGTCCGAGGCGCGTGAAATTCATGGTATCGTCAAGTATTGATCACCCCCCTCCCCGGGTCCCCCTTCTTTTGCATAAACAAAGAAGACAAAAAGCGAAAGACTGGCGCTACCCGTTGCCTCGTAACACCCAACCCCAGCCCATAGCCCGCCGGCCCCATAATAAACAAACTCGTTAAAGAGCTCGTGGCCGGGGGGGGGGATAGGCGCAAAAACATAAAAGACCCGAACTACACGGTGTTATCGTGATAGTAAAAGTCAATGTCCCTCGGCCGCAGCCGGTTTCCCCTCACAAACTCCTCGTCTCCGGGCGGCCTCTCGTTCTTGGAGTTCCCCGTGAGCATGCTCTGGAGACTCATGGCCACGCTCTCGACACTCTGAACAGGGCTCCAACCTTGCGTGCCGAGGAGGTCGAGGCAGATGATGCCGTTGGAGTAGATGTGGGGGTGCATCGGGATGGGTCTGTCGGCGGTCTTGACAAAGGTTACCTCGGGGGGTTCTGCGACGACGGCGGGGCCGGACAATGGTTAGCCATCTAAAAGTATATGGGGAAGGGCGAGGGGTCCGGGGAAGGCGGAGGAGTGGGATTGAGAACGAGGTGTAATGACGAACCAATGGGATAGGAGCTCGAGAACCTAAACTTGAGGCGGTATGTCTCGTTCTGGTAGAGGGGGTTCGGGTCGAGGACTTTTATGTCGAGTATCCATTCCTCAAAGTTATCCGCCGACACTAGCTCGATCCCGGGAGGTAGGTTGCTATTTATCTAGAGTTGACAATCGGATATGATATCGTCAGCCATCAGCCTTACAGGATAAGCCTCACATGCCCCGCGCCCCCGCTCGTAGCGATCATATTTGGATATGCCAACTCGAGGGGCGTGCGGATAACTTTATCGGACATGATGGAGGGGTAACTGCGGGCCGAAGGGAGAGAGGGAGCTTACCTTGCCGAGCTCCTTCCCTAATCGTTTAGCAGCGAAGCTCGTCATGGCCTTTAGCGGGGATCGCGATGCGTGGCGCGCCGATGGGATGCGTTCGACGGTGGCGGGAGAACAAAACGAGGTATGGCAGTTGCCCGAGGCAAGGCTGTACCGAGAGGTGTTGGAACAGTCGTCAGGAAGCCGAAGCCCGCGTGAGGCGAACAGGGAGAACGAGACGTCCGGATTGGTCGGGTCTGTATACTAAGAGTAAGGTGAGAGAGCTCATGCTTCGAAGGTGGGGGGGGGGGGGTGGAGATCAACCTCTCAGGTCTCAGGTACGGGTGTACATGCACCGGACCGCATGCTTTGCCCCGCCCTTTAGGCAGCCAGCCCCGAGGCGGAAAGCTCCCCTCCTGTCTCCTGCCACCTGCCGGAAAACCCGTCAAATCAGTGCTGGGTCGGACGGCCTAAAATCAGGCCTATTACGTCAGATGCCACCGGAAGCGCGGATTACAAGTACTTTGCCAATGAGTTACACCAGCTAATGGAGGCAGAGACCACAGCCTCTGCGAGAATTGGCAGTAGTGAGAGGTGGGAAAGTGGGAAAAGAAATAAGTCGGGCGCAAGCGAGGGGACACATCATTGGCAATATACCTCAGTGACAACTGGCCTCCAAGAGCAAGCTCTTAGTAGACCACTGACTGGCGCGCTCGGTTGGCTTCCAAGCCTCAAACTTTGCAGTCACTCTGAGGATGACGCCCAGTAGGCTCGTCAGAATAAGGCCCCAAAGAGTCAGCATCATCCCATTCCTGCCTGTCCCCAGGTATGATGAGGCATGGTTTGAGGGCAGGCTGCGAAGCCTCTTTGCTTGGGTCCCGGCCCAGGGGCATACTAAACGCACGGGATTGCCGACTGCGACGTTCTGCGCATGGGAAGGGGGAGGGGAAGGGAGAAAAGCAATTGGCTTCCTGAGATTGTGAACATGGCACTACATTAAGTATCGTATCCTTTTATAAAGTACGTCAGACCCCTTTTTCCAATCAGATCGCTGGATCAGCCGCATCCCGATCCCACTTGCGGCTCAGCCTTCGTCTCGCTGATGTCGCCTTCATGATATTGAGAGATGGATGGGGGAGGGGAGGGAGCTTATGCTCGTACTCGTACTTGGACTTAGAGAGCTGAACCCCCTCAATTGGAAGCGGGCCTGATGGGGCCAACTCCACTCCAGGGTACTTGTACTTTCATGTTTCACGATTTCACCCCCCGCCATGGACAGCCATCATCGATAAAGCATGTACCCGTACTTACTTGAGGCTCATCTCCAGAAGAGGAGTCAACCTGTGCCCCTTACCCCCTCTCTTTTGTAGACACTTATTGCCTATCAGGTAGGCATCGCCCGCCGGCGATTCCCTTCCCATTTTATTACATGTCACCCTCCTCATAGTTTGCGCCTTCCCATAGCACTCTCGGCGTTGGTTGGTACCCAGACAATAAGGCTGACTTGACCCCGCTCTTCTACCCCCCCCCCGCCGCCCCGCGGGAGAAGAACTGGTAATACGTACATAGTAAGATAGTACCCCGCCAAACGCCGACCTGGAAATCAGACAAGCTGGAAATCCTCCCGTGGACCTGACCATCCCAACTTCCTCCCCCCCCTTGTCTGTCCAAACCTCAGCCCCATCTCACCCGGATCCTTATTGTGTCTTTATTCAAAGAATTTCTATACTCGGCTACTACCGACCGCTAGTTCTATTCCCGGCGACTTTCCTTTCGGCCGCGCGTCCCGCTTGCCCTTGGCATAAACTCTATCCAGCAGCTTGGAGGGAAACCTAATTCGCTTGTGCCTTGACACCATCTTCACATCGGGCCTCAGCCTCTTCGCCCGAACGCGCGTCATCGCCCGTTCTTTACCACCCCTGAGCAAAATGGCCTGTGAGTATTGAGAAATGGTCTCTCCGTTTCTTCTTTCCCGCGCCTCGAGTCTCGAGAACGAGGCTTTCGCCGAAAGGCCCCCCCCCCCGGTCAATCCTCAAAACGTCATGGCGCCCGGCATATCGCTAACCCGGATTCCCGGTCTAGTCTCGAACATGTTGAATAGGCTCGGCGGCCAACCCGAGAGCTACGAAAAGAAGTATTATAGCCCCCATGACCCAAATTGTTGCGCGACGCTTTGCCAAGGAAACACAAATGCCTAACCGACGAGAACAGAGCCAACTATCGATTCGGCCGAACCCTCGGCGCGGGTACCTATGGCATCGTCCGCGAGGCCGACTCGGCGGACGGCAAGGTCGCCATCAAGATCATCCTAAAGAAAAACGTTAAGGGGAATGAGCAGATGGTGTACGACGAACTTGAGCTGCTCCAGCGTCTGCAACACCCGCATATTATCCGGTTCGTAGACTGGTTCGAGTCGAGAGTAAGTGGCCGCCTCCTGGCTCCGAGCCCTCTCGTGTGCCGCAGACGACCGTGTTAACTGGCGATACTGTAGGACAAGTATTACATTGTCACCGAGCTCGCCACAGGCGGGGAGCTCTTTGACCGCATCTGCGAGCAGGGCAAGTTTACCGAGAAGGACGCCTCTCAGACCATCCGACAGGTGCTCACTGCCGTCGACTACCTCCATCAGAACAATGTTGTCCACAGAGGTACACCTCTTCCCTCACATACCTCGCTTCGCATCCCACGCGCTAACGGAGACGCTGCTTAGATCTCAAGCCCGAGAACCTACTCTACCTTACGAAGGAACCCGACTCCAACCTGATCCTGGCCGACTTCGGTATTGCCAAGATGTTGGAGCGTAAGGATGAGGTCCTCACAACCATGGCCGGGTCGTTCGGCTACGCGGCGCCCGAGGTCATGCTAAAGAGGGGCCACGGGAAGCCCGTCGACATGTGGTCGCTGGGTGTCATCACCTACACCCTCCTCTGCGGATACTCGCCGTTCCGCTCCGAGACCCTACAGGACCTCATCGAGGAGTGCACCACCGACAAGGTCGTCTTCCACGAACGGTACTGGAAGGATGTCAGCAGCGACGCGAAGGACTTTATCCTGAGTCTCCTGCAGTCAAATGCCGACAAGCGGGCCTCGAGCGAAGTATGCCCCCCCTTCCCCCTTAATTCTACCCCCGGAGGCAGCCGCACTCCCAGGACCAGCCAGCCGACTAACGAGTTACCTACAGGAAGCTCTCCGCCACCCCTGGCTGACCGGTGACACGGCGACCGACCACAACCTCCTCCCCGAGATCCGCTCGTACATGGCCCGCGCCAAGCTCAGGCGCGGTGTCGAGCTCGTCAAGCTCGCCAACCGCATCGAGTCCCTCAAGGCGCAGGAGGAGGACCCGGAGAACTCGGACTTCCCCGTGGACGCCATTGCCGCGGCCGACCAATCCCGCGGCAACGTGCCGTCCGCGTCTGGTTCTGGGGCGGAGCCCGGAAAGGAGAAGCGGACCCTGTCCAAGACGATCAAGGGCGCCATCTTCAAGGAGGTGGTGCTCGCCAAGGTGAGGGAGATGAGGCAGCAGGAGGAGACGAAGAAGGTCGCGGAACAGGTGGAGAAGGAGGCCAAGGAGAAGGGTTCCAGCTAGGTGCGGGCGGGCACGGGGGAATGTTTCGTTCGTCTCGGGGGAGACGGCGGCGGCTATAATACCATTCACGGAAAGGGGGACGAGGGGATGAGGGGGTGAAGGGAGGGAGGAGAGAAAAATGACTTTTCAGGTGTCCCATGCGTAATTTCTTGTTGCCATGTTATTGGGATGGGTGATACCCGTACCCCGTGCTATCTCGGTCGGGAGGGGGTGGGAGGTGGAACTTTGTCTATCGGGGTATTTTAGGTCTTGAGAATGCATGTTTTGTCTCTTAAGTGGATATGGATGTTTATTTCATACTTGCTTTTCCGGTCCCGGCCGGAGCTTTTTTTCCTTTTTGTCTTTGCTGACGCGCTTGGTGTGTGCGTTGCGGGGGAAGGGGGGGGATTCTGACGTGCCGTGCCGGCGCGCGCATGTGGAGAAGTGGCTGTCTCGAACGTTGAACTTTGAACCTGTCTTGACTTGGCTTGGCTTGGCCTGGACCTGACTTGGCCCGATTAGACCTGACTGATGTTGACCAAGGTTTGCCTGACACTGACTGAGGTTTACTGAGATTGACCGAGATAAAACTGATATTGGCTAGTATCGACTAGCGTTGAACCGATGTTTACTGTCATTGACAGACATGGTCTGGCATTAGCTGACATCGATAGTCCCGATGAAAAAGGCCCAACTAAGGCGTAATCGGAACACACACCCGCGAGAGGCTAGTGTGTCCTTCCAGCACGGTGAAGCCGGGCATGGCTAGTTAGTGCCAGCAGTAAGCTACAAGTGGCGATATATGATAGGTAATCGCGACAGTGACAAGTGATAGAGAGATGGTGATCGTGAGTGTTGATACATTGGAATCTATATATACAAAATACCGCCTCGAGCGTCCTGTTTCTAAGTTTTCTTAAGCCCCTCTCAAAGGAATCAAAGTTTTTGTGTACCCCTTAGCACCCCTCGTAATATCCCCAGCTGGCAGCCTTCCAGTCTCCCAGTTCATAAAACTCGAAACGAAAAAAAAAAGAAGAGAAAAGAAAAGGGAGGAAAACTCCGGCTTCCCTCTACAATGCAACCGTAACGGCGATGGGGTATACAAAGCAATAGAATGTGAAGAGAAAGTAAAGAAGACAAACCCCTTAAGGTTCAGTAAGAGCCAGGAAGAAGGGGTAAGGAAAGAGTTCACGGCATCTCCGCAAGGACGCTCTCCCTCAGCGCCTTGTAGCGGTCCGGGTCGAACCGCCTCCGCCTCCACCCGCTCTGCCTCAGCCTGTCGATCCTGGCGCGGAGGTCCGCCTCCCTCTCCTCTTCCCCGTCAAGGGAGCCCGAGGAGGACGTCCCCGACGCGCAGCTGGAGAAGGACCCCGATACGGAAGAGACGGAGCCCCACGACGACGCCGGCGGCATCTCGTTTCCCCCCTGGAGCTCAGCGCGCACGGCGCGGAGGTGCAGGTTCACCTGCGCCAGTAGGTCCGCCAAAATACACGCGTACCTGTCCGTTGCCGCCTCGGCGAAGAAGAGCCCGCTGTACCGGAAGGCGCTCGCGCTCATGCCCATGTAGTCTTCCTCCTCGGACCCCGTCGGTGATCGTGGTAGCGACTGGGGTAGTGGGATATGCTTAACTACCGGCTCGTCCAGCTCTGGCGGCGGCGGTGGCTCGAACCACGCGTCGAACCCTAGTGTCGGCGAGTCCGGACGGATCATGGGCGTCGGCTCCGAAAACGAGAAGGTGACACGCTTCTTGCGCGCCGCGGCAGAGGGGGGCCCCGTCTTCAGGGCGGAGGGCAGCCTCTCTTCCGTGCCGGAGAGGGAAGGGGTGGGAGAGGATAGGCGCGTGGATACCGTCGAGCCGCGGGAACCGACGGAGCTTACGGGGGAGTAGATGTTGGAGGAGGAAGAGGAGGTAGTGGTGGAGGCTCGAGAGAAGCGTTGCCTGGAGACATTCTCGGACTGGATCAAGTCCGCGGCACGCGTGTAGTGCGTCTCGGCCTGGCGCAGGAGGACGGCGCGGTGCGGGGTAGAGGAGTGGAGGGCGCGGGCGCTCATCTCCATGGAGGTGGCGGCGTAGAAGTGGAGGTAGATGAGGTAGGCGGGTTCGGCGGTGGTCTGGGCCGGTAGTGTTAGTTTCATGCTCCCCTTCCCCCCGGAGGGCAGAGTGAGGGGCGGACTTACCGTGTCCTTGATGTTATCCAGGATGCCAGAGCACCGTGCCGAGCACAGCCTGTATCGCCGATTGAGGTACAACCTCTTCACCTCCGACACGGCCTTGGCCCACTCGACCTGGGTGTAGGGCAGAATGGGCAGCGCGGGGGACGACGGTTGCGACGAGAAGCGCCTCGTGAGCCTGTGGAGCGCGGGCGGGGAGGAATGTGCGCTTGGAAGGTGCGGCGACGACGAGAGCCCCTGAAGGGCACCGTCAGACGAGCCAGACGAGGTCGCTGACTTCGGGCTCGCCGACTGCGGGCTCGTCGGGTGGGCGGCGGCGCTGTGCATCTTCCCCGAGGGCTGCCTCAACCCGGAGGCGGTGGTGTTGAGCATCAGGGGAATTAGTCCCGGCATTGTGCCAAAGGAAGAGGTTGTCGATGTGAGAGAAGGAAACTGGGTTTTTGGCGGGGCGATTAGGCCCGTGAGACTCCGTCTGGGAGGCAGAGAGGAAGATCTCGGGAGGCAATTATCCTCGAACCCCACGGAAATTGTTCTCTGTTGATCAAGGAGCTTGAAGCCGACGCAGGGATGGGGCTTCTTCCAGTATGAAGGAAGAGATCGAAGGTGTGGAGAAGGAGCAGATTGCAGCTTGGTGTGCGAGTGAAGGAAACGAAAACCGAGGTGTGTGTGTGTGTAAGTCGAAGAAACAAAAGAAGGGGAAGATGGGGCGGGAGACGGGGGTAGAAAGGGATGGAGTGATATTCCTGTCACGGCACTCTTGTTCCCGCCGTTGCGGATGAATGTTTTGTCTCAAAGGGTAGTGAAGCCCGGTAGAGTCGTGGTTTCTTAACTCTGATCGACAAATATGAGAAGCAAGGTGGTGGTGACGGGAAAGGAGGGGCGGGGTTTGACGTCGAGAAACACTGGTTGACGTTTGTCTTAGGTTTGGACGAAATCCGGTCCCGACTCTGAGGAAGGAGCGAACGGTGTAAGAAGCCCGGTGCACCGCACCTGTGTGCTACGATCCGTCTTGAAACAAAAAAAAAATCCCCTGCTGGATTTTTCGTCCGAAGAGAAGAAGAAAATCGGCTTCCTCCGTCCCAAAACGCACCACGAGTTGAGGCTGATTGATTTTATCCCGTCTGATCTTTGCTTGCGACCCAAGGAAGATCCTCTCGGGATTTCGTCGTCGTCGCGTACCGGAGAAGGTAGGTCAGAGTGATCGCCGACCGGGTTTCGAGCAGCAGTTCAGATGGTGGGCGGGAGAGGTGTATGAGGTCACTTTTAGCCTGTGGTGCGTGTTTCGGGAGGGCGGGAGGCCGGAGGAGCGAGTGTATAAAGACTCAGAAATGCAAGTTTGAATGGGAGTGATGATGATGCATCCGCCGGCGGGAATTGTTCACTAAGGGGCGGCCGGAACCCGTCTTGGTGATGTACTGCGTGTTGGTGGATGAGTTAATGCGGTAATGGTGGTATTCCAGAGTATCAAACCGAGTCGGCGTCGGCGTCGGAGTCGTAGTCGGAGTCTGGGTTGCAGTTGGCGGGAGACCAGCCGGCGAAATTCCAGGTTTGCGACGGTTTTACCAGACACCGACCGACACTTGGCTTTGGACGGGACGGATGAAGGAGAGAGAAGAGAAACCCGGCGACCAGCGGAGTCGGACGTGATGGAGTGCCAGCGTCCACATATAAGTGTACTTCTAGTATATGAGTACTCGTAGGTATAAGGCCTGCGCGCTAGTATCGGGTATGAAGCGCGGGTACGAGCACGAAGACCAGCAATGTGAGATCCATCCAAGGACGAGCCTTTCTCGAACAGGAAGCTGGAACGGGAGCGGATCAGAACAAAAAAGACGAGGGTGACGTCGAAGAGGATGGGCATACTTGTATTAGCGTGAGATAGCTGATGATAAACTTGAACGTAGTAGTGCGCCCCGTACCATACCCCATGCCCCATGCCCCATTGTCCAAAAGGATTTCCACACAAAGATTTCGCCCCTGAGCTAAAGCTTCCCCGGCGAGCCGGGGTCGCACGAGCTACGTCGTATTGTTCCTTCGACCTGGGACCCGCCGATCTGCGGTGGACCTCGATGCGGTATAGCCTCAGGTACAGGGGAGCCTATGGTAGTGTAGGCTCAACTTGGAAGCGGCTTGGGTGGGGTTGGTGGAAGGCACGGTGCAGGGGGAATGGCAGGGGGGGATACTTGTAGTACTTGCTTGTGGACTAGTAATAATTACTTGTGCTACGTATTAGCATACTTGTACTTGCTCGTATACGCAAGGGGAGGTGCTTCTCCTCAGCTAGTTGGGCCGTGGAAGGTGCGAGTGGGTGGTTGCGACCTGTACTTCCATACTCGGCCACTCTTCCATGAGCTCATGCGAGCATGTATTTGTTCGAGTATTCTCGCGTCGGTGGATCCTCGAGTACGTTAGACTGCGCGATAAAATACCGAGTACTCGTAGGCACGGTACCGCGTCCATTTCCACCTCCAGGTATTACTCGCCGCCACCACTCACCACCGTTTCCAGAAACGTTTACTGCGGCTTTCCGGGGAAGCTGTCCGAGTCCAAATATTGCGCACTATATTTGCATGCATTGTGGCGTCGAACGCCCACAGCTCCCAAAACGCCTGACGCCAATGAGGAGTGACTCGCACCTCGCAGGCAGCCGATAAGCCAGGAAGCCCTTTGCCCCTTGCGAGTTCACGCATCTGTCGTTGCTTCTTTTTTCTCTCGCAAACCTCTTTTGGTGGAGCCCGGGCAGCGTGGATGGTGCAAGGTGGAGGAGGAGCTCTCAGTCTGGTCCTGGAAGGACCCACCCGACAGTTGTGCAAGTACCAGTACGGGTACAAAAGCACGGATAGAACATACAAATAACAGTAGCACAGTACTCGTACGAGTACTTGTACGAGAAGCCCCATGGGAACACAAAAGATCCCAGTGCGCCGTTGGTGCTGCGCATAATAGACGCTAAGCACTAGCAGACAACAACGCGCCGATCTGCGAACCGCGTCGTCATGCCCTCGAGCAAGACATTATGCATTTGCTATCTACGGTATCTACGCCTGTATATGAGGTGACCGCCACAGGAGCTGGTCCTACGCCTACGATTGCGATTACGCCTTTATTATCCTCGGTATCTTGCGGGGAGCGTGCCTTCCGGGGACGGGGTCCGCTCGGAATCGGCCATGGGCATTTGTTTGTTTGGTCACGGCCGGTTGCTGAAGGAAGAGTGGGTACCTCTAGTATTGCTCTCTACTAGTACGAGTACGTAGTACATTCCCTTGCCGAATAAGTTCTCTTTCCTGTGAAGCGCGCCTTTTTGTGGTTCTCGGAGAAGAAGAAAAAAAAGTATTTCGCTCGAAGAGCCCCTTTCCCTGTCCTCACCCTCCCCCTGTCCCCTCCCACCTCCGACTTTTGTTTTCGGCTCGCCGCCGAGGGCGGGTCCAGAGAGATTCGAAGCGAGCTGGCCTGAGCTCAAGTGTGTACTAGTTATCATAAGCAAGAAGTTGGAACGATATTCCCCATAGTTACTCTAGTACCCATTCTCGCACTAATAAATCCTCTCGCCACCCGGTGTCAGGCGAACGACTATCGTACAGCCGCGCCGCGGTGCCCGCTGCTGGGTTCCTCTACGGCAAGACGGACGAAACAGTTCCGTTCCCTCTCCGAAGCCTCGTGAAACTTGAAAACGCAGACGATATCAACATCTGGCGATTAGCGGCGGCCCATACCCAGCTTTTGGGGGGAAGCCCTTTCTTGATCTAACCCTGGTCGGTCCTAGTCTCTTACCAGGAATACTCGTCCATACTACTTGCTCTGGATACTACCCAGTTTTCTCCTCTGAACTCTGAAATACTAGTAACCTTGATAGCATTGCACGATATCCATGCATGGACATCGCGTGGCGGTGTGGGGCTCTCCCTTCGCTTACAAGTAACATCCCTGGTCGCCAAGCGGGCACAGGGATTCCACGAAGAGTGGGTGCGTCCACAATACGTGGTAGCGCATTGAAGCGGGGCGAGTTAGCTGGTGATCACCCGCCACCGAAGTTCCTTTCTCTCCGACCGATGGGGTTAACTAACACCAGACGAAGGCGAGGAGGAGTCGGGAGCAGTATGACTGGTTCCAGGGCGTTTACGAAAACGCCCAAGCACCTGTATTCTCGTGCTTTGACTCGAGTATTATATGTGCTCATAAGAGAGCAAAACTTACCAAGGGCGTTGGTGTTGGCGTGATACAAATACTGGCTTATGCAGCACTACCACGCGGCCTCATACCGGCACACTGGGCCATGGGAACGCCCAGCTGCATGCCACCTGGGTCCTCAGCCGCTCCCTCTCTCACCTGCAATCCGCAGAGAGCTGCAGAATACTCCTTACCCTCGCATCTTCACTACTCCATCTTGACATCTCTCCTCCTCCCCGCAGCCCCCTTCCTCCTTATCACGTATTCAATTCCCCTCTTGCACCTACTCGTACCCGCACACAAACGTGTGCAAAATGCAATGCAGGCAAGTGCAAACGCTGATGTTTGCTATATTGTTAAACCGCGGCTAGTACAATACAATTGTTCCCGACGGGATGTGGCAGCGACAGGGAAGGAAAAGCGTTGTTGCATTGACTGCCCTTTGTTTTCTTCTTCTTCTTTCATTTTCTGTCTCCCATTCTCTTTGTTTCTTCCTTTCTCGGAAGCAGACGTGGACACGTAAACCTGAGAAACCATCCAATACACCTCTCCCCGGATTCCCTCTCGTCTACCTGGAACGAAAACCACACCCCGCCTATAACATCGCTCTTAAAACAGGTGTTATAGCCGGCCCAGGGAGCCTCGCGGCTCAACACTCCGGCTCAATCCCCCCTCCTTCCTTGAGGGGAGCAGATAATACATCGCCGCCTGGTGTTCTCCAGCGCGCACGGATCTGTGGGGAGAGAGAGGTGTGGTGGGGGTGGGTGTCCGTTCATCCATCAAGCGCCTGAGCGCGCGGGATATCTGCGGCGGCCGTTGCCTCGTGTTTGCAAGCCACATTCGTTAGCTGCGTGAGAGGGAAAAAAAGGTTTATTAGGAAATCTCCCACCCAAAACCACCATCCAATCCCCCCCCCGCCCCCCTTGTATCTCGTGCCATGTAACTTTGGATGCCGTAAATGCGCATTCTCCCGTCTCCTTGCATGTCAAGGCCGTTCTCCCTGCGAAGGCCCGACTCGTATCTGCACCAACTAGGTTTATACGAGCATAGAGAGGCGGGCTGGGGCTGGCCCAAGGTATTATTAACCACCAGGCTACCGGATATGGTGTTGCAGCAGGCTCAGATTACCCCAGAAGACGGAGCCATCTCGGGGCGGAAGTGGTTCGGAGGTGTGGTTCCCCGGCCCTTTTCCTCTACCACACCATAGCATATTCTCGCCCAGAGGGACTACCCCGAGTATCAGGTCGGCCCGGCCATGTAGCGGATGAAGGCGCGAAAGCTTAATTTCTGGTTCCAGCGGTGCCGCCCCCTCTTACGAGATTAGCCGCCCCGTCCCTGGGCTCTCTGCCTACGAGTTGTTCAGTTTCGTCTAGGTCCATCGGCAGCCTGAAACCGGGGAAGAAGAGAAAGGAGGATGCGAAGGGACGAGTGTGTAAACGTCCTGGATCGAGAATGTGACAGTCACGGGAACCACAGCCACTATGACCTCCTCGACCGCGCCGAAGTGCTCCGTGCCCCATGCCCCGTGCCCTGTGTCCCGTGTCCCGGGCTCTGCGTTCTGGGCTCCACGAACATGATGTGTTTTCCAACATGGCAACCTCACACAGCCAATGGCCCTTCCGGCCGAATACAAAGGATTAGTTAAACCGAACCTCCCCCCTCCTTTTGCCCAGCGCCGTACCATCGGGAACCCACCCAGACCAAAAAGGTCCACCGACGTAACATCGCACAATACACCCTCGCTCAGGGGTTCTCCAGACCAGACCCGCCGTCCCATACGAGTACTTGGACTCGTTTTCTTGTTTGCACGTACAAGTAGGTAGTAGTTGTAATAAGCCGCCCCTTGCACAGTTCCACTCCTGCAGGTGCACTCCTTCGGCTCCTCCCCCTCTCGCCGATCCCACTTCTCTCCCGCCCTTGCAAAATGCGACGTGAGGGAAAACGGGTTACGACTGAATACTGCTCCCGCTCCTCCTTCCCGTTGGCCGCCAGCCGTATTGGGAAGAAGGCTCGGCGCTTCCCCGCGCCACCCACAAGGAGAGAGCACCGAAGAAAAAAACTGAATACTAAAGTACGGACTTATACCCCCTTCTTACATACTATTCCATGCAAGGTCGTGAAGGGAAAGAGCGAGTCAACAACTTGGCTTGAACTTGCATTTAATACCGACCCCCGTGCTAGGCCGGATAAGCTCCGCAGAGTCTTCCCAGCACCATCAGCCACCGTAGCGCGCTCTAGTAGTATAGTGGTTAGTACATCACTTTGTGGCAGTGAAAACGGAGGTTCGATTCCTCCCTGGGGCAGCAAATTCTTTTTTTGCGTTTGTTTCCTTTCCTTTTTCCTATTCTGCAATGGGCCTCTGTCCTGTCCGTTGTAATCACTGCCACCACACGTTCGTACAATATACGCATACATATATGTATGTGTAGAGGTGCTTACATATTCGTGGGAGCAGCATACAAGGAAAGGAGCATGTGGTTGACATACTTCCACTTCCTGCAAAATTGTATCATCTCCCTTTTTCCCTCTTTTTTTTCTTTCTTTTTTCTCTCTCTCTCAGACCGACAGTCCCTACTTCTTGACGCGAGGAGTAGCACATTGCCCAACGCATGCATCTCTCGTCACCATCACCATCACCATACCGCTCGGAAAACACAAACATGTAAAGGCTCACCCTTACCTTATCTCACTCACTCACCAGTACAGTAGCAACAGACAAAGTGCCCATACTTGTAGAACACCCCCGTATATCCACTGTGACCTGTCCTCGATAGAACGGGGAAACTACGTACCCAGCCCTTACATAGTCCCTAGCTGAGGGGCAAATAGCTGGCCGTGTACGATTACGGCGCGGCGAGTAGTGCAACTGGATCAAGTTCGCTAGAATTAGGCATCACTGCTGTGAAACCGGAGAGGCCACAAGCATGCCGGTATGGACGGCCGCGGCCTCCGGACCCGATGCCCGGCGACGGAGTAAAAACACGGCAGAAACACCCTCCTAAACGAAACAGTAACCTGTAGCGATTCTAGTGATGATTCCTTTCTATATATACGGGATACGCCGGAGGGGGAGGCGTGGGGATATATACTCTTGTCACTACTAGTACACTACACCTCCCCATCGCTCTCATCGCTCCCATCGCTGTCCTCCGCATAGCTAATCATCTTCTTCCTCCTCTGCTTCGCCATCGGCCCCTCCTCGCCCCCTCCTCCTCCCCTATCCCCCTCCCCTCCCGCAAACGGCTTCTCCCGCACATACTCCTCCCTTATCCCCGCCGCCCTCGCATCCCACTCCGCCGCTCCCCCCTCCCAGATCGCCAACCTCTCCACGTACGCCCTCTTGGCCTCGCTCACCATGTCCTCGAACGGCTTCCTCTCCCCCGGCGCCGCCCTCTTCCACATCTTCGACACCATGTGCCTCACCTCGTTCGGTCCCGCCTTCCCCTTGCGCTTCCCGGGCCGTATGTCCGCCTCGCACCGCTGCCTCGCCACCTCCTGCTTCCCCGCGCAGTAGAGCCTGTACGCGTTCACCGACACCTTCTCCGGCGGCGGTGGCCGCGGCCCTATCTTCGCCATGATATGCGCGTGGAGCTCCTCCTCGTAGAGATCCAGCGGGTCCTTGGGCACCTCGACGATCTTCCGCTTTAGGGACTGCGACTCCTTGGGGATCAGGAGCGGCGCGGGGACCTCGATTTCGCCGATCAGCGACCCAAGGATCTCGCTCGCCGCCCGCAGGCCCGATAGGTACGCCCCGTGCACGGTGGCGGGGTGCGTCCCGATCGTATGCTCTCCCGCGAAGTACAGGTTGCCGACCGTCTTCGCCATCGTGTCGTAGTCGGTCGGTTGCATGGTCGGCCCGGATGACGAGTAGCTCCCTCTTGAGAAGCGATCCTTCAGCCACCTCGTTACCGTTGCCTCGATTGGCAACGGCACACTCCGGCCGAATATCTTGCTGAGAATCTCTGTCGCCTCGGACACGAGCTCCTCGTTGGAGGCGCTTTCCGTGTCGACGGCTGCGTCCCCGGCCATGAGAGCCACTAGGCAGGGCAGTCCCGACGTATTCGAGACGTCAAGGAACTGGAAGAACCGCCCGCGTTGGGACCTGTAGTCCGCCTGGTCGAGGCTCTGAGCGTTTTCGGGGTTCCTCAGTGCCCCGAAGATGTGTCGCGTGAGGTCCCAGAACGGCTTGTCATATACCAAAATGACCTTGTTCAGCACGCCGAAGCCCAGTCGCTCGATGGCGCCCAACTTCCAATCAGGAAGGGGAGGGTTAAACTCAATGTCCCCGTGCTTCAAGACACCGAGCGGGATCGTAGAGATGACGTAGTCCGCCTCGATTGCAGACCCGTCCTCACAGACAACAGTCGCAGGACCAGACGACGCGTCTGCATGGTAGTTTATCGTCCGTACGGGTGTATTCGTGCGGACGTCGAGTTTCGTCGGGCAGTGCAAGAGACCCCTCGCAACCCTTTGGTAGCCGCCGGCAATCATCGTGTGCTTACCAACCCACTCATTCCCGGCGTCGATATCCCACCCGCCGAGACTGAGATTCTGCATGTTCGTGGCATTGCTGTACTCCAGATTGGCAATGTGCCAGTTCAGGAGCCGGAAGTCGCGGTCCGTTAGGTCGACTATATTCCGGTACTGAGAGATGCATGCGTCGACCACGCTCCCGAGGGTCGCCTCGGGCGCCGACGTCGGCGTCTGTAGGTCAAGGCTATCCTCCGACGATACCCCGGACCGGAGGCTCCATCCTATGGACTTTGCGGCCTGCGCGGCGGTGACCTTTACCTGCCCGTGCATTTGCGCCTGGCCGAGTAGGTCGGGTGTAAGGGAGGGCTGAGCTTCTTCTTCGGCCCGGATGGTCTTCTGCCCGTCATTGGACGCATCCCGGCCCTCGAGGATGAGTTCCCTGTTACCCCGTATGATCTTTGGGGGCTTGGTCTTGAACTTGTACTCGCTAACCCTGTCCAAGCAGTCGTTGTAGAGCTTCTCGACGAGGAGATCACGGTCCTCCTCCACAGGCTGACCGTCCGAGTCGAAGATTGTTGTCCGGGGATTGAGGGCAAAATAGGGTAGGCTAAGCTGCCCGCGCACGAGTATGTTTAGGGGGTTGCCTATGAATCCGGTGATGATCATGCCACCCATCTCGGCTGTACACCGCTCACTGGCAAACTGCGACCCCTCTGCCGGCCTCGACTGGAACGGCCGGGAATATACTCTTCCGCCGACTCGGCTCCTCCCCTCCAGAACTATGACCTCCGGAGGCAGCTCGCCGAGGCTGTATAGACGATCTGCGTACTGCTTGGTCAACCCTTCGATCTGTCTTGCGCAGCCGAGTCCTGCCATCCCGGCTCCGATGACAACGACCCTCTTCCGCTTAAGCATGCTCGGCTTGGAGGTGCCGCTGGGAGCCTCTACCGCGGGGATGTCGAGACACCCAAAGTTTATGTAGCCGTTGCGGACGAGCCAGTCGTAGCATACACTTGCTACATTGGCCCACCTGGCACCGGCACACCCCACGGCCTCATCCCGGGTAACGGCCATGCGCGGGTTCTGAATCCATAGCCGGAGTATGCCGTTCCTGATGTTGATGTATGTCGTCACCTGCACGTATGAGAGGTGGTCTCTTACAATTTCACGCTCCTCGGGATGTAATATGAACGGGTTGAGTCTCGAGTTTTCTGCCGCTTCTATGCATTGGCCGGCATACTCGGCGGGACTTAGATCCGACGGTATTGAGGACTTAGGTCGAACGCTGAACCTCCGTCTCGGGGCGGTTAGGTATTCTGCTGACTCGGGCTGTGTTGAGGCCGGCGATTGTTTCTGGGAGCGAATTTGAGGGGCAGGAGAGGCTGATATATTGGT
The DNA here is from genome assembly GCA_900312665.1 of Cephalotrichum gorgonifer. NCBI lineage: Eukaryota > Fungi > Ascomycota > Sordariomycetes > Microascales > Microascaceae > Cephalotrichum > Cephalotrichum gorgonifer. The sequence goes on from ONZQ02000001.1 coordinate 1,624,437, forward strand.
GGAGCCTGAGACTGAGGACTCAGCAGGCGCGGGAGTTGGAGCATGAGAGGGTGTTGCCGATTGGAGTGGAGTAGGTGTGGTAGAGAGTTCAGTAAGAGAAGAGGTCGGCTGCGGGACCTGCAGCGGAGTGGATGTGGTGGAGACGTTAGTGGATGAAAAGGTTGGCTGCGAGATTTGCGCTGGAGTGGTTGTGGTCGAGACCTCTGTGAATAAAGATGTCGGCTGCGGGACTTGCAGCGAAGATGATGTCGCGGCGATTACAGCCTCAGTAGCCGTGGCTATGTGTGCAGTATAAGAAGGCTCGGCCTCTGGGAGCGCTGGAGGTTGAGTCCTCGAAGTGGCCCCCGTCGCCTGGGCAGACTCATCCTTCTCAGTGGGCGTCGTGGCCCTGCTAGACGCCCCTGAGGACGGCACAGAGGATAGGTCCGAGTGCTCAGACAAAGCAGATAGCGAGGATTCGAAAGTCTCTCGGTTCTGCTCCGGCTCGCCGTCATGCTGGGATGTTTGTGAGGGTTTGAGGTCCGGAGCTCTACACAGGCGAGAATTAGACGGTCATGCCCATCACGAGAAAGGGGGGACCAAATAAACGGGTAGTGACGACAGTGACGATAGAGACAATACAAAGCCTCATCACATAGCGGTTGGCTCTTCGTAATGGAGTGTGAATAGGGTTTTCACATACTGAGGTGCTGTCAACATATTTTCGTCGACTTCCCCGCTACCGCCAGCTATAGAAGGTGTGCTGGTATTCATGTCGTCGGTCCAGACGACTATCTCGGCGACGATCTCGGAGAGAGCCTCCGACGATGAAGGACTCGCGGGAGACGTATTCGACGCCGGAGGAGGACGGCTGCTGCGCTTAGAAGGAGAAGCTTGTGAAGTACCTTTCACAGCCCCCGACGTGATACCATCCCCGAACCGGCCTTCCTTGCGCTTCCTGATCTTGGCCGATCTTCCCATGGTTCGGGGAGAAGGATCCTCCCTCCCATGTGGACTAATGGCAGTGGGAGCGCTTACTGGCGAGCCGGGAATGCCAGATATTAGGTCCGATTCGGGTTGAGCGTATGGATAGTCGCATCGGCGCGGCGTGGATCTATGTAAGCATAAGAGGTGTGCGCCCTTCCTGATATCGGCCCGTCGGTGAGCGACACTTTAATAGCTGGATCAGTCAACTATATTAGACGTGTTAATACGCACATCTTGTCACTCGATGACCGTGAATGCTCATGGTTCCCAATCTTCACTTGGCTGGGATATGGTGGTGGTGTTGCGTGCAGAGATTAGATTCTCACCCTCGATGTGGCTGTGATGCATTGGCCAATCCCAAGTATCAAATCTCTCGCCTCCAGGGATCTCTAGGAACTGGGTTTGCGTCGAGGGAGGGATGGTCGATTACGAGGGGTGGAAGTAACAGAGCGAGGGAGATAGTATTATAATATTCGCTCACAAAGAGAGGGCGTACAAGGTGCTCGTAATTACAAGGGTCACCTTCGACGGATTGATTGTAAGCCGAGGGGGAGAGCCGATGCAATACGATCTGGGACCACCAAACTCCACCCGATGGGACGGAGGTTTCACGTGACTCCATGGCGAATCCCATGACGATGAACACTCGCGCTAAATTACGAGTACCTGTGTGTCTACGGGAGTCATGTCGAGACCCCGCCAGCAATCGACTATCTTGCCTCGTTGGTGGCCACGAAAAAAAGGCCCCGATTGATCCATTGCCCCATTGTCCCATGATGGATCGGGATTTCGACAATCGAAGCCTAGGCGAATGAGTTTGGGGCTCGACCACCCACCTTGAACGGCGGTAGGTCCGCCGCCCGCCAATCCCTGCTTCACATCAGTTTAAACCGACAACCAGGATTGAACATGATGGATGACCTTCGAACCCGAGTAAAAAAAAAACACGGCGCTTTAGATGCGAATACGAATACTGAAGCGAATGCGAATGGGATGATGACTGCCTGCTATTACAATTGATCGCCTCTTGCAACGTTTCGGAGGAAGAAACCGCGCCCGAACCACAGTCCTCGAGCCTATGACCACATTTATCCATGTGTCTCTATGTCGCCACCGCAGGTGCTACCTCCTTCGCATAAGATCCCGTCTCGGTCGCCGCATCCATCATCCTGTTCCCGCTTATAATCGACGTCGTGCAGATTACGATATTTCTCCGTTCTGCATCACCCGCGTCATTTAGTCAGTGTAATCTCAGATACTCCTGGGATGAAAGAGAGGGAGTGTGTACACACCTTTCTCCTGTCGCGCGATGAAGCGGAGGGCTGCGATCTCTGTGAAAGTGATACCCCCCACGAACACTATAAAGACCGTCTGCCTCTCGCTTCCGCCCGAAAGGAGGGCCCTGGCCTTTACGGCCTTGTCCTCGCCCTTTTGAAGCTCGTAGAATGTCCGCCCTCGAACGTGCTTGACGGCGTCATCGAATCCGTGCCAACCCTGAGCCGTGCCGGCCGACACCGCCGCGCTCGCAGCTGCGGCGTTATTGCCCTTCGTGATCTTGAGGAGATGTTGTTTTTGCAGGACCGACTGGACGAGACGGATGGACAGGGGGGCGTAGCCACTGTAGACGTAGGCAATATCATTCGGGTCGTCCTCCTTCACCTCATCCACAATCAGTCTCAGCTGTTGTCGAAGATAGCTGTAATTCGTCTTGCTTCCCGCCGCGTCGGCGCTGCCGGTCCCCGGAATCATCCCCGCAAGGGGCGAGGACCTGGGTAGGAGGAGCTGCAGTTTTGCCAGCTTATGCAACGTGAGTATGTGCTGGTATCCGTATCCTTCGAGGATGAGGCGTCGAAACTGATCGTACTCCTTCTGTTGGATCCCGCCGGAGATGCATGAGTAGATACACAGTAGCCTCAGGACTTCTCTCAGCGGCGTATCGCGAGCTATGAGCTCCTCGATCTTGTTGAACTGAGAAGACGGGTCGGCCCCAGCAGCTAGGTTCTGCTGGACTTCGAGCAATCCCTTGAACAGGTCGGACCTCGTGTGCTTCATTATCTCCTCGGCTAGACCGCTGTGAATCCTCAAGCTCTGCTGCTCGGCCTGGTAGGCGGGAAGGTTGCCAACGAACTCCTTGAGATCTGCAATGGACTTGGAACTCTGGTTCAGCTCGTAATCCTTCTGAATCTTCTGCAGCCTGAGCGCCACCTTATTGAGCAGACTGCCGACGATGGCGAAGTTTGCGTCTCGGAGCTGTTCGTATAGCTTGTCAGAGGAATCGAGCTGTACAGGCCGCTTGCGAGTCTGCGAATTCGCAGAGGACGGCTGGGACGGTGCCCCCACGACTGTCGTGTCGAGCTTGGTCTGGTTATTCTCGATCCCGAAGAATTCGTCAATGAGACCCTCGTACGTTAGCTGGGTGAGAAGTGGTGTGACGAAGTCAACCTCTCGGTCTATGATGATGACGCTCTCGATCGTGGTGCTCGGGCTAAATGCATTCTTCGCGTTTCCGTCATAATCGGGTTCGGCGAGGGCTTCCTGCCGCATACGGGCGAGCATGTCCGCGACGCGCTTAGCATTGTCTCCCTTGCCAATGATTCTAGGGAAGAGGCCGTGGTTTCGCTGTATTTCCATAAGAGCCCGGGCCATGAGGAAGGCGGGCGTGACGTCTTTGTTGAGATATAAGTCGTCGAACGAGTCGAGGAGTTCCAGAGAGAGGACGTCTCGCTCGAGAGGGAAGAAGTTCAGCGGGAGTTCCGATATCGTCACGTCGCCGAGCACGCCCGTCTCCTCAAGGATCTTGTCGGATACGGTGGTGCGCCGGGGGACCCAGAATATGTGGAAGTCATGGCCAGTCTGGCTCTCGCGTTGCAGTCGGTGTATCTGATCTAGAGCACATATCAATGTCAGCACGATATAATAGTGTTAGTCTCAAGGAGGCAATTGGATAGACAATACTATAGGAGCGGGCTGTACAAATGCTTGATTTGTGGCTCACTGACAAACATCGTGAAGTGGAGGTGGCTATCCACGATGTCTACTGAGGAGCCGGAGGAAAGGGCAAGAGGAGGTTGGCATGCTATCTACAAGGCATCGGCGTATGGGAATACGCCCACCGGTCGCGGGATCCAAAGAAGGTTGGCTGACTGACCTGCTATTGACTGGGCGTGGCGGCCACATTCTCCCCGCGTGATGAAGACGACATTGCGCTGGCTTGTATCGACATTCTTGTTTTCGAGGATAAAGAACTTGTCTACGCCGTACTCTTGGAGAGTAGCGACCTTGACTATCACGCCAATAGGTCCAACGAGGCTTCGATCTAGTACGACGTTTTTCTTTCCGCGAACCTGTCATGAACCATCGGGATGTGAGAGGTCAAGATGAGATGCGACGAGACAAGACGAGGAGAGGATGAATGGGACAGCGGGAAGAGCAAGCTGAGAGAGAGAGAGAGAGAGAGAGAGAGAGAGAGAGAGAGAGAGAGTACTACGTACCGT
>ONZQ02000001.1:1628916-1686356 GCA_900312665.1 Cephalotrichum gorgonifer
AGAGAGAGAGAGAGATACTTACGCCCTCGAGAAGATGGAGCAGGTCTCTTCTTGCCTTGTCCCGGATCTGATCAGGGTTGAAAGGGACTCGAGGCACCATTATGATCAGGCCATGGACGCGTCAAGGTGGCCGTGGACAGAGTTGGGGGAGCCGAAGCTTGTGAAGAGGGGGGCGAAGGCTGTCGCGGTCGCGTGGTCGTAGAGTGCAGGACAAGGCAGAAGGGGGGAGCTCCCCACCAGGCCAGGTCCATGTCCATAGTGTCTCGGCGCTGGGCGCGCTAGAACGCCTGTGCGGGAGTCCCTGTCTGTACGTCATTTCGGGCACCCTCTCCCGCCAAAGCCAATCATAATCCCAGCCAATTTGGGCCAATGCCACAGCCTTGTTCCCAGCATCCTGTCGCAATCCCAATTTGTCTGTGGATCAAGATCAATCCGTGCCTGTTTGTAGGAGTTGTCTCCCGAGGCCCAACTTTCGCCCGTCCGTCCGCCCGACTTACTGCTGTTCCGGGCGTGTACCTGCAGTAAAATTGGATGAAGGGTCTCTGCCAGTCACCCGCCGGGTCTGCTAGGCTGGTGCTGGCCCAGCAGAGAGTGACTCATCAACTGCACCCACGCCCGCGCCCACACCTTCTGCATATATGCATGTGCAGGAAGGCACGACCCTACGACCTAACCCCGCCAACACTCGCGATCCGAACTGGTAATTACTTCTCGACGACCACCCAATCTCGAAGGCATATACCGAGCAGCATGGCGCCCAAGACGAAATTCGAGCTCAAGGTGCCCAAGGGGACGAAGGACTGGGAGGGCACCGACATGGTCATTCGCGACAAAATCTTCAACGCCATCACAACCGTCTTCAAGCGCCATGGCGGGGTAACCATCGACACTCCGGTCTTCGAGTTGAGGGAAATCCTGGCGGGGAAATACGGCGAGGCACGTTAGACCATGTCCCTCCCAAGATTCATACACCTATACGCGCGTGCGGCGCCTGCCCGCCCGCCCAATATTGGGTGCCTGTACCCTTTAACGCCATGTCTCTGCCTACTAACACCCCTCAAAGGACTCCAAGCTCATCTACGACCTGGCCGACCAAGGCGGCGAAATAACGTCCCTCCGATACGATCTGACCGTTCCATTTGCGAGGTTCCTCGCCATGAACAAGGACATAGCGACCATCAAGCGGTACCACATCGCAAAGGTCTACCGGCGAGATCAGCCCGCCATGACCAAGGGCCGCATGCGCGAGTTCTACCAGTGCGACTTCGACATCGCCGGCGTTTACGACTCCATGGTCCCCGACGCCGAGGTCATCAGGATCATCAGCGAGGTCTTCGAGGCCCTAGGGTGGGGCGACACTTACACCATCAAGCTCAACCACCGCAAGATATTAGACGGCATCTTCCAGGTATGCGGCGTCCCTGAGGACAAGATCCGATCCATCTCGTCTGCCGTCGACAAGCTCGACAAGCTGCCGTGGGCCGACGTCCGGAAGGAGATGACGGAGGAGAAGGGGCTAGCCGAGGACGTCGCCGATCGCATCGGGGAGTGGGTCGTGCTGAAGGGCCAGGGGGATTTGCTCGAGAAGCTCCTGAAGGATGAGAAGCTCGCGGCGAACGACAACATGAAGCAAGGCATCGCGGACCTGCAGCTTCTTTTCGAATACCTCGAGAACTTCGAAGTGCTCGACAGGGTGTCCTTTGACCTGAGCTTGGCGCGTGGCCTCGATTATGTTCGTTCTGACCACAAAATCTCCCCTTAGCACCAGCAGTGCACCTCTCTAACCTCTCATTGTAGTACACTGGCCTCATCTACGAAGTAGTCACGGAAGGATCGGCGCCAGAAGTCTCTGCGTCGTCGGCCCAGGCGGCGGAGGTAAAGTCGAAGAAGAAGCCCAAGAAGGGCGAGGATGAGGACCGATCGTCGGATCCCACTCTTGGTGTCGGCAGTGTTGCGGCAGGTGGACGCTATGACAACCTCGTCGGCATGTTCTCTGGAAAGACACAGATTCGTGAGTCCTTCCTCAACCGCTCTCCCTTCCTTTCGTAGAGTTCTTCCTTATCCTAGTACTATAGGCTAACCATCTTTGTTCCCACAGCCTGTGTCGGTATCTCCTTCGGCGTCGACCGCATCTTCTCAATCACAAAGGCCCGACTCGCCGCAGATAAGAGCGCTGTGCCGGTCCGGAAAAACGAGGTGGACGTCTACGTCATGGCCTTCGGCGGCAAGGGCTTCACGGGTATGCTAAAGGAGCGCATGTCCGTGTGCTCCCGCCTCTGGGCCGCCGGCATCAAGGCCGAGTTCCTCTACAAGGTCAAGCCCAAGCTCCCCGCGCAGTTCAAGGCGGCCGAGCTGGGTGGCGTTCCCTTCGCCGTCATCCTGGGCGAGGATGAGTGGAACAACAACCAGGTGAAGGTCAAGGAGATGGGTCTCCGTGACGGACACCCCGAGAAGGATGGTGTCGCCGTGGCGCTGGATGATCTTGTCGCGGACGTCAAGGCGAAGCTGAGCCGGAGGGCGGAGCTGGACGACCTGACGAGGCAGGCGGAGGGTCTAAAGGTCGTGCACGGGATCAAGGGCGAAGATGCTGCGGCTGTGGAGGTTGACGGTAAGGCGGGTGGGGAGGAGGACGGCGGCGCTCCCGTCACAGAGGCCCCTGCTGCTGAGGCAAAGTGAGGTGACGGAACAAAGAGGAAGTTAAAAATCTATAGAGCCTAGGAAAGGAAAAGAAATAAAAATGAGCAGACAAGGACGTCAACTGTTCGATACCATCTTTTTTATCACATCAGCGGAAGGCACCTCCTGTGAGATTATAGGATGAGGAGCGATGCGTTGGGCTTCCGATGACCTGATCTTGTTGTGGGTGCCCTTATAAGAGGGTTCGGGCATTAGGGACTGAATCCTATCCCGTAAGTACTGCTTGTACGCGAAGCCCGTCGGGCCAGGCTTTTCAGATCCAAGGGTAGGTCGAACACATTACTGCCAAGGGAGCTACCAGCTACCCAGGCTCTCACGGTAGGCTCTCACGGTGGTAACGACAGTGCGCTAGCAGTGTGAAGAGAATGCCGAGTTGGTCGCTTGGACGGGTCTCATGCTCGAGGAATCCCATAGATACGAGAGGCCGAAATGAAAGGTGAAAATGAAATGTGGCTCGATATTCGAGCTATGCTGCATACAAACGGAACATGTCTGCTTTCGATTAATCTAGTGATTTACAAGATCCCACCGAAAAAAACATAAGTGGATATGTTCTAAAGTAGAGTCGATACAAGAAAAAGGTTTTACATGTCCTCCGAAGCGGTGGCACCGGTGATAATTTCCACAAGCTCTCCAGTAATGACGGCCTGGCGGGTACGGTTGTAGAGAATCTGGTACCTGTTGATCATGTCGCCGGCGTTCTTGGAGGCGTTCTGCATAGGGGGTCAGCGGAGAGAAGGGATGACGGGATGGGGGGAGGGAAGGAAGTAGGAGGGAAAGTGAAGTCGGGAGGGTAGGGGGAAACTCACGTCCATGGCGTTTCGGCGGGCGGAAATCTCGCAGGCGTGACCCTCGGCAAGAGCCCAGTAGAGCGAGTTGGCGAGACCGTACTCGCTCAGGTGGGAGACAAGCTCCTCATCGACCTCGAAGGCGGCGAAGTTGGCTGCAAATGCGAGTCAGAACGACATGCATTGATGTCACGATACCTGAAACGGATCAGAGGGGGGACCTACGAGACTGGGCGATGGCCTCCTCGGAAAATGCCTCAATGGTGGTCGCCTCGTAGGCGCTGGCGTTGATGAACTTGTTGTACAGGATCTTGATGTCGGAGTACTGGCCGGGGAGGGCGAGGACCTGCTCAGCGACGATCTGGGCCTCCTCGAAGGTGGGCACGTCCTTGCCGATGCCAGCAAAGCTGAGCTGGATGTCCTTCGCGTTCGACCTGCCGAGCTGCGCCTTGGCCTTCTCGCCGACAATGACCATGTCGTACGCGTCGGGCTTCTCGGCGACCATGCGGCGGACGGCACGGCTGAGACCAGAGTGGACACCACCGCAGAGACCCTTGTCGGAGGAGCACACGATGAGGAGCGTCTTCTTCTCGCCCTCGAGGGCCTTGGTCTCGGCCGAGGTGTAGACCTCGTTGGAGGTCTTGCCGTACGCGCGGGACTCAGCCATGGCCCGAGTGGCACGGTTGAGCTTCGTCGAGGCGACGATCTTCATCGTCTTGGTGATCTTCTCGATGTTGCGGATGGACTTGAGGCGGCCCTCGATTTCGCGGAGGGTAGCATAGCCGGCGGCGGCCGGGACGTTGGAGGCGACACTGGTTTTGCAGAGAGTTAGTTGTTTCGCCCTCCAAAGTATCCCTCGCTTCAATTCATCCCGATTGATGTCATCCTTCATGGTTCTCCGCTCTACCCGTGTCGGGTCGCGACCTGGGTGCTGCAAAGGTTGAGACTCACATAGGAGCCGAAGCCGCCGCCCGGACGGCGGGTCTCGCTGCCCTCGAAAGCATAGTGAACCGGTGGATGAAGGAGTGGAGTCTAAACCTCTGCCGAGAGCAGGTCAATCGACTCACGGATCAATTGACTGAAGAGGTAGGATCGATGTGGCTTGTTGACTAGGTAAGGCGTGGATTATACCTCTCAAGTGACGACGTTATTTTCAATTCATCGTTGCTCCTCGCCAGACCCCGTAAATGCGGACAGCCGAGCTTTCAAGTCACGTGAACATCCACTTGGTCCCGAAACGCCCAACCGGGATTAGCCGATGGTTAACTTTCAGTGGCTGAGGGAGAGGAACGGCAACATGAATGGACCAGGCCTGAACGCGGCCCACTCGGCGTCACGTTTTTTTCCCTTTCTCAGCGAGGTCCACGTGACATTCTCCACCTAAATTTTTCTTCTCATAATGTCGCTAAGGCACGGCCCACCCATTGGAGAGGTCGCTCGCGCCACTGTGCCTTAGCCCAGGAATAGCGAGTGTAAACTCGGTGCCAGCGAGGTATGCTTGCTTTGCGGGCCGTCACGACTACCTCTCGAAACTGGCGCCTTCTAATACTTTCGTCCTCCCGCCCCATTCACCCCCTTCCTTTTCCACCTTTTTTCTCTCTCGTTTTGTTCCCCCCGTATTACCCCTTCAGAGACTCGCCTACCCATCTACATACTCTTTTAATTTTTCCTTTCCCCCCTCTTTGCGACATCATCTATCCTCAACCGCGTCCAATCCGCAACACACCTCATCGCCACCCGATTTCCCAAAAGGCAGCAACACATTCGCGCACACCAAGGAGGCACTCCTGCCCGACGCGCCAACAATCTCTTTTGTACCCATCCTAGCCACTATGAGTTCCGAGTCCGACGACGATATGCCTCTCGCCCGCAACGGCCGGGGTAAGTGTCACCTTTCCGTGATATCCTATCGCCTCCCCCGTGCCTCCCTTGAGTGGATTCGGGGCGCGCGGCTGACGTGTCATGTTCGCCTCTTGGCGCCTGGGCCTCAGTCGACAGGGCCTCGGTCGTTCCCCCAGTTGATGACCCTTATCCCGCTGACTTCAAGCCTCTTCGAGCAGGATCCGCATCTAACACACGCAACGACGCGATGGACCTCGACGGCCCGGCTACAAATGGGGTAGCGAAGCGGAAGTCGCGATCCTCCATCACCAATGTCTCGTACAAGGACGATTCGGATGATAGCGAGGATGGTCAGCCACTGGTAAGGGCTAGCACTGGTTTGCGCATCACGCCTTCGTATTTCACACTGACCACCCAATGCAGGCGAAACGTCAGCGAACGAGAACCATAGTCTCGGACGACGACTCGGACGATGCGCCACTGAGAAAGACCGCCAAGAAATCAAGCAGTACACCTGCGAAGGCCAAGAAGCCGCCGGTCAAGAAAGCCGTAAAGGATGAGACCGACAGTGAAGATGACGTGCCCTTGGCCAAACCAGCGGCGAAGCGCCGATCTCTGGGCACTCCGGCCTCCTCGAAAAAGACGAACGGCGTGAAGAAGGCCGATTCCGATTCCGATGTACCGATGAAGAAGGTGGCCCCGAAGAAGGCGGCTCCCAAGAAGGCGGCCCCCGCCGCTTCCGCAAAAGGCGCCACTTCGAAAGCCAAGGCCGCGGCAGTTAAGAAGGACGCGAGCGAGGCTCCCGAGGAGGAAGAGGAAGAGTTTGAATGGTGGAATGCTCCAAAGAACGAGGATGACAGCATCAAGTGGACCACCCTCGAACACAACGGTGTTCTCTTCCCCCCTGAGTACACTCCTCTACCTGCTCGCGTCAAGCTGCTATACGATGGGACACCAGTCAAGCTGCATCCCGAGGCCGAAGAGGTAGCCTGGTTCTTTGGCTCCATGCTCCATTCATCGCACAACGTGGACAACCCAGTTTTCCAGAAGAACTTCTTCGCCGACTTCAAGGAAACTATCAAGAACACTGGCGGCGCTACCGACAAGCAAGGGAACAAGATTGATATCAAGGAGTTCTCAAAGCTCGACTTCACCAAGATCCACGAGTATTGGTCCCAACAAAACGAGGCCAAGAAGGCTCGTCCCGCCGCTGAGAAGAAGGCCGAGAAGGCTGAGAAAGACAAGGTCGAGGCCCCCTTCATGTACTGCAAGTGGGATGGCCGAAAGGAGAAGGTGGGGAACTTCCGCGTCGAACCTCCGAGTCTGTTCCGCGGCCGTGGAGAGCATCCCAAGACTGGTAAGGTAAAGCGTCGTGTCACACCCGAGCAGATCACCATCAACATCGGCAAAGGAGCCGAGGTGCCGAAGCCGCCGCCGGGCCACAAGTGGAAGGCCGTTCAGCACGACAACAAGGCGACCTGGCTTGCCATGTGGCAGGAGAACATCAATGGCGCCTATAAATACGTCATGCTGGCGGCGAACAGTGCCATCAAGGGCCAGAGTGACTTCAAGAAGTTCGAGAAGGCGCGCGAGCTGAAGAAGCACATCGACAAGATCCGCCGGGATTACACTCGGGATCTCAAGAGCGACGTCATGGCGGATAGGCAGCGAGCCACGGCCGTCTATCTCATTGACAAGCTGGCCCTCAGGGCTGGAAACGAGAAGGATGCCGAAAACGAGGCCGAGACCGTTGGCTGCTGCTCGCTCAAGTACGAGCATGTGACACTGAGGGAGCCAAACACGCTTATCTTCGACTTCCTGGGCAAGGACAGTATCCGATACTACGATGAGGTACAGGTGGAGAAGCAGGTCTTTAAGAACTTCAAGCACTTCAAGAAGGCTCCGAAGTCGAGGGGTGATGACATCTTTGATCGCCTCACGGTATGTTGTTTCTGCGATGCCGTAATGTGATGCACATGCTAACGATAAGCCAATTTAGACAAGTCAGCTGAACAAGCACCTCTCGGGGTACATGCCCGGGCTTACGGCCAAGGTGTTCCGTACCTACAACGCCTCCATCACCATGTCGAGGCTCCTACAAGGCCTGAAGGCGGATGACCGCCCCATTGCCGAGAAGGTCAAGCTTTACAACGACTGCAATCGCGAGGTGGCCATCCTGTGTAACCATAAGCGAACTGTCGGGGCAGGCCACGAGGGGCAGATGGAGAAGCTGGTAGACAAGATCAAGGGCTACCAGTATAAGCAGTGGCGGGCCAAGCAGATGATCCTCGACCTCGACCCTAAGCAGAAGAAGAAGAAGGGCGCGGACTGGTTCGCCCTCGACCCTGAGCTGACGGAAGAGTGGCTCATCGAGCACCAGGCACAGCTGGTCGAGAAGGAGCGCGAGGCCATCCAGAAGAAGTTCCAGAAGGAGAATGAGAAGCGTGAGGCGGAGGGGGAGAAGCCCATGCCCGAGAAAGACCTCAAGGAGCGGCTCAAGGCCGCCAACGAGCTCGCGGCTAAGTACAAGAAGGAGAACAAGTCGAAGAAGGTCGTAGCCGAGGGCAGGGGCGTCACGGTGGAGAAGCTCGAGACCCAGATCGCGAAGCTGGATGTTCAGATCGCCAACACGAAGCTTCAGGCCGAAGATCGCGAGGGGAACAAGGAGGTTGCCCTGAGCACCAGCAAGCTCGTGAGTTCCCTCTAAAGCCCCTGTGGGTTGTCTCTTTACCAGCATTGCTAACGATAGTCTCACAGAACTACATCGACCCCCGTCTCACTGTTGTGTTTGCCCGGAAGTTCGACGTCCCGATCGAGAAGTTCTTCTCGAAGACTCTCCGTGAGAAGTTCAACTGGGCTATCAAGTCAGTTGAGGACTCAGAGTGGGAGTTCTAAAGCGAAAGCAACGCAGGCTGCCCGCTTTCGCGCAACGGGAGGTCGAGGGGGGACGAGTGAGGGGCGGAAGAAGAAGAAGAAAAGATAGATGTTTTGCTTTTTGCTTGTACACCAGGTTATCCATTCTGTTTTTTTTCCTGATTTCTTTTTCTGTTCTGTTCTTTTCTCTACCCGTTTGTTTGTAGTTTACACTTGGACACTCTCGAGGGGAAATGAGCAAGCGGTCCCCGCGGGGCGGCTCGGAAGGCGTTTTGGGACTATTACCGTCTCTCTGCGTCTCCTATTCTGCCCTTCGCTACCAGAAATCGGTTATATACCATAGGGTATGTGGCTACTTCCTTCACGGTTAAGGGGCCTTACCCTATATGGTTTTTTTTTCTGGTCGAATCCGGCGTGGGGACCGTGGGCGGGGAAGGAGAACGGATAGGGGGCGCATAAACAAGGGCGCATAAAGGGGCAGCGGCGGCGATAGATAGATATGTCTTGATGTTCTCCATCGCGTAGCTCTTTTTTTTTTTTTTACTAGAGAATCCTTCGAGTTTTTGCTCGCTGTTTTCATCTCACTTCGTCTTTTCGCTTCGCTCGATCTTGTGCATTTCGCTGTTCACGATTAGAAAGAGAGGAAGTCAAGGCGAACTTGTTTCCATCCATCCCCGCGAGTTCCCTGCTACTAGGGTATCTCACAAGATAATAAAGGTAGTAAAAAGTACATGGAATAGAGAAGAATTTTTTAAAATAAAAAAAATGAAAAAAAAAAAATACTGCTTTACCCAGGGTACTGGGAATGGATACCTTCCTGTGACACGAGTGAATACATGTACTCTTCATCCCGAGGGATGTACACTGTTGGTTGGTGACGACGTTGATGTTGAAGCTGGTCTGGCCGAAGACAATTAGACATGTACGGATACGTGACGCGAACAAAACGGAGACGGTTCTTTCAGAAACAAGTGCTCTGTTGATATTGAAAAGCTCGCGTGTAACCAACCCTCCAGAATCTCAAGTGATGCTTGGCGAGGGGAGGGAGCCCTTCCGCTCCTGCCTGCCCGGCTCACCCTTTCCAGGTGTTGTGCCGTCTATCTATATCTATCCCCATTCCCGGCGCCTTCCCGTATGCTGATAATGACAAGAAAATGGCATGCTAAACGCTCCGAAATACAATGAATCCCCATATGACCAACCTACCTTTTTCATGTCCCTGTCCCCAGTTCATTACCCATTACTTATACCCTTCGTTTGCGGGGGGCCATTCCGGCTCTGGGCATCGTCCGCTGCTGCCCCCGCCCGCTCCCTCGCCGACTACCTCATTAATCCATATCCATGCAGTTTTCCGAACCAAATTAAGGGAAAGAAACGCTCGAGCATCCCGCCCATCAAACAACATAGCCCACAAGGCCCACGACACCAGCCAGGAAACAGCTCATCATGGCAAGGGATGGCCTAAACACGCTGGACCCCGAGGGTATCAGCTTACCCTCCTCGGTCATGATCCACCCGTCAGGCACACCCGAGTCGTCGATCTGCACGTCCCCGCCAGAACCGCCAAAACCGCCCACGGGCACCTGCGGGGCTCCGGATTCCGTGGAGGAGGTGGCGCTGCCGGTAACGGTTATGGCGTCCACGTTGCCCTCGTTTCCGTTAATCTCGCCGTCTACCGCCTCAATGGACTCCCACGACCCAGAGTTATCCGTGTACTTGTACTCTTTTCCGGTGGAGTAGTCCGATATGGCGATGGAGCGGACGGGCATGGTGAACGGGCCGTCCGCGTAGTTTGTCAGGCCACCCGCCCAGTCGATGGTGCCTTGGGGGTTCCCGGGGTCGCCGCCCGCCCAGGCGCCGAACTTGACTTGCATAGGGGTCTGCGGGTACTCGTCCCCGGCGGCCTCCGCCGTCTGAGTCCTTATCTCAGTATCGTCGACGGTCCAGAGGATGCGGTCTTTCGTCCAGTCGATGGTGTAGGTGCGCCACTCCTCCTGGTTGTTCGCCGCGGGGTTGAACTGCCCCCGGTTATAGTCACTAACTATTCCCTTCCCGAAGTAGTTCGTCTGGACCTGACCATTGTCGGTCCCAATCCACTCGAGGTCGATCTCGTCGAGAGTGTCGGACTGAAGGACGACGGAAGAGATGATGCCCCGGCCGGGGGCGGCCTTCATGGTGACGGAGACGCGGCCGAACATTATGTAAAAGGTGGACATGAGCAGTGGGGAGTCGCCTTGCGCGGCTACGGTGAAGGAAACGCCGTCTGAACCGTAGGTAGGTTTTCCCGAGGCGACGAAGGAGTTTACTTCACCCTGCGTGAAGTCGACGTTGATGCTCATGCCGAGGGCCCTGTCCGAGGGGCAGGAAGCTAAAGCGCATTAGCAGGCGAAAAGAAATAAAGACTATGCTGTGGTGGGGGCGTTCCGCTCACTATGTAGAGGATTACAGTCCGTCCAGGTTTGCGCTTGAACTTGGGAGAGGAGCGCTGCGACCATCGAGGCCAGCGAGGTGGTGTGGAATCTCATGATGGATGAGCAGTTGTGCTTCGTAGGAAAGTTCCAAAGTCGACTATGGTGGTAATACAATAGGTTTGTCGAAATGAAGCCGAAGCAGAGGCTGTAACAGGATACAAATAGTAGAATACTGTCGACGCAATAGGAGGGCTTATTAGGAAGAAGGCAGGAATAGATCAATTATTCTCAGAGATGACGTCGGGACTTAAGTCCATTGTCAAACATCACAATGAGACAAGAAGGGTCGGAAGCAGAAGCGACGAGGAAGATCGTTCTTAAGAGGAACTATGTAATGGAGCACCCAACCACCTTCCAAGCTGAGCAGCTGAAGCCAAGAGATTCCAAGGAAAGCTGCATGTGGGTCGGAAAAATCACAATTAAGAAGGTGCGACGCCGGGATGGTGAGGTCAGAATACGAAACACAGAAACATGTGAGCGTAATTGCAGGGCCGCGAATGCTGGCCAAATCATCATGGAGGGGTTGCAGATTTCGTTAACAGGAGGTTGGGGTTCCTGAGCTATCCCACCTGGGTAGTCCGATCTTGGGCGACGATTGGGCAGTAAGGCCTCGAGTGGGACTAGGTGGGGCCTAGACTCGGGGGCTAAGGAGCCAGTGGCGTAACACCACGGCAGGCACTGCCCGGCGAAGTTGCGGCCAGGAAGGGAAGTCGCGACCAGGTAGAGGTTTCAGGGGACTAGTCACTCGTTTGTGCAGGCAGCAAGCACTGTAGCTCCGAAGTTGTTAGTGGGGGGCCATCTGGGAAGGAAAATGAAGTGGTTGGGTGGCTGGGCAGTGATGCACTTAATCTCACAGCAAATGTCACCCACTTGGCATACAACGAACAGCCCGGTCCATGGCCAATTCCACACTGCGGCCTCCAGCTTAACTACAAGTACAATATCCCCGCCTCCCCGATCGATTGTCGGCCGGCTTCTTCCTGGACTTCGGCAAGACGCCGCGCTTTCTCGATCAGCATTTCAGCATTCGAGTACTCGTACAGGGACCAGGCGCCAAGACCATCGCTAAGTGTCGATCGATCTGGCTTGTAACAAGCGGCCCTGGCCGAGGAATTTTGGCTACATACAAGACGAATAGCCATGGTGATATTTGCACGAGCCAATAATATATACTATCCCTCGACTCTCGAGAACGGGCAAGCGGCATAGGTCGACTTTCGAACACCGTCAATCCCAACGACAGTAGAACTACGCCCTCTTTTCAAGGCAATCCTTTGCTGGTCAGGTTCCTGGATCTGTTGAGTAGACTTAAGGACCTATTACCTATCAGGTTAGGTCTAGATCCGCGGGATGGTTGATGGTACCCGGATAAAGCCCCGCATCACCATGCAGCTCGCCTCGTTTCCAGCCCACCAACTAAGCGGGGGTGGGTGGCTCGTTCGGGAAAGCAAAGGTTGATGATACCGATGCGAGACTAATCGGAGCAACAGTTATTAATACTCGTACGAGTACATACTTGGAAGAGTGGCTCAAACCCCCGAAGCCGGTCGGGGATGCAACACGAGTTATAGGCGCCCTTCACAGTCCTCCGTTGCAGATAAGCGCCCTTGAAGAGAGCTCCGTCGCAGCCTGATGTCGTCACTGTGTGATGGGAAGGCTCTGGCATGACTAGGACGGCATGCACAACACCGAGATGGAGGGCACATTGGTGCCCAACATCGTCTCCGTCTCACCGGGTTAATACACTTCTCGCTGACTCTTGGGATGGCGCCCGTCATTCGCGGGAGGGGGGAGCAAGAAGGCAACCAAAAAAGCCCAATCTTAGGTTCGTCTCAGCCAAGCGGCCGCGGACCACATAGTTGGGCGTATGGGGTATTAATGAGGATATACCCATATCCTTCCCACATGACTTTTTTCTTCCTCTCCTCGCTCCGCTCGATTCTCGCTATGAAAAAAGTCCGCTCCACCATTCTTGCACTTAACAGCACACACTCTCAAAGGCCAACACCTGCATACATTCTCGTCTTCGTGTCGTCCTTCGTCACCATACAGTTTTATACAGTCGTTTCGCAGCCATGTCCGACCATTTCGCTGCCGAAATGCCCCCCTACGCCGCCAGCCACGACCAAGAAGCGTCGCTGGCCACGTGGGTCATGGGCGCCACTATGACAAGTCTCGCCGTGGGCTTCCTACTACTCAGGGAAGACCACGTCGATAACTACCTGTCCGTCGCCCTCCCCCTCCTTCTATTACAGTACCATGCCCCTGGCACGAATAGGGCGAAGTGGTTCCATCTCGGTTGCCATAGTCTAACATGGCACAGTTATATTGTTTCCTTCATAGGCGTCTGCTCGACCTTCAATATAATGCAACTGGGAAGGATTAAAATGTTTGGGCAGCCCCTTTTTCTTCTTTTTTTTCTTTTCTCCATATACCTGGACCTTGTCCACTAATCCCTTCCAGGTATGGACCGTATGCGTTGTTTTACCCTGCCACATCGATCCTCTCCTCTCCAGGCATCTCCGGGACGGAGCCGGATCTCGTGGCCCGTATTCCACTGGTCATCACCTTGACAAGCCTGATCATTTGGAACGGACCTACCATTGCCTCTGCCATTGCCTCTATCTGGCCACCCGCTCGGACACGCACCCAGGGAGAACCCTCAAACAGGATCACCATTGGCTCCAGGTCTTCATCCGGATCCGGATCATCTCGCTCCGCGAGCTCCTTGGATCCCCACCAAGGCGTAGTTGCTTTCCAGAGAACCTTCTCGTGGGTGAAGGAATCGGGCCAACCCTGGTCTCAATCCCATTTCATATACAGGACAAGGTCCACCCCGGATGATCTAGACATGAGCATCTCCTCTGGCTCCGAGAGGTCAATAAGTCTGTCAGATATCGCGCCTGCTTTCTGGACAGGGTCCCCTGACCAGGGTTACACCGACCCTACTCTCGTTTATGAGGGAAGCTCAGCGCTGGCGGAGCATACTCAAAGCCTGCAGAGCCATATAAATGGCTTCCATATGAGTCACCACGGATCTGTGCGCTCCATGAGCCCGGTGTACATGGAGCGCTGATCCGTGACCTGACGTTCAGTTGGGACTTGGTTTCGATTCTCCGACTCTTGTACTTTTCTGCGTATTTCCTATGTCTGGCGGTCTCTGCGTCCTCTTTCACCTCCACCGCGGTTTTGGTTTTCTCTTTAATAGCACCCCCTTCGCGTTTGCGTGGGGGTTCCCCTTACACTCTTCTTCTGCGTTTAGTGCGGGTAGACGGTCATATCAAAATGGAGTGGCGCTCCTGGCTTGAAGATACCTATGAGTATCTTACGCTAGCACGTCCGTCCAAGGTGCCATCTACCCCGCCGCGTCCTCGGGACGTGACACGCAGTCCTTCCTTTCCGAGCCGTTGTTTCCGGGATCCTTGTTATCGTCGGCATCTCCTGTTCGGGATCTGTTTTCAACCTTAGTGGTACGGCCGTTGGTACAATATATTATGGTTTCCTCGACAATTCCTCAACCGGATGCTGCAGTATGCCGCTTCAGAGACTTGACTTCACCTATTGGAAATGCCTGAGCTTAACCGATTCATCGTGGTGACCTGATGGTGGGAGCCCGGACCTGGGAGAGCAGAGGCGGATTGGTCTGCCGTGGCCGCTCTCACATGCCACACCGTGTCGCTTGCTTCTATTTATACCCTGCCTCTGGGCAACCGGACTCCCAACAATCTAAGTCGAATATGACTGAGCGCAGCCATGGCCACCCGGCTAGCTCTCCGTAATACCAGGATAAATTGTCAAAAAAAAGATATAATCCTACGCTAAAACAACCTACCCCCTCACCAAAAAGACCCAAAGCAGCTTACAGAAGACGTCATTAGGATTTTAACATAGGGCGGCCGCGGATACAAGCCCTGTCCTCTGCGCCTGTACGTGGCGGCCGGCCCGGATAGGGTAACGCCGGCTACCCACGGGTTCTCTCTCCCTCTCGCCCCACTACCTACCCCACTATTTGCCGGACGAAGCCCGGTGGGTCCCCCGATACGCCCCGACGAATCCACTAGCTTGCCGAGACCCTGTGGTCTCGTGGTGAACTCTGGGGTAGGTGCTACTAACGAAGGTTACAACTCACACACATATTCCCGCCTGCCGTATCTTCTCTCCCGTACCTCCGGGTGTTTCTGGTGGAGACACTAGGTCGGTATGACTAGGCTCGGGCGCTTAGACAAGGGTGACGGAAGCGGAAGGTTGGGGGGATGGTAGGTGGGATGACGTTTAAGTAACACCCTCCACCCGCCACTTGTTGGGATTTGCACCTACGTTCTCAGGAACTTACATTCGGAACAAAAATGGAACCTTACGCCGCTCGTATTAAGGATGTGCTCGAGAGACGCGCCAAAGCCGGCCGGTTCGCACCCGGCGTGGCCGCCTACTCGGACAGTGACATGTTCAAGAAGTCGCCAGTATGCTCCCTCCCGCATTAACTATCCGCCACTTGGCGTATCTGTATACTCTTGTATGGTGTGCAATATTCTAACGCCGTCAAGAGCCCAGATCTCCCAAAGGCCAAGCGGTGGGACGGTACGTATCTTGCCCTCTTCGGCTGAAGGCCACTTACACCATCCCCGCCACTAACACCTCCCTACAAGATCACTTCACTGAGGAGTGCAAGGGACGTAAACAATGCGTCCTGAAGCAAGCGGCAAAGCATCTAAATACCCCCGGCCTCATCTCCCTAGGCGGCGGCCTCCCCTCGCCCTCTTACTTCCCCTTCTCCTCCCTCTCCCTCTCCGTACCCACGCCGCCCGACTTCTCCTCCTCCGCTACCGCCGGCAGTAGTCCCCTCCGTACGATCACCATCGGGAAGAACGACATTGCGGAGGGAAAGGGAGAGTACGACCTCGCCGTGGCGCTCAACTACGGCCAGGTGACGGGCTCGGCTCAGATGCTTCGCTTCGTGACGGAGATCACGGAGATCCTGTTCGCGCCTCCGTACGCCGACTGGGGGTGCGCGCAGACGACGGGGAGCACGGGAGTGCTGGAGACGGCGGCGAGGATGTTCACTGAAAGGGCGAGGGGCGACAAGGTGCTGATGGAGGAGTACACGTACTCCACGGCGCAGGAGACGATGGAGGCTCTGGGGATAGAGGTCGTGGGCGTGAGGATGGACGGCCAGGGGATGGTACCCGGGGACCTTAGGGGGACTCTTGAAGGGTGGGACGTCGGGGCTAGGGGCCGGAAGCCACATGTGCTCTATACGGTTCCCACAGGGCAGAACCCCACCGGCGCAACGCTTACCCCCGAGAGGAGGAGGGAGATCTACGACATCTGCGAGGAACACGACATCTTCATCATCGAGGACGATCCCTACTACCTCCTCCAGATGGCCCCGTACCCCCCCGCCTCGTCGCCTCCCCCGGCCGAAACCTCATCCCTACCCTCGTACCTCTCTTCCCTCCCGGGGACGTTCCTAGGCATCGACACCTCGGGCCGCGTCCTCCGGCTAGACTCCTTCTCCAAGGTCCTGGCGCCCGGCTCGCGGATGGGCTGGGTCACAGCCTCGGCGCAGGTCATCGACCGCTTCCTCCGCCACGGCGAGTCGTCCCAGGGCCCCAGCGGCTTCTCACAGGCGGCGCTGCACACGCTCCTCGACCGCACGTGGGGCCACGAGGGGTTCCTGGCCTGGCTGGCGAACCTGGGGGGCGAGTACACGGGGAGGAGGAACGTGCTGCTGGGCGCATGTGGGGAGTTCCTGCCGGGGGTTGCGACGTGGGACGCACCCAGCGCTGGGATGTTTGTAAGTCTTTTCCCATATCTCCAGGACGATCCGCCGCCCTCCTCTCTCTCCCTTCCGCTTATACAAAGAGGCCAGAGGGGGAGATAAAGTAATGGATACTGACCGGAACCAGCTCTGGATCAAACTAGACCACACGAAACACCCCCGCCTCGCCGACGGCATCCTCGCCATAGAAGATGAGATCTTCCACTCGTGCATCGCGAGGGGCGTGCTGGTCGCCCGCGGCTCATGGTTCCGCGCGGCGTCTGACGGCTCGGAGCCCCAGGCGCTGTTCTTCCGGGCGACGTACGCCATGGCCGGGGCGGATGCCATTCGGGAGGCGACGAGGAGGTTCGGGGCGGCCGTTAGGGAGAGCTTCGGGATTAAGGAGGAGTAGAAAAGGGGGTTGTGGGGGGGGGAGGAGTACGCCTGTCTAACTTTTCTGTCATGATGAATGGTATATGTTAACGATGGGGTGTTATTATTAAGGCCTACCTCCGTGATCATTGTTCCAAAGAGGTATCATACAACAAACTACGTAAGTGAGCTCCCAAAGTAAAGCAAGAAACGGCAAATAGCGACCCAGACCCGGTCAACTCAAACCTTCAGCCCCCAACGCCTCTCTTCCCAAAAGAACCTCACTTCTCCGCCTCGAAGAACGCCACGCGCACGGGATCCCCCGGCTTCAGCGTCAGGTCAGTCTTCATGGACGGCTTCTCCGCGCCCGCGGGCCCCATGCGCCCCTCCACTCTTTCGTACCTCTGGAACAGCCTGCAGAGCACGTACGTCATCTCCGTCAGGGCGAACTGCTGTCCGACGCAGATCCTCGGCCCGGCGTTGAAGGGCACGTACTCGTGGCCCCTGGGGTGCCAGGACTCCCACCTCTCAGGCGAGAAGGCCGCGGGGTCCGCGAACGCCCCGGACACGGGCGGGTATATGTCCGCTCTGCGCTGCATGATGAGCGTCGAGTACCCCATGATCGTACCCTTCAGGATCGCGACGGGCTGTCTCCCGTCCGGCCCGCCGCCGCGCGGGAGGGTGGTGTCGCGGAGGGCGACGCGCGTGTTGAAGGGGACGGCGGGGTAGAGCCTCAGTGTCTCGTTGACCACGGCCTTGAGGTACGGCATGTTCTTCAGGTCCCCGTACGTGGGCTTGCCCTCGTCGCCCACGGCGGCAAGGATCTCGCGGCGGAGCCTGGAGACGACGTCCGGGCGGCGCGCGAGCTCGTACAGCGCGAAGGAGAGCGTCGAGGCCGTGGTGTCGCGGCCCGCGAGGAGGACGGCGAGGAGCTGGTCGCGGAGCACGGTCCTGTCGCGCGTGAAGGACGCGATGGCGTGCAGGAAGGTGTAGTCGGCGTCGGACTTTGTCTTGGTGGATAGCTCGGAGGGGCTGAGGCGGAGGGCGCGCTCGATGTAGGTGTTTATGAAGGAGTCGACGACGCGGAGGTGGGAGCGGAAGGCGAAGCGGGGGATGAGCCACGAGAGGCTGCTGGCGCGGATGATGTTGCTCTGGATCTCGGAGGCGGCGTCGAAGGCGTCGGCGAAGGGCTCGCTGAGGTGGCTTTTTTGAGGGGCGTTAGTTGAGGGTGGTGTGGGTGAGATGGGAAATGGAATAGGGGAGGTAGGAAGCCAGGGGGGTGAAAAGGGGTAGTATGAGGGCGTGTAGGGAAGGGATAAAGGTAGGAAGATAGGGGAGACCGAAAAAAGGGGTAAGGAGAGCGTGTAGGAAATGGGGTGCAGTAAACTCACCACCAAGAGTCGACGGACTTGCCGAGGAGGAAATCAGTAGAGGCGTCAAGCGCCAGCCTGAAGAACAAGTCACTTATATTCACCGTCTTCCCATCTGCGCCCCTCACGCCGCCCATCCCGGCCTCGGCGCCCGCCCTCGCCCTCGCTGCGGCCTCCATCCCCCCCAGCGGGCCCCCGTTCTCAATCATCCTGAACAGGTTCTGCACGTGGTTCTCGAAGCAGTGCAGGTCGCTCACCCTGTCCTTGACGAACTGGGGGCGGATGAGCTGCCTGCTCGCGTGCCACGTCTCCCCGTCGGTGCTGAAGATGCTGTCGCCCAGGAATCCCTTCCAGTCGATCTCGTAGGACTCGCCCTTGCCGTAGTCGGGGAACTGCGTGGAGAGCATGGCCTTGATGTTCTCGGGCTCGGCCGTCAGCACGATCTCCCTGCCGAAAACGTTGGCGCTGGCGGTGTACGTGCCCGTGTGGGCGAAGTGCTCCATCCAGCCCTCCTCACACAGGTTCTGGGCGTTCCTGCGGAGGCCGTGGAGGACGAAGTCAATACCTGGTAAAGGGGAGGCCGTGTTAGTTGTCTGTTCTTTCTATGGCCTGGATCGTGGTACTATGATGTACTCTTGCCCGAGCGAATGGAGGAGGCAAGGGCGCGGTTGGGGTTGGTGGGTTTTACCAAATGGAAGGCGGTACTTCGCTCTCGGAGCACTGGCACCGAGCCTGTTCCGTCGTCGTCGGCGGTCGAGCTGTAGGAGGATGTAGTACAGCGCGCACGAAGTGGCGACGAACACGGCGACGGACCGGCCGGTGATCTCGCCGGCCGACTGGCCTATAGCTCCCATGACGCCCATGGTGACTCCAACTCAGGTTTCCGTATATTTACCCAACTGGGGAACGAAAATCGACGAGGGCGAAAAGGGAAATGGCGATGTTGCGCTGTGGATGTTCGTGTTACTCGACTCCGAACTCGTTCGCTTGAAAAGAAAAGCGAGGGGGTGGTAAATATCCGTATCCGTGTCCGTGTCAGTTCTTATAAGGACCGGTCTTCGCCACCGAAGGCCGGTATGGATGTGGATGAACTGAGTCCCAGGAGATGATCTCTGATCGACCTGGAGCCTGGGGGGATGGATGCTCCGGATCGGCGCGGGAAGTTGGTATCACTCCTTTATGCAAGGAGTAGGCCGTCCCATTCCACTCCGCTCCACCGTTACATCCGTTTAAGTTCCAACTCGCAAGTTCCAGTCTTTCCCCACATATTAGGAGTATTGGACCCAACACTTCTCCGTAGGGCAGGTAGATATCTGTCCGAGCCCCCGCTCGTCTGGGCGGACCCGGAGTAGGAAGTACATCCTCCAACCGGGCACGAACAAATTCACAATCCACACCGTCCACTCGTCCCCACCCACCCAACCCACCGCTTCACCTGGCCCTCTTTTGAGATGAAATACCTCCTCCCATGCACGGCACTTCTGCTTAGGACCAAGGAACCCATCGAGTCCGCACACCCGGACCCGCGAGTGTCCCGGAAACCCGCGCACATGTCAAGCACGGAACCCGGCGTGCTACCTTCCCCGCGATCTCAATCGACACTATTCCTATCCCGGTATTAATCTCCAGTCTACCGAGGCAAGACCCGCCCACGTTCATTCTCTTACCGTCTTCCATGAGCAACGAGCACCCCCCATTCGCTCATTCGCCAAGCCGGAATCCACCACCCAATACGCAGTACCGTTTCTAGGGCTCCATTCACTCGCGTAATATCACCACGTTCCATGGTAATCATATGACTAACAAACTCCAGTTCGTGCCGGGAGTTCACTCCGTTGCTTTGCTGGTAATGTGGGGCCGGAACGGGGCGGGGACCAGAAGTGGCCCCGACGGTCCGCTTCCGTTCCACCTTCATCCGGGGTTCTCATCGTAATATGTCCGCAATGATGCGGGCGCGGGCTTTTACGGAGGAATCCTTGAACCTAAAAAAAAAAGAAGGCAAGTAAGACGGGGCGATGAGAGGATGGGTCGATGAGCCGGCAAGCATGGCGGATAAAGGAAGTTTTGCGCAAATGCAACAACGGCCCCGCACGAGAACGGCACGCAACAGCTGCTCTTCCCACTGTAAGGATATCTCTGTCCTTGTACTTGAATCATTAGGTAACGGAGCCACTCGTACTCTGTAATAATGGGTACAATCCCCTTACCGGCGATAACAATGAGCAGCACGGCCCAAAACCACCCCTCTTCACCTGGTCCTACCTTCCCAAGAACGGATGAGTGCTGCCTATGGCCTAACAGCCGAGTCAGGCCACACATGCATCATTGGACACATGCAGGCCCCATATTCTCTTGGCGCCATACTTGGGTCGTTCTTTCCAAAGCCTCTGACGATGGAGCAAGTGGGAGCAGAGAACCTGTCGCTCCGACACGCGCTTCCTCGACCCTTCACGTGCGTGCGCTCGGAATTCTCCATATTTAACCCCTGCCTCTCCGCTGATAATCTCGGGGTGGGGCCGAGACGTTCATTCGTCAGACCTCCGTCGCATCGGGACCCTGTCCGCAGACGGTCAGGGATTAATAGCTCGAAGCGGGGAGGAGCCGGGCCCAGGCCCTGGGGCTGAGTGAAAACGGAGGTTAGAATTTCCCCCATTTTATCTCTTCACGCAAAGAAAAGTCTATAAACGAAGCCCCCTTCTCAATGAATTACTCACCCCCTTCTCGGGGTGATATTTTATTGTAAGAAGTAAACTGCAATATAAACGCAGCATGCATGAAGGACGGACACCCTCATTCCCCGTTGTAGCTCCCAGTTTTAATCCTAATCCCTAAGACTGCACCATCCCCGCGCGCAGTCGATTGAACAAGAAGAACGATGAATGCTAACCTCTAACCCCTAAACGCTTTAACCCTACCCGGCAACTCCCTTTCTCACACCCCTACAAGGCATGCTGGCACGCCAGCGGGTCCGGGTCCTGCAGACACCACAGCTCCGTGATGTGCGCGGCCCTCACCCCCCTCGCCACCAGCCTCTCCCTCATCTCCGCCAGCCGCGCCGCCGCGTCTACCAGTGACCTGTTCGTGCCGGACGCGTCCTGCCTCCCGCTCCACAGCACCTCACCCGCCGCTCCGGCCCGCGGCCACACGATGGTGTCGACCGTGAGGGGGTCGATGGTCTCCGACCACACCGCCACCTCGCCGCCCAGCACGAGCTTGGCCTGCTCCTCCCCCAGGCCGGCCCGGGGGTCGTGCGAGTAGCCGGCCTGCCAGCTGTGCGTGGGGCCGCACCAGTCGTTGAAGGGGTAGAAGGTGTTGTAGGCCGCGCCGTTCTCGAAGTCCAGCCACGCGCCCCTGCCACAGTCGAGGTACTGTTTTTTTTACCAGAGGTCAGTTCCCAGCCGGGTTTATAGTCTATATCATACAGAGAGCGTGAGGGCGCCTTGTGGCAGATACGGAAAAGAAAAAGGGGGGGGGGGAGGAAGTGCGGGTGCTAGAAAGGGCCTGCTTACCCAGAAGTGGTAGTTGCTGTCGATGACCTTGTAGCCCTTGGACGTGATATTCTTCACCGCGTCGCCGCCTAGCCAGCT
The DNA here is from genome assembly GCA_900312665.1 of Cephalotrichum gorgonifer. Taxonomy (NCBI): domain Eukaryota; kingdom Fungi; phylum Ascomycota; class Sordariomycetes; order Microascales; family Microascaceae; genus Cephalotrichum; species Cephalotrichum gorgonifer. The sequence continues at coordinate 1,650,676 of ONZQ02000001.1, forward strand.
CTGAACCACCACGTCCTTCCCGAGGTTCTGCTCCCACTCGATGGCCATCTCCTCCCAGACCATGGGCGTCAGCCCCGCCTTCCGCACGCGGCCGTGGTTGACGTCGAGGAACTTCTGTAATAGCGGCCTCAGGACGTCGGTGTCGTTCGACCGCACGCCCTCGTCGAGCATCGAGTCGTTCCGGTTCAGCTCGTCGCCGCCCGTGTGGAAGTACGACGAGTACGGCGCCAGGCGCGGCAGCAGGTCGTCGAAGAGCGTCTCGAGGAAGTCATACACCGCCGAGCTGTTCATCTTGAAGGCGCCGCAGGGCGGCTGCGCGCACCACCAATGGTACGGCTTCTCGTTGTACGCCACGATCAGGTCCGGGTACGAGTGGTGCACGGAGCCGATGTGGCCCGGCATGTCGATCTCGACGATGACCTGGACGCCGCGGTGCGACGCGTACTCCTGGATGTGGGCCAGGTCCGCCGGCGAGTACGTCATCCCCTTGCCGTAGGACCCCTTCTCTGCGAGCTTGGGCATGGCGGGGATCTCGAGCGGCCAGGACTGTGAGTCGGTCATGTGGATGTGGATCCTGTTCATCTTGTTCCACGACAGCGTATCGATCATGTGGAGGATGTCCTCGACGGGGTACCAGCTGCGGGACACGTCCAGGAGCAAGCCGCGGTGCGGGTACTCGGGCTCGTCCTTAATGGACACGGGGGCGATCTCGGTGTACCAGGAGGTACCCGAGCTGTGCTGGTAGAAGAGCTGTATGAAGGTCTCGAGCGCGCGGAGCACGCCGACGGAGGTCTGGGCCTCGATGGTAGCGGCGCCGTTCTTGGTGAGCTCAAAGGTGTACGACTCGTCGAGCTCGCCGGCGAGCGGCTTGTAGCAGGTCTCGTCGTCGTTTACGGTGTGGGTGATGGTGAGGGACTCCACGCGGCCCTTGTCCTTGGCATACACGTCGGGCTCCCAGTCGCCGTGGGCGGGGCGAAGCTTCCAGGGGACGAAGTTGTGCTGGAAGATGGCCTCGAAGGCGCGGGAGACGGCGGCCTGGACTATGTCCTTGTCCTTGCACTTGGGCCCCGGTGGGGGGGCGTATCCGTAGGTGTAGGGGAGCTGGCCCATTAGTATCTCAGAATCCACGAATTCGCGGTCGGGGCAGGAGGGGTTGGGAGAAGAAATCCAGCATACTGAAGCCCCATTATATGTAATCTCCACCGTCTGGTCGATGTAGAGAACATTGTCACCCGAAGTGAACTCCTTCGGGATTGGCCATATGGCATGGACTGAGGAGGGTAGGAGGGCAACGGCCCCAACGAGGAGGCGCGTTAACATGACTGGGTAAGAAGATGCGAGATGCCACACGATAAACAGAGGGTAAACGATTGTGTAAGCGGAGAATGTGAGGGGCAGGGGGTGGAAGGTGTAAGAGGGGAAGAGAGGTGTTAATATACAGCTCTCAGAGAGACGAAAGTGGAATGGAAGCAACTGGGCTGAGAGAGCTTAAAGAAAACGGCCGTGTCTTCGAATCAGGCGTGTGGTAGATTAATACCTGTCGCCGTTAAGCTGGTTTCCCAAACTGGGGTAGGGACTTTGTACCCGAGTGGCAGCAAGGAACAAGCAGGAAGTAGTAGGAAACGTCTGATTTGTTGGTAATCCTCGTAGGTGGTATACTTGTGCTTAAAGATGGCAGGTGCGTCCCAAATGCCAGTACAAGTACGGAGTATTATTACCGATGTCCTCCTCACCCTTTCATTCGTAGCCTCTACTACTTGTAGATGAGTTTGAGTAGGATGGAGAGAGACAGCGCTCAGCCTCCCCAGGGATGAGGGAACGAGATGACTTGGTAAGGGTAAGCTTTAGGGCTGCGTTTAACACTGCCTGTCGCTCTTCCTTCCCTCCTGTCGGCTACCGGCGGCAGGGGAAGTGTCGGAGGGCAACGTTACGCTAACGGCCTATTCCTGTTGCTCCTAGCCTCTGGCTGATGGCTTGTCGCTCCTGCTTCCAGGTGATCCGGGAATCGCGGGGCGGGATGGGTGATAGGCGAGGTGTGGTGGGGGTGTGGAGCCGCGGAGAAAGACAAAAGAGGGCGTTGCAAAGGATTGACCAGAAACGGAAGTCCGCCTTTGTTCATGGAAGTGCGAGTAACAACCAGAGAGCGGGCGGATGAACCCTGTGCGGGCTTCGTCTTTCTCCCTTCCCAATCGGAAACGAAAAGAGAGAAAAAGGAACGGGAAATACTTCGCCCGCCCCCTTCTTTTCCTGCTCTTACTTGTAGAGTGTGTCTAATAATAGAAATTAGTGTGTCTCTGAGTAGGCAGTTGTCCGCGGATCGGAATATAAAACGGCGTCAGCAGCGCTATTTGTACGGCAGGCTGCGGAAGGAGCTGGCAACTCCTATGTATACAAGCAGGGGCGCATGTGGCAGAGCTGAGAAAGGATAGGATAGCCCAGGGATGATGGATCATGGACCTGATGGATGATGGGGCGCGCTGATCTGTGGAGTCCGGGATCCGGGATCCGGGATCCAATGACCGTTGGTGGTGGCTTGCTTTGCGGGAGACGATTGCTTGGACGGAGTAGGCTGCCGTTATTATGGCGTGCGGATTATCGTATGCATGTACTTCGTAAAGCACTTGGAATGAATTGTAGGAGAAGGAATGGGGCGGTGTCTATTTGGCGGGCGAGTCGTGCTCGTACTCGTGGGTCGTGATTCGCGAGAACGAAGCCAATAACAGCAACTCTAACCTGACAGGAAGCCTCTGACGGACGCTAAGAGCATTACCGGTATGTTTTAGGCACGCAGGGCATTGGTAGGAGCTGTCTGCCCGGTAAGGTAAGATTGCTTGCCTGGCCGAGATGAGTTGGACGACGTCTTGTTGGCGGGAGGGGCGAGCCACATCCAGGTCGGATCAGCAGCACCGAGTGGGGAATTTATGTTTGGGACGTCGTATTTGGAGATGGAGGAGATAGAGATGGGTTGGTTACTCTGCCGAAGCTCGTGTAGCCCCTGTGTACACGCACTCGTGCTCGTGCGTTGCTTGTTGGGGAGGTTGGGGTTTCCCTGCCAAGCATTCAAGTAGGAGGTTTATATAAGTGCGATGCTGGGTTGCACCAGCGGGGCTTGTGTACGTCAAGTAGGGGTGGAGAGACTGGCACGTACGGGAGAATCTTGGAATTTGCGACCATGGTTATTATTATTTTTCGGATGAGGTGAGGGGGCAGGCATGCATGTCGCCTGCTGTTCGACGGGGCCGGGACTTGCACATGTACCTGTACAGCATAGGTAGGAGCATCCTCACACAGCGATGCGATCCATTGCGAACATAACAAGTTTTGGGGCGGAACTTGGGTGCGGGTGTGGGTACTATCATCAGTATTACTTGTACAAGCATGTGGATGCACGCGGATCGAACCAGCCGATCTGCCCTGTGGTGACGGTGGTGACCGAGCCGGAGCCCACGCAATACTGGCAGGGGACGAGTATTTTAGTACCTGGACAGCTATTTCTTCTTCGGCCGGCCAATGGCATTATTTTTGCTGACCAGATTAGTCGGGTTGGTGCTAATATTACTCAGGCCCCTCTCCTGGGTGGTGGATAATGATACGAGTACGGTGTATTATCACCTGTACAGACACAACTACCAGCCACGTGAAATCTATGGAGACTGCGTTATGGAGTCGATGCGGGGGATCGGGACTAATATGAGAAGCGTTGGTTGAAGGAGGGAGGAGCAGGTGGGACGCGCTTCGGGCTTAGTCCCACCAGTCGAGTCGTGACCTACATGTATCTTTAGGAGTAGAGATATCACTTCTTTGTTCACCGACGGGGGCGTGCCCGGCGAAACTTTTAGTGTTATAAGAAATCATAACGACTAATGAAAGCGTACAAAGAACCACCTAGCACGTTGCCGAATTCGTTTGCTTGCTAATATATTCGAAGTCGTCGAAAGGGTAGATAGAACCACACAGCACGTCGTCGAATTCTTTGTGCTACTAACAAATTCGATTTCATGTATGTATATATTAAGGGCTATCTTGATACTCGTATACAACCTTCAACCTGAAAGACCATAGTACATAGTCTATTACAGTATCATTTGTAATAGATTATAGTTTTACTCGAATTGTAGAAGCCAAACAGCGGCTGAATAACATGGACAACTGACGACGGAAACATTACATATCCAAGTAAATCAAGTCACGTGATCCAATACGTACTTCAGCTCCCAAAACGGGTGTGGCGCCTCGTGCTTCGCGGACAGACGTGATTTTGCATTTTGCCTCTGCCGTCATCTCGTCTAGAATCCTTCCCGATCCATCACCAACCCCAGTCCCTCACCCACACACATCCGTCGACGCGATCGTTGTATATTCCACTTCTCCACGCGCGACACCTTCACCCCCGGCGCGCGACCAAACCTGCCGAATTCTTCCCCTTGCCCCACGCAAGCCGGGATTTTCGAGACGACCTCGGTCTTTGACGGACACTTGGACGGAACGGAGCCGAAGCATCTCTCGCGCACATAATCATCGCGCATTCCCCTTCCTATCCGCGCTAGCATTCAGATACCCACCTCGCCGACTCCTCGTGCCTCTACCGCCACTATGCCGGTCGAAGTAATCCCAGACACGCCCTTGGCGGACGCGATCACCACCGCGCTCCAACCCAAGCTCGTCGAGGTCGGCTGGAGCACCGGAGGTCAGGATGATGCCGCGCTCGCCGAGTACATCGTGCTCATGCTCGTCAACGGCAAGTCGCAGGACGAGATCGCGTCAGACATATCCGGCGAGCTCCTAAACCTGGAGCCCGACGACCCCGCTGCCAAGGACTTCGCCAGCTGGCTGTTCACCGAAGTCGACGCGCTCAATGCCCAGTTGAACGGCGCCGCGCCGCCTCAGCAGTCCGCTCCAGATTCCATGGAGATATCATACCCAAGCGAACCTGCCAAGCCCGGCGAGGGCCCGATACTACCGTACGTACCCACCCTTTATGATGATGACGCCGGTCGGCTCCGGAAGCGAGGCGCAATGCTAACTACTGTTCACCATAGTCCTACGGGTCCGCGGTCGATGCGAAACCCACCCAACGCCAGGGGCGGCCGAGACAAGAGGATGTTCGGGCAGATGACGAAGGCTATGGACCGGCCCCACGACGTCCTCCACCGAGTACGCGGAAACGGGGGCATCAATACCCACAACCGCGCCCCTCCAAGTGGGCCCAGAGGTGGCATGATGAACCGCCAGCAGGGGCGCAACGTGAACGGACGCGGCGCTCAAAATATGGCGGCCGGGATGGCGGGCGCCATGGCAAATATGGCCAACATGGCCAACATGGTCGGCCCCGGCGGACTCCCCGCCGTACCGGGCGCCAACGGGATGCCGCAGTGGGGGATGATGTCGGAGCAGCCATCATCTGCTGAGTTGATGAACCTGCTACAACAGCAGTCGCAAATGATGCAGCAGATCTCGCAGCAGATGATGACCCAAAGTCAAGGGGGGTACCAGAACAACCGCGGCGGACGGCAACACCAACAACGGGGGCGGGATGGGAACTGGGGACGAGGGGGGGCGCGAGGAGGACAACACCATGCGCAGTCACATCACCAATCTCAGGGTGGCAAGGCTGCGGCAGGAGACGGCGGTGAGGACGTGGACATGGGCGGCGCTAAGAGCGAATCGGGCAACCCAGAGGACCAAATCTGCAAGTATAACCTCAAATGCCTGAACAAGGACTGCAAGTTCGTTCACCAGTCGCCGGCCGCGCCGCCGGGCACCACGATCGACCTTCAGGACGTCTGCAGCTTCGGCGCGGCGTGCAAGAACTGGAAGTGCGTCGGCCGCCACCCCTCACCCGCCGCGCGGGCGGCGCACCAGAGCGATCAGGACTGCAAGTTCTTCCCCAACTGCCAGAACCCGCGGTGTCCCTTCAAGCACCCGTCCATGCCACTCTGCCGCAACGGCGCGTCGTGCACCACGCCGGACTGCAAGTTCACGCACGTGAAGACGAAGTGCAAGTTCACGCCCTGCCTGAACCCCAAGTGCCCCTTCATACACGAGGACGGGCAGCAGGGTGGCTTCAAGGACAAGGTGTGGACGCCGGGCTCGGCGAAGGAGCACGTCAGCGAACGGAAGTTCGTCCAGGATGACGAGGGAGTGGAGATGGTTCTACCGGAGGGGGATGATAGTATGAAGGACGAGGCGGATGAGACGATAGGGTAAAGGAAAAGAGCATGGATATGAACACAGAGGATTAAAGGCTGAAGAAGTTGACGAAATTAATGTTACGCGGTTGTATCAAGGTCTGGGCTGCTGTTTCGTTGCGATATGTGGCTGGGGGAAGGGTGGGCGGGGCCAACCGTGCCTGTCAACCCCGCGGTTCATTCCATGACGTCTGGGCAGAGCAAGCTGAGAGATAAGGGGGCTAGATATGTTGGGGGTGGAGAGGAGGGAGTGATACTTATCTGTACCATAAGAAGATGTGGTCGGGAAGGTGGGGAGGATGGGTTTCTTGACAACTGGGTGAAACGAGGGGGACGGAGAACTTGCATGACATAGGGAGTTTTTTTTGGGATTTGGAATGGATGTTCCTCTTTTTTTCTGCTACATTTTTTCTCTGTTGTGTTACCGATCTTTTTTCTTTTCTGTTCCAAGTCTCCTGTGCTCTTGTTGGGAGTTTCGGAAAGGGAGATATTGTCTATTCTAGATTAGGGGACTGGGATGAAACGGACAAGACTTGGGCTTGGGTTGTGTAGAGGGACAGGGAGGCTTGCTAAGGGCTTAGGGATGGAGGGATGAAGTGATGGATGAGTGTGAGCGTTGAAGGTTGGGCCGGATGGGTGGCGGTGGAGGATATATCAATACATATGGCTTTTGCCCCACGTGGGGCGTTTCTTTCCTCTCTAAAATTGTCTCTTTAGCTTGCTTACGCTTCTTGTGTCTCGTCGGGAGCGTGAGATGGTTATGTGCTCCGGGTGTTGTGTCCTTGATGTTGTAAGTCGATCTATATGTGCATGTGAAGTGGGTTTACCCTCTAGATCCTCGACGAGGATAGAGTGGCATAGGCACCGTCGCAGCTTAGCCAGCTGTGATAAACTGAAAACAGTGACATATTGGTTTAATTCTCCGGGTCTATGCCTCCGTTATAGCTTCCCTAGCACCGGAGGTTGTGGTGGTGTGTGTACCAGGGAAGATATCAGATAATACAGTCGCTCGTTGACGTGGGCAGCTGGCTGAACTGCCATTGCACCTGTCGTTCGAGGGACGACAGCTGCCAGCCACTTCGGACCTTCGGACCAACATCCCAGAAACTCAGACCACACCGTCCCGCGCCGTGGTCTTGAACCTTATTCCCTTGCCTTTTTTTTTCTTCCCTTCCCCTATATGGGCTCCGAATTCTAGGGAAGAATAGCCCTAACGAACTAGTTCGTACCGTAACTGCGGGGCCCGCAGCAACAGCAAATGGAGGCAACCCGCCGCTCCCCGGCGCGGCTCGTCCGCGCCATATCGTACCGTCCGCGCTCCGGCGCCCGCGTACGCCTATGGCCTGTCTCAACCGTCTTACCTCGGCGGAGCTATGCTACCACCGCCGCCGCGCCCCCGGAGAACATAGCCGTGATAGGCGGCGGAATAACCGGCCTGACGACGGCGTACTACCTCGCGCGCCTCCTGCCCGCCACTTCGCGCGTCACGCTGTACGAGGCGGCCGACGAGATCGGCGGGTGGATACACACGCACAAGGAGGAGGCTCCGGGGGGCGGGACGGTGCACTTCGAGAAGGGGCCGCGGATGCTGAGGGGACTGGGAGGGTCGGGGTTCAGGGGGGATGATTATGTGTTCTATGACATGGTATATATAACCCCCCCTCTCCGCCTCTCCCGGCTCCCCGGGCCACCCCGAACTCTTTCGCTTGAGGGAGCTTCATACTCCGTGTTTCCGCGGACCTGTGTGTGCTAACCACGAGAGAGCGTAGATCACGGACCTCAACCTCGCCCCCAAGATCTCCCCACCCCGCAAGAAGCTCTTCTGCTACAACGACCAGCTCATCCACCTCCCCCCTCTCCCGACTCCCCGCTCCCTCCTCCGCACGGCCTGGCAGCTCGCCAGGGGCACGCACATCCTCAGCGGCATGCCCGCCGCGGCCCTCCGCTACCGCCGCCTGCGCATGCGCGACCTCCCCGCCTCCGGCGCCGCAGCCCACGACGTCTCGGTCGGCGACTGGCTGCGCATGACCTTCGGCGACCTCCCCGGCCCGCGGAACGTGCTGTCGGGGATGCTCCACGGCATCTACGGCGGCCACGTCGACAGGCTGGGCCTCTCGAGCGTCCTGCCGGCCTTCTGGTACTGGATGAACATGCGCGCCGGCGCGGGGGAGGAGCTGGTGCCTAGGCAGGACTACGAGCTGATGAAGGAGCTGGATCCGCGGAAGAGGGGGATCGAGGAGGGCGTTAGGAACTGGTCGGTCGCGGAGGTGATGTCGTTCCCTGGGGGGATGAGCACGTTTGTCTATGCGATACGGGATGCGCTGGGGAGGTGTCCGAATGTCACGCTGAAGACCGGGGCGCCCGTCAGCGGGATTCGGTACGTCGAGGAGCTGGACAAGGTCGAGGTGAGATATCATGAACCCCCCCTTTTTTTTCTTTGTATTACGGAAATACCCTGTTTCTCCCAACGCTTACTTACACGCCGTTCATAGCTCTCCACCCCATCCGCGCCCGCTATCTCCTACGACAAAGTAATCTCCACAACCCCCAGCGCCACCCTATCCCCCCTCGTCCCTAACATCCCCCTGCCCACCGACGCCGTCTCCATAATGACCATCTCCCTCTTCTACGCCGAAGAGAACCTCACGTCCCACAACCAGGCCTTCGGCTACCTCATCCCCCTCACGACCCCCAACCCGGAGCAGGTCCTCGGCGTCTTCTTCGACTCGGACACCTACGGCCTCTCCCCCTCCGAGAAGCGCGGCACGAAGCTCACAGTCCTCATGGGTGGCCACTTCTGGTCCGGGGAGGAAGGGGGGGAATCGGCCCCCGTCCCAGACAAGGAGGAGTGCGTGCGCAGGGCGAAGGCCATGCTCGCGCGCCACCTCGGCCTGACCGCCGCCCCGGAGGTCACGCACGTGAACTTTGCACGGGGCTGCATCCCGCAGCACTCGCCCTCCCACCGCGCCGTCCTCTCCCACGCGCACGACGCCCTGGCCGCCGAGTTCCGCGGGAGGCTGGCCGTCGCGGGCGGCTCGTACACGCCCGTCGGCGTCATGCCCGCCATGCGCGCCGGCTACGACGCCGCGTGCCAGGTCGCGGGGAGGCCGAGGCCGCACGTGGGCGACACGGGCCTCGCGCAGTTCAAGGACGGCCTCGACGTCATCACCGTGCCCAGGGAGGAGCTGAACGCGCTTGGGAAGCGGCTGAGGGGGCCCGGGGCTGTGGGAAGGTGGTTCTCTGGGCAGTGAGAGTCTCTCTCTCCCCCCTTCAGACACACTCTCTCCGGCCTTTGTATAATATGTTTGAGCTGCGGTCGGCCGCTGTGTAAGGTTTTATATAGAATTGCATCACTCCCACCGTATATAAGTAGACGGGGGCATACAATAAAACGAAATAATCCCACTTCACTTCATATTTTTTGAGCTACATGCACACGGAGAATCAGAAACCAAAAAATGCAATTCATTTTTATTAGTTTTATTCATATATTGCTAACAAGAGGTATCATAACAACGGTTAACTCGGCCCTTCCGCCGATCCACAGCTTAGCTTTCTAGAGCTTTCAGGGCCTTTCCTGTCCTCCCCCCCCTTTTTCCTCCGCCTCCCTTATATACCCCTCCCCTATTTTTTCCCGCTGGAGTCATGTATGCTCACAATGAAATAAATCAGGCTTTCGCGTCCCGCTCCAACTTGTGCCATTACACACAACAAGGCAGGGAGGTATGAAGACCTCCACACGCCTCTAGAAAGAACCTAGTCGAGCGTGACGGGCTGAGCCTTACTCCCCGAGAGCGCCTGCTGGCCCTGCGGGTGTCCGTTCCCACCGGCACCGCCCTGCGAAAAGTTTCCAGCACCCTGCAAGAAGTTCCCGGCACCCTGCGGGACGTTCCCGGCGCCCTGCGGACCGCCGGGGTTCCCGCCCGCACCCACACCTGCACCCGCACCCACACCTGCACCCGCACCCGTACCTTGGCCTGGGCCTGCACCGGGGAGGATCGCCTCCCTGACAGTCTGGTCCAGGCCCAGTAGCAACTTCAGCGCCCTGTCGTCGACCTGCGTCGCCGCGCCGGACCCCAGCGCGCGCCACGGCACGTTCCGCGCCTCCCACACCTTCCTCAGCCGCTGGTCGAAGTAGTCCGGCGCCGCGTCACCCGCGGGCTTGTCAGACCGGAGCACGTGCCACCAGACTGCCCCGTCGCGTATGCGGGCCCGGATGTCGATGCAGAGTGTCTGCGGCCGGTTCGGAGCGGTGGGCACATCGTAGCGAAGTACTATCCAGTCCAGCGCCTTTTGCTGGACCGTCAGCGAGCCCCTGCCCGTCCTGGAGATCTCGCGCCACGTGCCCTGGATTCGGTCCAGGGTGACCAGCATGTGGATGGTCAGGGGTAGGATCATCGTGAGGGCGCGGATCCCGCCCGGCCCGTTGACGAGGCGCGTTAGGAGGTCGATCACGCGCAGGTGGGGATTCCCTTCCTCGAGGCGGACGGCCACCTCGGGCTTGGACAGATCCAGGGTTGCTCGCCATCGCTTCGCCTCAACTCCATCGACGTGCGGTGAGCCGTCGCTGTACGTGAAGACGACATTCTCCAGGGTGACCTTCTCGCATGTAATGGCATGCTTCGCCCTCGCCATTGCGTCGAGGGAGTCGACAACCTTGTCGACCGCCTGGAGACGGTCTTTCAGGGTCTGGATGACAGAGTCGCCGACATTCCCGCGTAGTCGAATGCATAACTCTCCTCTCCTCGGGTTGTAGAGAACATCTCGACCGATCTTCGCCGTGAGCAGCGAAAACTTCTTCTTGTCCACGATCCGCACGATAGCATCCATGTTGTAGGCCAGATGACGCCCTCCAGAGCCCGTGTCTCTTGATACAGGCTGCACCCCGCAGTACTTGAGCTCCAAGAAGTCTAACGCCCAAGGCTTCCGAGAGCCAGAGGGCCCCCTAGGCCGTCTAGCTCTACTTCCATCCAAGCCGGTTCCCTGCGCTGAAGGGGAAAGCCCAGTCCTCGCCGCTTTGTCGCCGCTGCGTTGGTCCGAGCTCGCATCATTCCATTGGTCATTCGCGGCGGTGGGGAGGATGTCCGACAATTTAACAAAAATAGACGGGACAACCACCTGGCTGGATAGCGTGCTGGCCTTCCTAGGTCGCTTGTCATAACGGAACTTGCTAGCATGCAATTCCTGCAAATCGACAGCGTGAGCAACAACTCCGGTAAAGAAGGTGGTCAAATTGTTCCAGAAGGCGGGTCCAAGGCTCGGTTGGCCAATGTCAAACCGCAACTTCGCGAAATACTTGAGCGAGCGAACGGAGGGTTTTGGCCCAGTCCTAGATCTGCCATTAGTAACGCTGCCTGGGGAGAGAAAGGAAGGGAATGAGAGGTTTATACATACGCTTGGAACGCCCACCATTCGTCGCCATGCAGGCTCATGACCAACATGACATACCAGGAGGGGTCGACGCCCTGACGGTGGAAGCAGACTGGATGGAATGCATCTTGAGGTTTGAAAAGCGATCGAACGTCGTCCTGATTCAGTGGACTCGTCACATGGGCCCAGCCTAGTGCCCTTCCCTTTCGCGTAATCTCCTCGGTTAGATGATGCCACCTCAGATTCTCGAGACAGGCCGCCCCGTCCTCCGCGGGATCCTTGCCGCTGTTGTTCAGCCTGCGCTCGGCCTGCAGCGAGTGTTTTGAATGCGGGTGAAGAGTGAATCTTCCGGTTGTAGGTTCCATCTTCATCGTGACGAAGTCTGTTGGACCAAGTTGCATAGTCAGGTATGAATCCCCCGGCTCGGATGGGGATATGTACAGATCCATGGCGGCTTCTTGGTTGGCAAATCGGGGTGCGGGCCGTAGTTTCTTATGCACGGAGGTGAGAATGTGGTCGACATGCTTCGAGATAGCCACCTTCAAAAGCTTTTCAGTAGAAAGATCGTTGTGATCAAACTGGATCTCAGCATCCTTCACCCGTTTCCCGTCCCGATACCAGATGGCGGTGAGGTGGCTCTGCGAGTTTGGGTCGGCACGCCCGTCGGGCTTCCGTCCGCTGTCGACGGAGATGATAATCCAGCTCTTGGGCGTCGAGGGAACGGCGGGAACGGCATACTTCGAGAACGACGGCACTGACGATATGGTCTGGGGTTGCCGCGTCAGCCAATACTGGATAGATATGGCCCGATCAAGAGGCTCGATGGCGATAGTGTTGGCCCAAGATGTCCGGCTAAGCTTATACGCCTGCCTGCGCAGCTCGCCAATCTTGTGACTCAGGACAAATTCATGGAGCAATTCGTAACACCCAGTCAAGCTGTCCTTGGCTAACGCATTGTTCACATGCGCTTCTAGCATGGGCTTGAAGTGGTCGCTGAGGGCTTCCGTGGCTGGTAGGAAGTCGAACCGGAAATCAATGAACCAAAACTGCTTCTCCGGATCGTCGTCGGCAATAGTTAGATCCACCTCAAATTCCCCCTTGACGGTAAACGTAGCTCGCCCAGATCCGATGGAGTAATTCTTGAAAAAGCGGGGTATCTTTTCGAAGTCATACAGGTTCAGCCGGATAGAGAGGGAGGTATCGAGATCCTCGAGCCACTTTTCGTGATCACTAAGCGACAAGTTGTACGGCTCAATGTATCCAAGCTGCGATGCGTTAGTGACTACCCATACAAAGAAGAGAGAAAAAAAAAGCAGGGCGTCTTACATCAGGCATCCAGTCACCCTTCCCGCTGGACAAGACCTGGAGAGCCGTCTTCAAATCTGGACTTGGGACTCGGGCGAAAATGAGATTCCGCCTCAGGTCAATGACTTGATCCAGGCGCATGTCGAAATTAAGCAGCTGCTGATTAATGTGGCTTTTCAGATCGATCAGCTTGGTGACCATCTCACTCTCCCTGCTCCAATTCGCAATCACCAAGGCTTTCACCCATTTCCCATGGATGCTTTGGATAAACTGGAGCAAGTTGACCTTCTTCGAAAGGCTCTCGCTCGAGTTGTCGAACTCCTCCTTCTCCTTCCCAAGAGACGAGTTGCCGTTGGTAGACGAGTGTGATGGCGGAAGCGGCATCCTCGCGAGTTGCTGGACTTTTTCTTGCAGCGCGTTGTGGGTCTGTTGCGCAAGTCGAGAAAGGATGAGAGAGAGGGGGATGTATCCTTCCGCGATGTGGACGATCTCGTCCGGGAGGTCATTCATCCTCGATCGCTTCACGGGAGACTGTGCGGGGGGTTCGGTCGCCGCGGGGTGCCGTGCCTCTGCCCCCTCCGCCTTGTGCCCGTTTGTCATGGTTGGCGTCTTGGTCGAGTCGAGGGCCTGCATCTTTCCGGACGCGGACGCGTCGCCCGCCCCGAGGTCTCCATTCAGGCCGCGATCCCTGTCATGGTTCGTCAGGGCACCGTTCTGAGAACCGTCTTCCATCATGATCACCCCCGGCATCTGGAGCGCAGCTCCTGCCTCCTTCAGGCCGGCCCGTTATTTGTTAACGCCAAGGGGAGTCGAAAGTGCTGGCCTCGCTGGGTATCTTCTTCGCTTCGATGGTAGCATAAGCCAGTACGGCAGATGTGGATAGGCGATAAATCAACAAAAGCAGGAACTCGATCGCTGGTCAAGGGAGTGCAGCCGGGAGGACGAATGACGGAGGTCGAGGTTGTGGCGCGTGCGTACTGTTCCCAGCGGTCTGGTCCGGGAGAGGTCGAAATCTCCGAGGGACGGCGCAAAGAGGCACTCCCGAGCTATTTACTATCTTTGGCGTAGGGCGATCAGGTTCGAAGGATGACTGTTGGAGTTGGGCGAATACCGGTCGCGACTGCTGTGTGCAACGAAGATGAAGATGCTGGATGGCTACTTGGGCGAGTAGGATAATAATCGGACGCGGCGGTTCGGGATTTCGAAGAATATGATGTGGTGTCGCGCGATAGAGTCGTGGAATGCCGGGAAGGAATGCGCTGCCTGCGTGACTCGGAAAACAAAGGATCGCGATGCCACCCGTTTTGCGCTGGGGGTGGAGTGTAGTCAAAGAATGCTGATAATGCGAGGTAATCGCAGCCTTCCAATTTTCCTGCCATACGAGCACTGCTTGGACCAGAGAAAGCCTGATTCTGTACAAGTTACCAAATCAAATCACGTGCTACGGACCGAGGGAGACCAGCACGTGGGTAGGTGGGGCACGACTTTGCCTCACCCAGAACACCAGCCACATTTCAAAACCGGAGGACCCCACACTGAGGCTCAACTCCAGTGACGATGTAAGCAGTACACGTGACTATGCCCTAGGCAGAGGCAGGGCGGGCAGAAAATTTTGTGGCTCTATCGGGCCAAAGCCGGCACACTTAGACTCCAACCTCGAAGAAGCATCACGACCTCCGCCCAACGACAGCACGAGACGACCACCAGGAACCAACTTCCGAACCTCACATATCGAGTGCCGCGGAGGATCCCATAGCCAAGATGCCTACGGAAGCCGGTCACAGATGTGAGTTTACTGCCCCGCGATTTCCCGTTCCCGCGATTGTTCGCACCGCATCATGAACCCCTCCTGTCGTTGAGGGGCGCGAGTCCAATGGACGCAAGCTGTACGTGATCTTCGTGCTAACCATTGTCAATTGCAGTATACGTCAAGTAAGTCGAGCCATTGAAGAAGCTGCGAGAGCCCCATTTTCGAACGAATAATCGCCGACGCGGATATCCCACCCCGCAACCCGCCACATATGTCTAGATCGTGGATCGCGATGGAGGATTCGGCTTGCAATTGGGAGTGGAGGAAACGAACGACGATGGGACGCGGAGGCTAACATATGGACTACTTAGGGGTCGTCACCTGAGCTACAAGCGTAGCAAGCACGCCTTGACCCCCAAGACGAGCTTGATCCAGATCGAGGGCGTCGAGAACACCGAGGCCGCCAAGTAAGTTGCGAAATCGTGGGAGGAGACCCTGGGCCCAAATTCTGTTCAGCCACTAACTGAACCGCTCCCCTACAGCTTCTACCTCGGCAAGAAGATCGCCTACATCTACAAGGGCCACACTGAGAAGCGCGGCACCAAGATCCGGGTCATCTGGGGCAAGGTCTGCAGGCCACATGGTAAGTTTCGGTGGTCTCACTTCCACCTGGGAGCGATAAAAAGGGGGGGCCATCCTGCGTTTTGCTAACCACGCGCGATCATCTAGGTAACTCGGGTGTCGTCCGTGCCCAGTTCACCCGCCCTCTCCCCTCGAGGTCCTTCGGCGCTTCCGTTCGCATCATGCTTTACCCATCCACGATATAAGAGGTTCTTTCATGGTCGGAGTTGGTAGTGAAGGGTCATGATTTTTCCATGCATTGGTACGGGCAGGGTGAAAAAGAGGATTTTTTAGCCTTGCTCTAGGCACAACACACAAATTCAACGCCGTCAAAACGAAGAAAAACCCGAAGAGGATGTTGCGATGAGTCCGCGGTTTGTTTTGTGACAGGGGGTACATCTCTCATCCCGAGATGTGTGTCCCGCTTCTTGCGATTCCCCGGCCTAGATACCAGTGTAGGATCACAACTCGAGGCAAAGAAAACGGTTCAGCTGAGGGGGGGTGGATGATAATGGTATCACAATATGTGGCTAGGAAAAAAAAAATCAAGAGTTGGTCATGGGCTTTCGCTGCCTCTTGACATCCCCAAAGGGTTCTGGTCCTCTGACAAACTACCGTTCTCCAAGTTTTACCTCGTAACGGGAGTCTACGGCGGTTCGGCGAGTTGCGGTGTTTTGATTTCGATCTCCAGAAGTGAAGGTGCAACCGGACGCAAGCAGCTGCGCCACCTACTAACTTGTCTATCTTCCGAAGGATATGAGTGCCACCGCGTCCTCGTGTAACGATGCTGATCTGTGACAGGGGCGACACGCGTCTCGAGGCGTTCTGGCGGCGGGAGGCGTTCTATCGACGGCGCCTTTCGGCATCCCCGTCTGCGGGCGCGAGAAACAGACATAATCTCAGTGTGATACGATGAGTTGGGGACCTGAGGCGCCGGTATGTGCATCCAGTTAAAGCCACCGGCGAGTGCCGTGGGGGTCCTCGGGGTCGGGCCGGACGATAGTATTGAGGTACTACAGGACCCCTGAACCTCACGCCATTGATATATTGGGGTTGGAGGATGAAGGTTAACGGCATGGAGGCCGGGTCTTGTGTCTGGTAACCGACTCGGTGGCCGACATCTTCCCCGGCCGCGCGACTACCGCCCCTGGGCGCTAGCGGCTGCTTCGGATCAGATTGGGGGGGCCCGATACAGCAACGCCCGCTATACCCATCTTGAAAGTTTGGTTGGAAGAAGGGAAAACATGGGCGGGTTGGGGGGGGGGGGGGGTAGTGGGCGCCTTCCTGGGAGTACCTCGAATCACATCTACATGCAGGGCAGGTTGCGGGCGTGAGGGGACGATATACCGAACGCGCGCAGGGTCAAGCTCTACCGCACCTTGGAGTAGGACCTGATCGATAGTAAACGGAGGTTGGAAGATAAGAACTTGCGGCGCCCGGGCCTCCCTCCTCGCCCCCCACGTTACGCTCACGGGGGACATCCATCTGCGCGAGACCGCGCCCGCTTTTCGGGCATGCCCTTAAGACATACTGAGCGGAGTGTTTCACATGTTGATGGATGGATATATGTTGTTTGCGGGTGTCCCGGGATGAAGATGTCTGACGCGGACGAGTGGCGGGGCCCGAGATACCGACAGTCCCGCCTCCCTCCACGCCAAAACGGGGACGGAGGGTGTGATTAGGCTGCTCGACGAGTAGGCTTGCTTGCCCTAGGTGCATCCACAGCTGCGGCATCATATCATGAGAGGGATGAGGTGAGTAGTGACCCCACGGGCGTTGGCGTTTTCGGCCAGAAAAGCCAAGAAAATGATATCGATAAGTTAGGAACTATCCCGAATGGGGGTGGCTTCCCGCTGGTGCGGGACGAATGCTTGTATTAAGTGAAAGATGCGTAAACCAACGTCGAGCCGTTCCTGCCGCCGATGCATCCGGTCACCACACCGTGGGTGGGCTGAGGGGGGCTGTGCTTGCTTCTCAGCGGGGCCTCTGCGACCGAATTCCACGCCTCCATCTCTTTGACGCGTAACCTGGTGTGTCGAGTACCGGGGAAGTACGGAGTACAAGAACATAAACTGCCGAACTGTCCAGTCGGGTGGGGAAGCTAAATCCATGGGCAGCCGCCGCCGATCGATTCGATCTATGAGCCCACGCCCACATCCCTCCACTGTCCGTGGGAGCAACTCTGCGTCCCGGGGGGGAGGGGGGGGTTGGAAACGTCGAGATTGTCTCCGATGGCTCCTGTGGAGCGGGTCAGTGCAAGATGTGGACCCGCCACCTGCCCACGCAAGCAGCATTTCCAGGTCGTGCTCCATGTCTGTGGGTGGGTGGCGTACCATGTACCACCACCTCCGAGCAACAATGGTCATTCTCCTTGTAATGGCGATGGCTGATTCTTGAAACATCGGGGTGGGCTCATGTATTCGAAAGTGTGATCTTCGTTCACATCTATTCATAGCAGTACCCCCCTTTTCCTGCATCGCCCATTTTACAACTAGGAGGCCAAAAAAAAAGCCACATTTTTCTTCTTCTTACCATGACGACCGAAGGTTTGGAAGATAAAGCGATTCCCCGACCTGCTTTGCTTCGCCATCCACCCCACCAGCGTTCGTCAGGTCAGAAGCCGGTATCAAGTGGAGATATATAGCCCGGGGTGGCCCCGAATTTTGCAAACTTGGCTCTATTGCTTATAATAGTGCAAGTATGACGCCCCCAACCCCCCAGCACGACACCTGACTGCCGGCCGGCCGAAAGCCGAAAGTCACTGTTGTAGCTGGTTGCTGGATGTGCGTCGAAACGTTTTAGCCTAACCCCTGTACTATATGACAAGATATAAGCTTCTTTATTACGTCGTAGGGCAGCATAGATCCAAGGAAGACTACATTTTCCAGCTTTCTGGTGTTACCTACCCGTGAATATTATCCTCCCTACTCTTCCTGGCTATCGGCGGGATAATCCCTGTTCCCTGTCCCAAATATATATCTGTACCGTGTGGGTCAAAGGTGTAGTGCCAGACTTGGTAGTGTAGGCGTGGGGAATGACCGTACATACATGTCGTCGCTTTCGTCGATGTTTCCTGTCCAGCGGCTGATACAACTTCGGACTGATGTCAAACCCCGCGAGCTCCTTGCCGCAAGTACGAAGCTTGTTCGTGCCGCTTTACAAAGGAGCTTCAAATACTTTAATCCGTTCAAAGGCCGATACATCCGGTTCAAACCCTAACTAACAGTAGCCTTTAACTGTGCCCGAGCGCGCCAATGGCCCGCCCACCCGTCCCGTTCTCGATACCAGGCGGGATATAATAGACGAGCTGGCGGACGGCTCGGGTCCAGACATCCATGAACCCTTCCGGGCCGCTCAAGGGGAGACGGGAGCCTACTCGTGGTCCGCGCAAGCTTTGATAAGCCCCAAAGGATCTCCTTCCTCCCCGCCTTTCGTCCTCCGGCCCCGTCCACCCCGGGCTAAATGTAAAACGTACAGGCTATTGAGGTTAAGTGTATCACAGAAAGTGGACTCCCGCTAATATGTACTCGCTTCCTGCACCTCGAATACGAGGTAGGTGGCAAGGTGTGCATATGTGTGTGTGTGTGTCCGTGGTGTTGTGTGCCTGCCTCGACTAATACAAGTACTCGGTATTAGCTTTGAGGTATCTTGGGGGTCGTTGGCAAAGCGTCCCTCGGCAGGTACATACCACTAATAGGTGGTAGGTGGTGTGGGTGGCGCACCAGGTTACATATTACTGGTTGGTCCCTGGGGCTTTTTTTTATTTTTCTTTTGAGGGCACAAAAATCGGCGAGTAGTCCATATAATACTCTCGCCATGCCTCTGGGCCGGGATGGATGTTGAGGTACTAAAGACTTTATTCGTATTAGAGACGCTAACTAGATCATTGCGAGAGCACATGTCCGAGTAACCTGATGGCTGCCTATCGGGGTCGGGGTCAACGTGGGCTGTTCGGGACGCTAGTGCTACCCGCGATACGAGGTTTCCTCAGCATCAACAATGTAGGCACGACCAAGAGGGAGCGACAGGCAAGCACCGATCAGCGGATGGGTTCCACACCACCACGAAAGAAAAGGAGAAAGGAGGAAGGAGGAAGGAGGAAGAAAAAAGTTGGACTTGACGCGTGGTGTGTTCTTAAGTTTCGTTGGATAGCATTGGCAGGGACATCAGCTCTCGCGGTACTGCAAGTGTTGTCGATCAACTGGGCTGAAGAGTACAAAGACGTGGTATGCAGGAGGGGCTAGGTGATTGCCACTGGCAACATACTTCAGGTACGTACGCGGCTTTGTACAGAGTAATATAACCCGAAAGAGCTAGTATGACACCACCCAGGCCAACTTGAGACATTGGAGAGGTACACAGGGAAGGCGGCACCAGGCCCACAAGGGATCCAAGGTCTGAATTCCCCGCGAGCCGCCTTTTGTCCTGATCGGCGGAACAGGACCCAGGCAATGCAAATCCCCAATTTCACTCTTACTCGTACTTATCTGCCCACATCACCTCGACGTCATTTATCTAGGACCTACCAGTGATAGCAGGTGTACTTTACGCCTCAGCTAGCATCTCACAACAAATAGAAATATGAGTCGGATTTACCAGATGGAGATCTTCACTCTCTGCCATCCTCTGACCCCTTGGTATTTGGACAAGGGAGGCAATCTTTGACTAGTTTAAGAAAGGCACTCGACGTATCCTCAGGGGTTCGGTCGGTCAGTAGTCGGTGGAACTACGAGTACGTATTGTAGTAGAAAACGCTCCAGACCCCATCGATACTAGGGGTATTTCATCACACCGCAAGAACAATTCCACTCATAGGCAAGAGGCACCAGAGGGCCGGTCTGCCCGCCTGTTTTAGTGGCGGGATGATAGCGTTGTAAGCTGGAAGCGTAAAAAAAAAAAAGGAAAGTTCAGATCTTGGCTACATAGGCTCACGGCTTCCATAACCGTGAGGGGCTGGAGAATACACGTGCCAGTGGTAATACATGTAAAACTGGTAAGACAATGTGGGTGTGGATATGGGGCTTCAGTGGTTCACGATGCAGTGGTTCAGTGGATGAAGATTGAACTGTGGAGCTCCCCTGGTATCATACGTATGTCGATGACGATGACGATGTAGAATGCCTAGGAGATGTTAGTAGCGTGGTACTAGCTATTAGATTATGAGAAACATTTTTCGATAATAAATCCAAAGGATGGATGTGTCTCCAACGTGGTGGTGGTGGTCATTGCATTGACTGGGGTTGAAAGGGAATGCTCTTCAGTACGTATACGGATCGAGTCGGGTCGAAGTACTCTCTACATGGCCATCATTGCTCATACCTACCCCTCCATCAGGATGGAAGGTGCGCCTCGTATTCTGCACCTCTCCTACTCGTCTGAGTACATGATGGGTGACGACTCCGTGTTTTTTTGCCGAAAAGGTCGGATCCGCACAGGTAAACATCAATCGTCCCCGTAGCCAGTAGTTATTTATTTCACTGCGCAAACAAGACGTTTTCCTTTCACTGCCTGCCCCGATCTCATCTCTGGTCCTAAGCCTATCCTATATACGACGACCGCGATACCATACGCTCGGGTTCCAGAAGGTTTTTCCAGCGAGATATCCTAATTACCTTAGGCCCAGCGCTGTTGTCGGCCATTCCCTCCGAACCACCTCGTTGACGGCTTGGCTTGCCCGAACAGGCTAAGACGACTGAGGAAAAGCGGCTGAGACGGATGCCCGACTTGGCCGTTTCTGGCGAGAAAAAAGGTACGTGCTCGTGTTCGAGACCATCCCAAAGGCCCTTTGTGCATCAGCGTCCCACCCAACGTAGTCGTTGCCAGGGCTTCGTCTTGGCACCCTAACCCTCAGAGCGCATTGCACCGCCTGATGAGATCTAGCTCTGACTGATCACCTACCAGTGTGACTCCTATTAGTACTCGAGCCATACAGCTCCCTCGCAGCGTCCACCAGGCCCAAGAACAAAGCCTGACGTTCCTGAAACCCGACCGCAAGGCAACCCCAACCCGTGAAGCATCAGCTCCGTTTGGCATCCGCATTCAGCCGTGAAGAAGACAGCGGCTCCTATCCGCCTATATTAGTTCACTCGTACACTCCCAGGAATCTTCGATTACTTCCCCGTCCACACGGCTACACTGACGAGCACGAGCACGGTTGTCTGAGCTAAAGCGTGACAAGCGAATCCCGTCATCCTGCGATCTCGGGGTAATTCCTCCAGTCCTCGGCCCTTCAATCCCGCATCCAGCGTCGCCGCAGGACCAAAGCATATGAGAACAAGCTCGAGGGACCAAACATACCGGGCCACATTTCCCCTCTGAATCCTTGTCATCATCCCGCTGGACAACGAAACGAGATATTCTTCTTCTCGATCCCTGCTGAAATACCGTCATCATTGTCCCGAACGGCCGTCTTCTTTAGCAAGGCCTTGGCAACCAGCGATACTACATAAGGTATTGAACAATAACCTCAGAGCCCACTCCTCTTGTCGTTACGAGTAAGAGGACGGAGTACGATACGAGAATATTCGTACGGAGTAAGTGCTCCCACAAAAGCCGCCACCCTGCTATAATTACAAGTATATGCTTGAACATCTATCGGGAGCAGATTGGCTTTGTTAGTGTCGCTTTCAGCCCAGGCACGAAAACAAAGCAGAGGATGAACGACGCTAACCGCCAGGGCCCGCAGTCAATTGGCGAATTACCCTTGCTAGCCCCCCCACACACATATACAAAGAGGATCAGGCTTGTGAGTACGGAGTACTTGTCCGGGTACGAGTACTCAGTACACACCCTCCTCCCCAGCCCCGACACCTCCCTCCCAGAGGGTGTCTCTACAACGCTAGTACCAGCTACGTGAAGCCCCAGCCACCGACGAGACGGGCCCGCCTTGATTCTGCGACAAGTTGCCCCCGCTTGCGACTCAGGTTCGGCCCTGGCTCCACCCCCGCTGATAGCGCTGGCGCGAGTATTACTCCACGAGTACTCGTACTCGCATGCAGCATTGCATCAGCGCCTGCGTTGAATATTTGTACGGCCCGGTACCTGAGACCAGCAGCGACCCGGCCAACCCGCTGCAGCAACCACTTTCACGCCTAAACCACCTCACTTCCACACCACTTATCTTGTCCTCCTCGTACGCGCATATCACTTATTTCTTCCCTTCCACACTTTCTCCTTTTACCGATTCAGCAAACGGTCAACTTGCTTGCCTTGTTTCCTGATACTCTCTTTCCTCTGTACTCGTATGAGTACCTAACGTTCTTGGCACACGCAGCAGCACCCACTACGCCGTACCTCTCTACTCAAACCGGGGCCTTATCTCGATAATTTCCACTTCCGATCCCTGACAATCCCCAGTCCTCGGGCATCTCCACCGCCAGACCCGCTCCAGGATCCCTTGCGCGCTCCGCTTTGGAATCGCCGCGAGGTAATAATCATACTAGTCGAGCTGTTCTGATCCCCTTGTCCTTGGCATTTGCCAGGGTAATCAAAGCTCGGCGGGGGCCCTTGTCTCACGTATTTATTCATCATGGCGTCCACCAACACGCAAACCCGTCAGCCCATCGCGCCCCGGCCCCGAAGAGGCACTGGGAGCTTCAGTTTCCATTCCGACAAGTCAAACAAGTCCAACAGGCAGTCAGTGGCCCGGGCATCGGAGACATCGGCAGAGAAGGAATCGCATCGTCTTCATAGCAAGGCCGACCCGACTATGGCCATGAATGAGGCAGAACCCTGTACGTACTGAGCTCGTCCGCAAACCCGCATCGCGAAAACACTCACTGACGGACCCGACCTTCTTTCTCTCAGCGTACGTGGCAGCGACGGAGCGGTCTATGCTCGCGCCTCTGAGATCCATCCAACACAAGGACATGTTCGGCAACCCCATTGGTTCGTAATGCTCTCCAGCGGTGTGTTATCGAACCGCACCAAGCGTGCTGACGTCCCTTATCTTCGAATAGCGGAGCCGGACAGGTCCAATCCTACACGCAGCCGATGGGAGCGGCCCCTCGACACGATCCGCAGCTTCGAGGCGGCGATCGACGGTCCTTCTGGGCGAGGAGCAGCTCCGAGTACACGCCCCGGTTCTGGTACGAACAAGTCCACTTCTTTCCTACGTACCGACGGGGACCGCGCAACTAACTAGGTCCGACAGAGATGGAATGGAACAGAAGGGGAAGCTACTATGCGTCGAGAACCAATGTCCCCAGCCGACCACCAAGCATATACTCCATGGCCGGGAACATACCGCGATATCCTCAAGATGCTTACTACGGAAACCGCTCGGCCTCCCAACTCGACCTTAAGTCGTCGCCGGGGGCAAGGGACAGCTATCACGAGATGTCCCAGCAAGGTTCCTACACGCACAACAATGGAGGAGGCGGGTACGGAGGGTACAATGCTGGAAATGGGGGTTTGTATCCTGGCCGCCAAAACGGCTCGAGGCCACCGCAGAACGCTCAGTACAACCAGAACCAGAGAGATCCGAATGGCGTCTACCCGATTCAGCATAGGGATCGCTCCTACGAAACAGTGACCTCGGCTGCTAGTGGAAGTGGCTCAGGAGGGGACCAAGGGAGCTATCGGACGGATCCTAGCAGCAGTGACAACAACTCCCTCAACCGAGCGTCTCCTCCGAAGCCGTCGCCGCCCACGAACGACTACGGTATCGGTTTCAACGGTGCGGCTACCTACCAACCAGCCGCCTTCTCCGTAGGCGCCGGTGGCAACGCGGCCAGGTCTACGATACAGAAGAAGCCAGTTCCAGGTGCGATGGCGGGCAATCCGCCCGTACCGCCAAAGAGCCAAGCTCTTGGGTCATCAGCACAAGAGCCGGAGGCTGGGAAGAGGAAGAGTTGGCTTTTCCGACGGTTCAGCAAAAAGGCATGAGAACGTAACCGAAGGAGCAGTGGTGGTTGTATTGGCGCGCGGGCGCGGTGGAAAGGCCCAGTCACACTCCCTATTCAGGCGATTACCTCGTTTACATCCCCTTTGTTGATATTGTCTCGTTACGACAACAGTCTTTTCTTTTCTTTTTTCTTTTTTCCCTTTACGACACTCATTTGGTTTGGTTTTGGCGATACCCCAGTTCCGGCAGCATAATCCTTTCGGGTCCGGATATTCTTTAGCATGATAAGTCGACACGGTTTTCCCGGGCAACACGGGAATCCATTTCTATACATGCACTCCGCTTAAGTAGGGAGCTCTCTCGAGCGCGCCATCCGTTGCAGTACCGGTCGCCCAGTTCGTCAAAGGTGCAGACAAGGTGGTTCAGCCCGTGTCTAGGCTCTGCAATCATGGGGGGAGGCATTTCAGTTTCAGTTTGAAGACGATGCATTCTCTGCATTTGTTCGTCTTGCGTTGTATTACATAGAATTCATAAAGGGAGGGGTATGTATCACGGGAAAGAGCGCAATGAGACGGAGATCATATTGCGTTTTCCGCTCCTGCGGCAGAGAGAGACTATGCCATGCGCGCAATGGCTTTTTGGGGAGGGGACGGGGGATGGTAATGGTTAGGGCGATCTGGGATTATGGGGAAACGAGCAGGAGGGTTATTTGATCAGAGGGTCGGGGAGCGGGATAGTAGGAGGGTTTTGCTTACAAGCGGTGGGAATCGTTTTGATATTCGGCTGGACAGAGCAGGAGCGAAAATGACTTAATCCATCTCCTACATTGTTGCCTAATCATGGAAGCGGTCCCGTTATCGTAGTCTGCCTTTCTCCCTTGATGCTACGGCGAGTTGGTCTTGTTTTTTTTTGGTGGTGGCTGTGACTGCATGACGAGGCGGGTGCGGGTGTAGGTGTAGGAGGGCCTTTCCATGTTATGTCTTTTTCATACATGGCAGGCGTTTGCGGTGCTTCGATTTGAGACGGTTTGACGAGACCTTGAGGCAGTGAGCCTAGGAGAACAATTATTTACTATCCACCATCATTTTTTTCTACTCAATCTATTCCCAGAGATTCCCCGCCCCCCTTTTCCTTTTTTACCACCATCGCTGTGGGGGAACAAGAAAGCATGGGGAGCTATAATCATACAGGCTCGTAGAAGCTAAGAAAATCAAAAACGAGGGCGGCAGGGAGTCTTCCCACGGGTGAGCTGGCTTTCATCCCGCGACCGCTCCCCCCTCTTTTTTAACCCATCCCGCCGGGCCCCGTTCCCTCTAGCTCCGCAAACCTCGCCATCCTCCCCACCGTGCTCGTACTCGGGTGTGGGATACTCCTCCTCTGCGTCCTATCCGGCGGCGGCGCCCCACGACCAGGCTCGGGCGACCCCCTCCCCGAGGAGACCTGCGTCGTGGCGGACGACAGCGCCCTCGAGTGGCCCGGCGACGCCGATGTCGCCTTCGCGCCGAAGAAGGTGTCCCCGTTCTGGAGGGGGATGGGGGCCGGCCGCGGAGCGGGGACGTAGTCGGGCGCGAAGGCCTCGTCGGCCTTCCTCCTCCGGCGCGCCCGCAGGAATAGTAGGGCTATGACGGCGAGGATCAGGGCCGAGAGGCCGGTGCCGACGCCGATTCCCACCATCGCGGGGGTGGAGAGGCCGGGGGAGGGGTCGGAGTCTGCGGATCCCGGGGCGGCGGTCGTGTCTGGGGGGGAGGACGTCGCGGGAGGGAGGGCGCCGCCGGTTGGGTCGACTAGGGTGGTGCTTGTCGAGGTGATAGTGTTGGTTGTGGGGGCGTGGGAGGTGATGAGGATGACCGAGACTACGGAGACTGTTTCTCGTGCGCCGACGACTCTGCGGGGAGGTCGGGCGTTAGTACTAGCTGTGAGAAACCTAGGGGCTAACAGGGCTTGGGGTTTGGTGTAGGAGGGGAGACGAACCTCGTACTAGACTGGAAAATGGTGGTGGTGATGGTCGATGTCACGAAGCGAGTCGTCGTCCGGGAGTCAGTCACGGTTGTGACACCTATGATGGTGGTGGTTATGAC
The DNA here is from genome assembly GCA_900312665.1 of Cephalotrichum gorgonifer. NCBI lineage: Eukaryota > Fungi > Ascomycota > Sordariomycetes > Microascales > Microascaceae > Cephalotrichum > Cephalotrichum gorgonifer. The sequence goes on from ONZQ02000001.1 coordinate 1,676,833, forward strand.
AACAGTCGACGTGGATGTGCCGCCGCCGTCGTTTTGGCGGGGCCGTAACCCCTGTCCATCAGCATTTATGCGCTGGCGAGGTTCTAGTTCTACCTCGTTGGGTCCCTGGCGCGGCAAGGGGCCACCGGGCGCGAACCGCTTCTGGAAGCGGGAGAATGCTCTGGCCTCGTCGTCCGGTGGCTCTCCGCGGACGTCGGGATCTAGGTGCCTGTAGATGTGGTGCTCAGGGGTTGATGTGGGCAGAGAACGCTTCACGACGATGGTGCTGGTCACATATGTGATCTCTGTGTGTGTCCCTTGTTCTGAGGTGACGGTGGTGGTGATGATAGAGTTGACGGTAGAGGTGTCGATGACGTTCACCTGCACAGTGACGACCTCCGCCTCCGTCTGCGTTCTCGTGGAATGGGCAGTTTTCGTCGAGGTAACCGTGACACTATCCTCCCAAGAATGACATATCGTCAGTCACAACCTCCCAGTCTCCCCCACCGCTGGGAAAGCTCTTATAGACCCGGGGCACCACCGGGAAGACCTACACCGGGACCTCGCACTTCCCACTCTTACACGTACTCCCCCGGGGACAGCACCCATCCCCACAACACGTCTCCGACGCTTGGCAGCATGCCCGGCCAGGGCAGCACGTCGCCCCCTCACTCGCGCAGCACCACTCCTCATTATCCAGCGAGCAGCAGCCTCCGCAGTCAGGGCAGGATTTGGTGGGGCTGTCATTGAAGCAGAAGTTGGTCCCGTTAGCGAGGCACTCCCTCTTCCCGAGCCGCAGCGTCGTCGGCTGCTGGCCGAAGTACGGGGCTATTCCGAGCCGGGCGGGCAGGGGGTCCGCGAGGATGAGGACCGAGTCGTCGTCGGCAGCGATTAGGGAGAGGGTCGACGAGGAATCCGAGGTCGGCCAGGCGCCCCCGGCAAGCGTGTGAACGGACAGTATCGCGAGGACAACCGCGATGAAGCGGATATTTGTCATGTGATTCATTTCGGATGCATGCTGGGGGACCGAAAGGTGATTACATAGAAAACACAAGGGGGGGTGGGCGCAGGTAGAGAGGCCAGTAGACGAGCGCAGGGGCTACCATCAACAGTAACCGCAAAAGAACGAGTATATTGACAGAGACTAGGTCACCGACACGAGGTTGAAGTTTCTGCTACCCAAAGAAGGAAAGAAAAAGAAAAGAAAGAATCAGACTATCGATACGGAACTGGGGCGTATGGAGCACAAAGTAGGCCCCGGAGGGACGGGGAGGATCTGCATTTTCAGCTTGGATGGTATCATGAATGCTGTATGGATACTCCGCAGACCACACACCCAGATGCGGTGACCCAGTCAGCTTTCTGCCCGCCACATCTGCGAGTCCAGCGCCTCTTGTACGACAAAAGCCCTTCTCCACAGGCCCAGAGGGCCAGACGGCTAAGGGCCAAGGACCCAGGGCTAAATAAAGACCGAGGGCTAGGCAAGGGCTAACTAACGACCAAGGAGAGACGACGTGGAGAAGCTGCACGTCGTCAGCCAGCCTTCGCTGGCACTGGCATCGGGCTCCGCTGGTTGGTTCGTTGACCGGGGCGGCGCACTCTTGATGCGGGGTGACATATCGGATCGTCGGGATAGGATACACGGATTCGACCGAGAACTTGCTTACTTGCACCAGGCTGGGCGATGTATGTCATGTCTAATGCGGTAGTTGTTGCGGCGGCGGGTGGAGCCATGAGAGTGATTCAATTGTCAAGACTCTCTTCCTCTACACGCCCTTTCATAGAAATATGGTATCGTATTAATGGCAGCGGCTGTCTTCCTCGCACGAGTAGATTGAAGGGGGCCGGCAGATGGTCCCAGGACAGTGTTAGCGAGCTCGGGGAGTGGGTGACAAGGCGGGAGGATCGACGCGAGGACCATGCAGGACGACCCGCCCCCCCTAAGACGGTACAGGTATAATAGGCGGTAAAGGCTGCCTTTGGAGAGGGGCTGAGTGGCCTATGAAAAAGGTTGTTATCGAGTTAGGGGATAACCCCAACTCGGTCAAGAGGGGAGAGATGGTGGCTTGAATGAAAGGACTTGTAAGTCGTCCATATCCATACAAATATATCCCGCTGGCCGCCCGCGAAACTCTGTAGGTGTCTAATTAATTCAGATGAGGTGAACTCTGGGAGGGGAGGAGACCTTCTATTATCGCCCGGGATCCAGCCCGGTTACGGAGTACCCCATACCATCAGGCTGTATGACGTATTGCCGTCCTCGTACGACTCCGGACGGAGTCTGGAGGCTGGAGTCTGTACTCCTCTCGAAAGTCGAAAGCTGGTGCGTGCCCCCGATTCGCCCGTTGAACATGAAGCCAGCCAAGACATCCATCTCGCCGTGAGGGATTTGGCATCTCATCGAGCTCATTGCACCTGGCAATAGGGATATAGACCTTACCGAATCCGGCCTAGGATACACGACTGAAAAACACTAGTTGGGGGTATTAGAGTTGGTTCTCAAACAGCAGAAAAAAAGGTGGCGTTGGCCGGAGTCGGTCCCTCGTCGCACACCGCCTCCAATCAATCTCCAACCTCCCGAGAAGGAATGGATCTGATTGAACCCGCGGAGAATAAAGCGGAAAGCCACAGCGGCAATGGGATGGGGCGGTCGAGGACAAAACGATGGTTGGATCGAACGCCCGAGTGCCCGAGTGAAGAAGGGGGGGGGGATTGCAGGTCTCCCAGCGGCTTGCCGTCGAACCGCCATTCCACAGCTAGATCCACTTTGAGATCCACCGCTAGAGCAAAACGCCCCCCTTGCCCTGAGTTGGCTACCCAGCCTGCACGGACCTCTGGCCAAAAGTGTTTGCTCAGCTGAGTGGGTTGAGTGTTGCAGGCGGTGACGACCCCCATTCAACCCCACTTTTACTTCCGAAGACACAACATCATGATCCATGGACCAAAACCGAAACGGGATAAAGAGGTGTCGGTGGTCCATGCGCTGAAACATCGCTATGATTGGACAGAAAAGAGCTCCACTAATTTAGCCCCGGCGCGTTAAGAACGCGTCAATGCCGCGTCGCGTCGCGTCTCTTCATTCTTGCAACTTTGGCGGCAACCGCGGGCAGCAGTCGGCCCGCCCCCCTCCCGTCTTCCTCTTTCCTTTCTTTTCCTTCTTTCCTTCTCCCCCTCCTTCATGTCTCTTGTTTCTCGCTGGTGACCACGTGTGGCCGCTGAGCATCCAATCAAGACCCATTGGGTGGGCCATCCCCTCCAACCCATGCAATGTGCATCATGATGCATGGCCCCCCCCCCGAAATGACTCGCAGGCAGTTGAAACAATCATAGCGCAGGGAGAGGAAGGACCTACTGTGCCCCACGAGGGCAGCAGAGGGTCCCTGTCCCTATCAGACGTACCTGGCAGCCGTCTCGATGGACGATGGTAAATGGGGGTCCCGTAGATAAGAGAGGAGAGCGAGAGGTGCAGGTACAATTGCCGAGAAGACGTGCTCTGGGATGAGAGAGAATTATCTCTGGGAGCGGGAGTACTCGTAGCATGGCTTTCCGAGTCGCATACCAGGAGCGACGAGACACCTGGGCAGATCTCGAATGGAAAACGTCACGGCAGCGGCGGCTTTGTTTCAACGACTCTCAGCCCCTCAGTCGACCCTCGTGCGTTACTCGTGGTGGTGAGGGGAGCTAGTATCTTGGCACACACACAACCCTTACATGTATACCAACCGGGGATGGATGGCCGGATCGGGGATGGGAAGAAAGGAGCTAAGCCAAGGAGAATGGGTAGGGGAGGGTCGTCTGACAGAGTTCACAGCCATCCACCGCCAGAGAAGGAGGGATGTTAATTTGCGAATCGTCGTGAACTACCTATCCGATTCAGAGTTGCCCCCCGTGGCTAAACCGCCTTATCGTACTCCCCCCCCTTTCCCCCCCAGAACAGCCAAAGGAGGTGTTCGTTGCTCGCGCGCGGGAGAAACCTGGACCTGGGGGAGGGACATATCGAGCGGCACGGCCATGCAGACATGCGAACAGGTGTTCGTACTCATCAATATGGCTTCAGTCGGAGCTCGTTTCTTCGCGGCCCATGGTCGGACGGCCCGCGGCTAAAAAGAAGGAGGGAGACGGATATTAAGACAATATCTCGCCTCTCCTGCGAATGAGGAGGGTTGCTGCTGCGCCTAAGAACGGCCGGCCTCGACGGGGGCCTTTTCTTCCTATCGGATTGATTGCAGAGACTTATTGGGGTAGGGAATACCGGGTGCGCGAACAATCCGCAAATCCACAGTCCATGTCCATGTGAGCTATTTACCGGGTCTCGCAAGGGGCCAATAAGAACATATCGCCATCGTGCGGCACATTCTCGGGGTCCATTAAACCGCGAGGCCTGGGACTACGTAGCACGCGGCAGCAGGAATGGAAATGGGGGATGGAGTTGAGTATGGTCCGGATGCAGCGGTTTCTGCGTCCATAGAGCGAGGGATCTGATACCGGAATGTTGTCGTTTTGGGGGTTCATTGCGGGTGCGGGAGGGAGGGAGAGAGAAAGAGCAGGGGTTCTTCTTGTCCCACCCACGGCCCGTCCACTTGTAAGTCTAGACCGCGGTGGAGCAAGCCGCATCATTGCTCGGCTCTCGTCTCTCTTTATCTCTGGGACGGACCCCCTCGCGGGACAGGCCTGAGACGCGGTATCGGACACCCGAAGACTCGAGCGTTGATGCGGGAAGGGTCTTTGGGGCTAGCTGGACACGAGCTAGGCGGGTGTGTCTTGTACTGGCGCACCGAAAAGCGGGGGTAAGAGAGACATGGAGGGCCATCTGATCGTGCCCTTGCATGGATTCGTCTAGATGTGCAGGAAGGGAGGGGCAAGTACGCAAGCTTGCTGCATGAGGGGAAGGCGCAACATAAGGAACCTGCCTCACATTGCCAGACTGAGTACAAGTACGGGGTAGACCCGACGACGATACCATGTGTCAAGGTCCTAGGAACGTGCGCGCCATGGCGTCACCCGTCTGGGACATGGAACACGGGAGAGACAGAGCACGGGCGGCAAGGGAAAGAACGGTATCCCGTACGTTCTCTTCAAGTAGATGAGCGGGGAAGGAGGTTCCATTCTCCTTCCCATTCCCATTCCCACCCCATCCATGATCCATGTTCTCCCGTACTCTTGTCTCGCCCCGTCAGGCGGGCGCCGAAATGGTTCTTGGCACGGGGGGGTTACCAAGGTAGTATGGGGGATGGAAGAAGAAGGGAGGGGGGGAAGGAGGACTCATCCTCGTGCAAGTAGTAGTAAGTGCAGTGCCCGCGCCCGGACCAGGTGCCAGGATCGACCATGAGGGAAGTCCCGCGCGCTGTCCGCAAGCGTCCTTATTAGCTTCCCCCCGTCCGCTCCGAGCCCACCGACGAGTACTACCCTATCCCCTCCCTGCACATGGAAGATGGAAACCAGGGTCTGTGGCACTCCCTGTCGTTATTGCCGCTGTCGCTGACCGTCGGGGCGCCTTCTTATTTGCCCCCCATCCCCCCACCCCACCTTTCTTCTTCTTCCACTTACACCTGTCACCACAATCGCGCGCTTCTTGTCGCAAAAATTGATCGCAAACAACTCGTCGCTATAGAATAACCCAACATACTCGTCGCCGCAAAAAAGCGCAAACGACATTTCACTTCGCGTCGCAATATCCCGAACCGATTCTAAAAGGATATCGCAAAATACCACGTCTTTGATCGTCGTCGCACTCCCTTGTCCCACGGAACAATCCTCCCTCTCGCGCGCGAAATTGTCGCAACTCCCGATCGCAAGCCCGCCCGCCACATCTAGTCGCAATCGCAATCGCAATCGCATCTATAGCGCGCAACACTCGGAACACCACGACGACCAAAGTCCATTTATTCTTTTTTACCAATACCACTACACGAAGTCCGCGGCGCAAGCCCTAAGCACCCCGACCATGCTGTTACCGTCAGCGTTCCAATGCGACGACTCCGACTCCCCGCAGCGGCGGACCACGCGCCTCCAGGCCGCCCTCTTCGCCTCCCCGCCCGCCAGCCCGCCCGCCGTCTCCGCGCAAACCGCCTTCGGCAACATCATCAGCACATGCCGCTCCCTGCAGGCCCTGATCTCCACCCCGCCCAACGACCAGACCCCCACCCAGCTTCCCACCCCGCCCATGTCGCACGCCGACCCGCCCCCGCTCCGCCTCCGACTGCGGCCGCGCGCCAAGGTGGAGGAAGAGAGCGGCGGGCACATCTTCCCGCGGAAGAGGGTCGCGAAGAGGCAGCCGCAGCCCCAACCGGCGAGGGGGCTGAATAAGCGGCGACGCGGGCTCGACGACGACATGGGGCGGGACGACGGGGAAGAGTCAAATGACGACGCGGAGAGCGAGCTGGATATATCCGGGGAGGCCGTGGCAGAGCAGGCGGAGGAGGCCAGGCCCCAGACGCCGAAGAGGGCGAGGATAGCGCCCGAGGCGTTACCGCTTGGTCTGGCGAGGAGGGACTACCACGACCTACACCTCCGCAACCAGGAAGAGTATGCGCTGGGGTTGGGACTGGAGATGGGCGGCCGGGCCGGGGACGAGCAGCGGCGCAATGACGAGTGGACTACGGAGGATGACAGGATCCTCGTGGAGCTCGTGCTGGAGAAGCTGAAGCTTACCAAGTCGGACTGGCAGGACTGCGCGAGGAGTCTGGGGAAGGACAAGCACAGCGTCGGGCGGAGGTGGAGGAGCCTGATGGTCAATGGGGACGTCGGGCTGAAGACGAGGAGTAGTAGGCGTGCGAGGCTTCACTCTACCTGGAGATGAGGGGGGAGGCGAGCAAGCGTGAGACGGGATGAAACGAGACGCAGCGCTACGGGGGGGTTTGATTTTCGGACATACATACGTATGTGCCTTGTATAACTAGTTCTGCCTAGGTTGGTCGGCCTTGGAGGTGTTCTTTTGTGGTTATCTACTTGGATGGCGTTTGGCTTGGGTCAAGTCGGGGATGGGACGGGGCAAGGGGCAAGTGGTAAGGGGGAGGGATATCCAGGCGTTTCCGGGGAACAGAGTACTCTTACGATACTTCTAGCTCCTAGGTGGCTTCAAGAAGCCGTTGTCTTTTATGATGAATAAATGATTTCATTTTAATCTGCACGCTGTTGTGAATACATGTAGTTAGAGGAAACAGATAATACTACAACTTGTAGAAGTCAAAGTCCACACCAGCCAAGGTCTGGCACCCTGGAGTGCAGCCGGGAAGAATGCCAGGGTCAGTCTACGATTACGAGGTATACTTGCTTGTATCCCCCCTTCCGCTCCTACAGGAATAGGATAGGAGCGGAAGGGGGGTTGAAGTGGGAATGGGAACACCTCGCTTCCAACTTGACCGCCCTTTTCCGTGCCTTGCAACCCCCCGCCCCTTCTCTCTCAGTATCCACTACAGGAGAGGGGCCAAATCCAACCCACCCACCCATCAATGCGACACAAGGAGTTGAGAACCCCTCCCTCTCCCTGATAAATACGAGGAAGGACAACGGTCCCTCCCCATCTATCCCGTCGCAATCATACCTGGACGGCCAAGATGTCGGCCGGACATGTCCACTTGATCTCGTGAGCCCGGGGCGGAAAGTAGATGGGATGAATGGTGTGGGGTCTCGGGCGAACGAAGAAACGGTTCGCCGGCCTCAACTCGGCACGAGTGTGAGAACAGAGACTTTTCTTGGTGGGTCGGACCAAGTCTCCACCGCAACGTCGTTTTAATATCGCAGAGCTACGAATACCTCCGTCTTAGCGAGGCCGGGAACGTCTGTGCGGAGTAAGGGTCCTTTCGCAACTTTCACTCCCTCCCTCCCTCCCTCCCTCCCCTCCCCAGCGTGGGATTCGCAGGAGACGGAGCAATAGCCCGACACAAGTATACCCGAATCGGCTCCTGATCCGGATTGAGAGGGCCTGTCCGACACAAGTACCTATTAACGCAGAAGTAATAATAATACCCGGAGTATGAAATGACCTGGTCGCGGGCCACGCCAGGGATAGGACAACACACTGTTGCCATTAGCCTTAATATCTAGGGGCTGGTCCGATCGTGTTGGTTAATACCCGATCAATCTCAGTAAAAAAAAAGGCCCGGCGACAGAGGGGGGGGGGGGGATGTCCCCGATCGATCGGGAACATGGTCTGAGCACTTTCCGCGCCCGGGAAACCCGGTGTCTCATCCGAAAGCCTCGTCCAAGGCGCGATCTCAGCTCGCGTTTGGTTCTGCCCTTCCGCGCGGGAGATGACCAGCGAGATCCAGGCCGTGGGGTTCATGAGAAAGGACGAGAAAACCGGGGACGGATGTGCTGGTCATGGTGCCCTAATAACACCGCTGTCTAGCTCTTTGGGCTTTGGTTCGTCGAGGTCAATCTCCGTCTGTCGGCTGCTGGCGGCGCACGAGTATTGGTATTTTCGGAGGGAAGGCAGGATGGCCTAGCCAAATATTCGATAGGAACTCCCATCTTAAGACAAGGTTCACACGGAATGGGATTGGATAGAGAGGAAGTTGTGCGGTGGCGTCCGACCTAAAAGCCCCGACGGTTGGGTTTTGAAGTTTGGAGGCAGAGAGTTTGTGGGTGTCGCGACCTGTCGGCCAAAAATTAGCTCCCATGTGAACGATACACCGAACCCTCCAACCTCACCTCACCTCACATCAACATTGAATACTACATACCAGCCAGCCACACCCATCCATAGAGAATCTCCACAAACGATCTCCACGCCCAACAACCAGCTCAATCACAGAGCTCCTTCGTCCCAGGAACATATTTCCACGCCTATGACATAACTTGCCCGTATATCCCCTTCCCCGCCCCCGCCCCCGCCCCCACCAGTCACAATGCCACCAGCTACCCTCTCCCCAACCTGGTCCATCACCACAGCCGCCGGCCAAGCCCCTTCGGTCGTCCGCCTGCGCAACCTCCAATCCACCGCCCGCATCGGCGTAGACGCCTGGGGCCGCCCAACCCGCCCCCAGCCGCTCCTAATATCGGCCTCCGTCTCCCTCGCCAGCCCCTTCGCCTCCTCATCCTCCTCCGACAGCGTGAGCGCCGACACGGTGCACTACGGCCACCTGAGCAAGGCCGTCCTGTCCACCCTCGACGACATAGACCGCCGAGGCGCCGTCCAGACCGACGGCGGGGACGACCCGGTATCGCTGCGGCGCCTCCTCGATGAGATCTGGTGGAGGCTGACGGGGCGTGGCGTCGACGGCTCCGCCGCGCCCGGCGGCAGCCCCGAGCCCTTCCTCGACGTCCGCGCCGTGCGGTGCCTGAGCGTCTCCGCCCAGCTGCCGAAGGCTTCCCTCGTCGGCGGCTGCGTGGGGCTGACGGGCACGTCGCTCTTCAGGGAAGGCGAGGTGGAGAGCTACGGGATGTGCCTGCGGCTTTCGGGGATCCGGGTCCCGACGCTGATAGGGATCAACGACAACGAGAGGGAGGCCAAGCAGGTTGTCGTCGCGGACATTAGCATTGATTGTCTCGAGGGCGGCGACGTCTACCCCAGTCTAGAAAAGGCTATCTATGATGTATGCTCT
>ONZQ02000001.1:1696705-1777885 GCA_900312665.1 Cephalotrichum gorgonifer
GAGTATCCAGACCCAGCGAGACAAAAAAAAGGGGGGGGATGCTCGGGGGTCCGGGGGGGGGGGGGGGAGGTGGGGAGGGGCAAGAAAAGATATGGCAGCTTTAGCTGTTAAGGGTAAAAAGACCAAGACGAGAACGAGGACGAGGGCGGAGACGGACCGACTACCGGGCGTCACGCAGGCTGAAGGTTGAACAACGGCTCACCTCGAGAGAAATCCGGGATGTGTGGAGGGATTATTTTTTCTGTCAAGGGGGCTCCTCTCTCTGTTGGAGGAACGGGGTCGGTGGGCGGCGTCGTTTAATCAACTTTTTTCAGGGAGGAGGCGAAGCGATTCCACCAGGTTCGGGTGATGTAGCCTTATGGGTCCTCCTGCATGGGTGTGGGACGCCGCCGGCGGTGGGACACATGACATCCCTGCCTTTGCCTTTGCCGGAGATATTGGCAGCACTCTGTGGAGCTGAGCTAGAGATCTTTTCGCTTTGTCAGCCACCAGCGCAGAGACGGATATGGTACGTACCCATACTGTTTCAAGCACGAGTAAGATTTGTTCCTGGGGATCCACACATCCCCGCCACACCTTTGACTACACACACCACACACTCATACTTGGACCTTGAATGCAGGTGGCGAGCGCCGGTGGCAATTGACACTCTTTGAATCTCATCTTCATCTCAGCCTGAAATTCAACCTCAAATTCAACCAACCATCTGTGTGTTCACAGCTATACACTACACAAAGCGTAATTTCAGTTTTCGGCCGCAGTGAGAGACATACACAAGAGACGAGTCTCACCCTGCATCTCCGAGAAACCCAGCTTCCTCTTCCAACGGCGCCGGCGATGGAGACCACGGCGGGATCCATCGTCCAAGAAGCCGGCGGCACTGACACCTTCACCTACCGTGTACCGAGGCCGAACTACCTCCCACACAAGGTCGGATACGATGAGTCCATAATAGAGGAGTTCAATGTGCCCCTCGGGAAGCGGACCGAGCAGGAGCATGGCGAGTACTACCGCAAGATGGCGCGCACGGCGCTGGAGATGGGCATCACGAAGCCAAAGGGCTACACCGTGTCCTTCCACACCAACCCGGAGATGGAGAAGCACCACTTCGGCATGACCCACCCCATGAAGCCCTGGAGGCTCACCCTGTCCAAGAGCCTGATATCCGCCTACGGCATGAGCTTCGCCATGGACAACTACATCTCGCGCGCCGCCACCTACGAGGAGCTGGCGAGCTTCCACACCAGCGACTATCTCGATTTCCTGGGGAGCGTCGCGCCGGAACCCATACCGCGGGACCTCGACCCGCAGACGCAGGATCTGAGGTTCAACCTGGGAGGTAGCGACTGTCCCCTGTTCGACGGCCTCTACGACTACTGCTCCATGTCGGCCGGCGGGTCCCTCGACGCCGCGCGCAAGCTCTGCCTGAACAAGTCCGACATAGCCATCGCCTGGGGCGGCGGCCTCCACCACGCCAAGAGGGCCGAGGCGTCCGGGTTCTGCTACATCAACGATATCGTCATTGCCATCCTGCAGCTCCTCCGGTGCCACCCGCGCGTGCTCTACATCGACATCGACGTGCACCACGGCGACGGCGTCGAGGAGGCCTTCTTCTCGACGGACAGGGTCATGACGGTGTCCTTCCACAAGTACGACCCCCAGACCTTCTTCCCGGGCACGGGCGCCCTGGACGACAACGGCCCGAAGAACGAGGAGAACCCGGGGGCCCACTACGCCTTCAACGTCCCTCTCAACGACGGCGTGACCGACGAGCAGTACCTCGCGCTCTTCAAGTCGGTGATCTCCAAGCTCGTGGAGACGTTCCGTCCCAGCGCCATCTGCCTGCAGTGCGGCGCCGACTCCCTGGCCGGCGACCGCCTCGGCAGGTTCAACCTGCAGGTGCAGGGGCACGGGGCCTGCGTGGAGTACGTCAAGAGCCTGGGCCTGCCGCTCCTGCTCGTGGGCGGGGGCGGGTACACGCCGCGCAACGTGGCGCGCGCGTGGGCATTCGAGACGTCCATCGCCATCGGGGCCGACAAGAAGATCGACCCCATCATCCCCGAGCACACCCCCTACCGCGAGCAGTTCCGGCACGACACGCTCTTCCCCACGCTCGAGCAGATCCTGGGCGAGCCGAGGGTGAACAAGAACACGCCCAAGAAGCTGCAGGACATCGTGCAGCACATCACGGAGCAGCTGCGGTTCGTGGCCGCGGCGCCGAGCGTCCAGATGCGGCAGATCCCGCCGGACCTGATGGGCATACGCGAGGACGTGGAGAAGCAGCTGCAGGAGGAGAAGGAGGAGAGGGACGAGGCGTTTAGGAAGGAGAGGGAGGAGGCTGTTGGGACGCCTATGGAGCACTGAAGACGGCGCCTGTTTAGGATGATTTTTTATTTCGTGTATAATTTTGTTGGCGCCCTAGTTACCCGGGGTTTGGGGAACGCGGGGTTACATGTCGTCTATTATTACGGTCTCGGAAAACCTTGTGCAAGGGGCGGCAAAAGCAAGAGAACAATCTTGGGGTTTGTATTCGGAGTATATGGTAGTACATGTTTTAGTAGAGAATACCCACTCTCTTAACATCACAACGCCCGGTTGGTTCTATTTGGATCTCGGTCCAAGTGAAGTCATCCCATTTGCTCTAAAACACCTAACCTCCCATTAGCTCGCCTTTTTGGGGAGAGCAGGCACGGGAGGAAGTAACTACAAACGCTGCAAATGTATCGAACACCAACAACGCCTACGCATACGTATAACACGCTCGCTCCCCTCAGTCCTAGTCATCAAAGACAAAGGCCGCCTCCGCCTCGTCCTCCAACAACTTCCTCCTCAAGCCGCGCGCCTGCCACGCCACGTACCCCACCAGCGCGGCGCCCACCGCGGCACCGGCGGAGAGCAGCATCACGTTCACGGGGACGGGGTCGCCCCGGAAGGTGACGTGAAACAGGTGGTCCAGCGCGTACTGGGAGAAGCCGAAGACGCCCGAGAGCGAGATGAGGGTGCCGTAGACGGTGCCGAAGGTTTGGAAGCCGAAGACCTTGGCGGCGAGGTCGGAGATGGCGGTGTAGTACATGGGCCTGTAGACGACGAAGAGCACGACGTTGGCGTAGGCGGCCCAGGCGGCGGGGACGACGCCCAGGACGCCGATGGCGGTGGCGGCGGCGACGAGGGCCGAGAGCACCGTCACGCTGCGGGCGTTGTCGAGCAGGAGGCCGATGAGGGGCACGGCGACGAGGCCGCCGGCGGGGAGGGCGGCGTCGAAGAAGTTGTTGAGCTCGGCGGCGGCGCGGCGGGAGCCGAGGAGGACCTCGTACTGCGGGCGCACGGTGGCGATGAAGTAGTTTATGCGCGTCATCTGGAGGACGGTGAAGAGCGCGATGAGCACGAACCAGGGGGAGCGGAGCTGCTGGAGGGCCGTGGAGCCGTGCATTGCTCCCCAGACGCCCGAGGCGTCGTTCTTCCGGCCCTCGCGAGTTAGCTGCGCGTCGGCGCCGCCGGAGCCGAGGAGGTCTTGGACCTCTGCTGCGACGGAGCCGCGGCGGGGGTGGGTGCGGCGGCGGGAGGGCAGGAGCATCGTGTGCTCGTCGGAGGAGGACGAGGAGGAGGAGGAGGGGCGCGCGCTCTCGCGCGACGCCTCGGCTTCGAGTTCGGCGTCGGCGTCGGCGACCAGCTCGCCCACGGTCTTGTACGACTGGGCGGGTAGGAGGAACACGTTCAGGAGGAAGATGACGGCGGGCACGACGAGGTAGAGGGTGAAGAAGCGGTCGATGCCCAGCGCGCCGCCCGTCCGCTCGTAGACGAGGCGGTAGGCGAGGAACAGCGCGCTCGAGGCGTCGAAGGCGCCCGTCACGAGGGCGAGGATGAGGCCCGAGTGGGCGGGGAAGGCGTTGGAGAGGTGGAAGGACGAGATGAAGACGGCGGGCCCGCCAAGGGCGAGGAGGAGGTAGCCCGCGAGGAAGCCGTCGAAGCGGAGGTGGCGCGCGTTCGCCATGAGGATGGAGCCGGCCGTGAGGAAGGCGCTGCCCAGGATGCCGCTGGTGCGGGGCCCGTGGCGGTCCAGGAGGGCGCCTATGGGCAGGGCGGCGAGGTTGCTTGCCACGGCGGCCACGGTGAACATGAAGTTGAGGCGGATCTCGACGCACACGTCGACATCGTGCTCGGAGGTGGCGTCGGAGGAGCAGAGGTCCCGGTAGGCGCCCTCGGACTTCAGGACGGGCTTGATGGCGGCGTAGCCGAAGACGATGCCGGCGGCGAAGAGGGAGTAGGCGACTGTTGCGCCGACTTGCACTGTAGAGGTTTGTCCATGATGGATGCCGTCAGCAATTGGTTTTTTTGGTCACTTCACTTTTTCTAAGGTCATGAGGTAACTAGAGGGATGGAGCTGTTGTGAGAGGATCCGGCGATCTAGTCTTATCGCAGCAATGTGCCCGTGTGCCACTATGTGAATGAGCCGGGGTGAAGAAACAACTCACGTAGCCTCTTCCACTTCGGCACCTCGAACGCCGCGACGGTCTCCGCGCCGGCCGTCTCATCCAATTCCCACTCCGGCCGGGGCAGCGGATTAAAGGAAAGCTTGTTGCGTCTTACGGATCCGAGCGACGCGGCCGATTCCCGCCGGCCCCGCACGTCCCGCGGGGCAATGACGAGGGACTCGACCGAGGAGACCCTATTCAGCGACATTGTGTGCCGTGTTGTTTGTATTGCCTTGCGTTGTGCCGCCTTTGCGTCGGCCGTGTTGTGTTGTGTTGTGTTGAGTGGAGGTAATTGGGGAATGCCAGTATCTACGGGATGAGATATGGGTGACAACAGCTATGAGATAAGATATGGGTTACAGTAGCTCTGAGATAAGATATGCTGCATGCATGCGTGAGCTCTGACCTGGACGCAGCAGCGGTATAGTGACGTCAACGAGTCTCATTGGAGGTGAGAAGTCTGCTCTAAGACACGATGCTCCAAAAAATAATGGGGAGGAGGAGGAGGAGAAGAGGAAGGAGGATACTGCTTACAATTGGATAGGGTTTATGCTTAAAATCAGTCATCACAGCCCCCCGCGAGCGAGTGAACCCTATCTTGCTACCAAACCAACCCAGAGCATGCCCAACAAACCTTTCGTTCCGTTTCGTTTCATATGGAAGAAGCTGGACGGACCTATAGGCTGTGGTGTCTCGCCTCGCCTGGCCTCCCCGCAAAGGCGTGTTTCCTTGATGCCCATTTTCAACATGGCATTTTGGGCCGCTGATCAGACGGAAGACCGTTCCCCAGGTGCAACATCTAAGGCACTCGGATCCCAAGGTTCTAGTCGAAGCTATCCGAATCTCTCAGCCTATTAGCCGTGACATGATTTTGTCCTCAAAGAAGTTCGGGCCAGGTGGCCAGCCTCCCGTCTTACACGCGTGCTCCCACACAAAACAGGCATAGGCTCAGCCAGACCCGTACAACGCAAGAGGACAAGAAAACGAGCACGAGTATAAAGGCATACAATGTCCCCGCACCCCCGTTCCCGCAAGACCCGCCTTTTCTTTCAAGGATCGCCACCCCGGACCCTCGTTGTGATCGACAACTCGTCAGCCCGAGCGATCATTTGAGTGTTGTCTAATCCGACAACCGGCTTACACGAGAGAACCAGGAGACGGTCTCACCATACCTCGTCACTCACTCACTGCGGCCGTCACCAACCCGGAGCTCGTCACTTCTCTGCATCAAATACCGTTTCTTCAATCTAATCCCCCATACTTCGCTTCCTCCCCTGTCTGAAGAACACGGCGTAGTCAACCAACACAACTGGGACGATCCCCAGGTAAATCTGAAGAGAAGTGAATAAAGGCCAAACATCACCATCCGAGTTAAAGAGAACTACACAAATAAGCCCGTCCCGTCCCCACGCCCCCCCATCGGATTAATCTACATCCCCCAATTCGAGGACGCCTGAACCCACGAACTAAAACATGAAATAGATGTCGTTGATAGTATTCCCGAGAGGCGTACATCCCGTGATGCTCATATATTCCAGGTCGTCATCCAGTCTCGTGGTGTCGGGCGGTCCGGGAAACTTTCGATAAGAACCTCCAGGGAAGAGAAGGAAAAGGGGGCGAAGAAGTCGAAGACGCCAACACACCAGGCTCCCCCCAAAATCCTTCTCGGCCCTACTCCCGAGCCTCCTCCGCCCTTTACTTGTAGTACCTGATGACGGCCGACCCGCCGTCGGGGATCGCGACCTGCATCCATGATTCGTTAGCATCCACCTACAAAGGGAGAGAGCCTTCTCTGGCTGCCCTTCATTTCTACCACCGGGAGTCTACTTACCGTGCAGCCGTTGCCGCCGCCGGTGTACTGGCCGTTCACCAGGGCACACTTGGTGCTGACGTCGCCAGTGATTTCAATGTTGAAATCAAGCTGGGCGGTGGTGGTGGGCTTGTTCGGGAAGATGGAGAGGTAGGTAATCCCGTCCTTGTTCTTCCCGGTACCGATGTTGACGGGCGCCCAGTTACCGCGCGCGTCGTGGTCCGCGTCGCTGTTCCAGACGCAGCCATCCTTGGCCGACACGCCCTTCTTGTTGACGTAGTACTGAGCCGTCGTGGCGTCGGATCCCCACTTGTAGTAGTCGGGCGAGTAGGGGTTCGTGAGCGGCTGCTTCTGGCCGGCGTTGCAGACGGTGGGGATGACCATGGACTCAGTGCCCGGGTAGTCGGTCCGGCAGGTTGCGACTGTCTCGCCGAGGTCGTTCTGGATGTAAATGCCCGGGACACCGGGGCTGCAGAGCGTCGGGTGGGTCTTGCGCGTGAGCTCGAGCATGCCGTTGCTGTTGCAGTACAGACCGCCAATGGACTGGCGCGTAGCGCCCTGCGCGTCGGGCCATTGCGTCTTCTGGTACCCGGGCGGGCAGGCGTACGAGCAGAAGGAGCCCTTGGTGCAACCGTCGCCGTTGATGGCGGTCTCGATGTAGCTGATGGAGGCGTCTCCGGGGCGGTAGTTGGGCGTCCTCTGGATGCCGGTCCAGCCTGCGGTGCCGAGGTAGTCGATGGCTACCGCACCGTAGTCGGACGGGAAGTGCGAGCAGGGGACCTTGCCGCTGTCGAACTCTCTGGAGAGGCCATCGCCTCCCCCGGAGTAGTCGCCCCCATCCTCGGGCTCGGGCTCCGGGGTGGGCGTGGGCGTGGGCGTGGGCGTAGGCGTGGGCTCGGGCACCGAACTCGTCTCCTTCTCGTAGAACTCGGCCCCGACGCCGGGCGAGGGGGTACTCTCACCGACGATGGCGTACGAGCCGTCCTCCAGGCCTTCGAGGGCCTTGTCATTAGGAATACTCTCGCCTGCCAACTCGTACACGGTCTCGATCGCGGTGGCAACGCAGTCGGAGGCGAGGGCGGGCTCCCGCCTCTCGATGCGGCTGGCGGCGCGCCTGCGAAGGCTGCGGTGGGCGTTCTGGTGGGCGTGCTGATAGGGACTGGCGACGGCCTCGGTGGCCAGGGACGCCGCGAGGGCGAGTACGATTAGAGACTTCATCTTATCGTCCGTCTGTGTATTCTCGTTATATCTCTGAGGCAAATGAATGTATTGTTGGTACTGTCGGCGGATATCCAAAGCACCGCTAGAATGAGCGTGAGAGGAGCGATCATCGGGCGTCTAAATGAGTGTGGTAGAGGGCAGACTGAACGAATGCTCTCCGTTTGGTAGGGACGACGCTGGTGAAGATGCCGGTGAAGGGAGTGAAGAGGAGGGAAGACGGAGGTGAAGGGAGAGATTGAAGACAAGCGACGTCCACCTGCCAAGGGTCCATGTGGCGCCAGAGGTGGACCTGGTCGCACGGCAGCAAGGGTAATAACACTAGCATTACTAGGGGAAGACGGAGAATGGGGAGGGGAAGGAGACCAAACGATAGATTGTAAATGGGGGCTAGAGCAACCGACGACGAACCATGTCCATGTCCCTTCCACTGCACAGGCGGTATAGTCCACCAGTGCTTGTGAGGATCGATACAATCCTCTACATGGAGATACACTAATAACAAGACCTGCCGGGCGAGAACCTGGCTGGGTATTACCTTTTCCGCTCGAATGCGCTAGCTGGACACGGATGTTATCTCCTAACGGTGGGTGCAAATTGGATTGGTTCCTGCATTAAGTAGCACCTTCCCTGGTTCCATCCATCACACATCAAGGTCCTGGGGCAGCATTGTATCTATACATGTCCCCTCGCTTGGCTGGTACCATCAAGCGTAATACCTGCACCCCATCCTTGGGTCTATGTCGACATCCAAGTCCAGGTACAAGAAGGTCTGGCATCCATCTCGTTCGATAGGCGCGGGACATTGACAGGACATCTTGGGGGAAGCATGGCCAAGGTACGGCCCCACTTGTGATTGGGCCAAGCCTTGGCTGTGCCTGAGATATGGAGCCAGATGTGGCCCATTTCGGAAGGAAAGGGGATTTCTGGATAAATAGTTCCTCCTCCGTACAAGTATCCCCATCGTATTACCTTTGTACTTGTCGTCCAGGGCGGGGGCGGGAGGATGCTGTCAGATCTAATCTTGGCTACTTGACAGCCGCCGACGAACCCCTGAACTCATCGGACTTACGGAAATTTATCAGCACTGTTTGCCTCCCGTAAGGGTGCTCCTGAACCCTGGGTGGTGGTGTTTCTATTTACTTTACGAGTAATCACTTGGAGGGCATGATGGGAAGAATCGTGGCAGGTTGGGCTGGGCGAACGAAGGACGACCCTTTCGACAGGGGTCTTCACGAGGGAATTTATTGATTTTGCTCATCTTATATTCATGGCTGCAGCGGTATTAAAGCGCAACCTAGCGATTTGAGAATGCCTGTATGGTACGAGTCCAAGCCGGAGTACAACCCGTACGGAGAGACAACGGCGATCGGCCGACTAGCTAAATGAGGGAGGCGCCGTTCGCGACCACGCCACTACCGGAGTACACTACAGGTACAAAAGATACTAGTGCTCGTACGCGTAATTAATAGTTTAATACTACTAGGTTGTCCAACAGACATGTGCCAGTACGAGTGCGATACTCGTCATCCGGCGGCCTTGGGCAGGCACTGCTCCTGCCCCGTATGGATCCCGTCCACGCGTACTGATCTCCATTTTGAGGGTGAGATCCACCGTTCGGTAAGGGTCTGGGTGTTCACCGAGCCAATGGCTGCCCAGGTGAAGTCTCTTCTTATAAAACCCGATGGGCGACACTGGTTCATGATACGGCCAAATACAAGTAGACTCTTGTTCGCTGTCACCCTGATCCCATTCCATTTTAATCCATTTAAGACGGCAGTTAGACGCTGTCAAGGGGGGACCGAGGGAACTCGAGTATTCTCCGAAACCCCCTTATAATGCCTGTCACGTCTTCTTTGACGGAACGACTCCGTGCTTTTCGTGAATGTACTCGTACGAGCACACGTGCCAACCCCATTAGCAGCCCCACCATGGACACCTGCCAAATCTCCGAGCGAGCGAATAGGCCCTGGAGTCTGACGCCACTTATTACCCGTAGTGCGCTCTATTTAATGGCCGATATTGTCGGTGTTTACTTGTAGTGTACTCGTATGCTCGCAAGGGTGGATCCCACTCCATCTCTACATTATTGTGAATCGTATGCCATTGCGGGGTGGTTCTGTCAGAGGTGATGCTGAGAGGATACGAATCGTGCTTATCAGATCCCCTTGCTGCCAGAATAATAGGCAAGAGCCAAAACACCCTTAATCTTCCATTATTTCCCCACCACATTACGGAATATGTAAGCATACACAGCGACATAAGTGTGGAAACCGGTGAGGTGATCTTCGGAGCACACAAATATGCCGCGTTATAGCACCTCTTATTGACGGCTCTCTCCCGGTTCGGCGAGACGATCCTGTTTCAGGTGTCATCGGATTCCGGGGTTAGAAAAATGACATACCCCGTTGCCCCGGCCCCGCTATATTAGTGATAACGGTGAAGATGAAAAAAGTCAGAACCTAGAACAGTTGTATGCTGCACGGGAGTCACGAGGCGGCACCTCCCGACGAAAGCGTGCAGTCGGGCGACAGGCGGATTGAGAGGCTGAGCAGACTCATGTATGACAACATCGAGGATGAGTGTTGCCAACAGGTCGGGGCCACCAAATGGAAAAAAACCTAACAGGGGTTTGACATGCCAAGATGATACTGGAAAGAAGGGAGCCTGCCTTTGGAATACGGTTCGTCACTCGCTGATGGGGACTCCGGATTGATGCTCCACCTCTTGGCTCGAGGGACAATACCAATAACAGCCATATCTCGCTTCACCCGAGGGACCATACTAATAATACAAGTGAATAGTTCGTCGAGAGACGCACACCAGCGAGCACCCTCTCCCAGCGGCCGGCTGAATTGAGAGAGGCAGCAAAGCAGGTTAAATGTGTTGGTGGCGGGCCCTGAGCCGCCCCTTCCGGGGCCGAAACGGGCTGCTAATTAACAAACGGCGACTTGCTCTTTGAAGCTGTCGCCGATTGATCAGGGCAATATCGAGGCAATTTGTGTATAAGTATGTACTCCGTATAGGGATAGGGATGATAGACGGAGGTAACCCCGAGACATTGAATTGCGGTGTTATCCCCGCTCATAAGCTTGAGTGGTTCAGCTAGCTATGAGGTATAATACCTACACGAGAAAGTCCATTGATAGCCCGTGGGCGGCGGGTGTTCATGTGGCCCTGTGGCCCCGTTCCTGAACCGCCTGTTAGCTTCCCGGGTGGCTCTAGCTTCGCGATTTGAGATGAGGCCGACGAACCAGCAGCTGCGAGTGGCATTCATCGTTCGTGGTCACTTGCGCGGCCTGTCCTCGTTGGCAGCCAGGAGGGGCCGAGCTTGGGCTGCTGAGCCACGGCGGGGCGTGAAGAAACGATAGTATGACTGACCACAAGTAAGCCCAGAGCGCACCCGCTCCTCATTTGCCTATTGGAGAAAGTGGCCCCCAATAATACATGTACTTGTAACGGGCTGCGGTTGGGCGGTGCGACCACCCCTGCTTCCAGCACCGCCACGCCGGCGGTCGGTCTGGGCTTGCCATACAAGCTTCGGGATTTGTCGCGTCCCCGAGTCCGCCGCTCAGACTTGCTTCCTTCGAAGTGCTGCGTCCTGGATGGCTTGGGCTCGCATTGGACAGAAACGCTCAGAGGCTCATTTTTGGGAACAAGGTGGAGACACTGAAGTCCGGGGTCGACTTTTAATACATTTCCCCTTTCCCTCCCTCCCCCTTTCGTCGACTTCCTCCGGCATTACATTGGGTGAGTGACGTACACCTTCGAGCTACAGCCGTTGGAGGAGTCCCAGGGCTGAGAATGGATGCCTAGGCTAACCTCAATGAGGGTGTCCTTGCCACCATCGGGTGTACGTACTTGTGCAAGCATCCATTTGCACGGCAGCGGACAGTGTTTAGTACTGTAGTTAGCTGGCGGACGGTGGAGCCGTGGGGAGAGCATCAAGGTCCCTCCGGAAGCGGCGGAAGATCCCAGGTTGTACCAATTGGGGCATTTTCACGCTAATCGGTGGGGAGAAGAGGAAATAAAAAACCTTCATGACACATTGACGGGAGTACCTGGCACCGTGCGAAAAGTAAATGGCAAACAAAACAGAAGGATGCCCACTATGGAGTCCCTGGCTGTGCACGTACCTTCCCTCCTGTCCCTGGGTCAGGTCACCCTCTCGCATGACTGGTCTGGTCCCATCTTCCTTGCTGCGGCTCGTAAAGAAAGCGAACCAAGCCCACGTTTCTCCCCAAAAATTGCAGCCCGCTCCAATTCAGCAACGCGTTGTCAGCTTAAGAAAGGCCAGCTGGAAGGAGGGCCACTTCCAACAAAAACATACTCGTACTCGGAACAGGGGCTTACTTTCATTCCGACGCTCTGTCCAAATATATTTATTCGGATAAGAGGGTCTTAACACTAGTAGCCGTCCGAGTCTTTTTATTAAAGAGGTACCTCATACCTCTCTCGAGCTTTGATGTCGTTGCTCCGGGGGAGAACCTAGCCGTCCGTCCACCCACTTTCCGTTTCCACCGAAACCCAGCTCTCGCCACGTTCAGCCACAGGACAACCTCGACACGCCCCAACCATCGCAACGAACGCCCATCGCATCGCCCATCGTCAGTCACCTACTGCCTGGCATTCCTTCTGGCGATGCAATCCTGGTACATACTTTCCCCTTGAGACTACAAGTCGATACACCGCACAGTCCACCTCTCCG
This sequence comes from Cephalotrichum gorgonifer, assembly GCA_900312665.1. Lineage (NCBI taxonomy): Eukaryota > Fungi > Ascomycota > Sordariomycetes > Microascales > Microascaceae > Cephalotrichum > Cephalotrichum gorgonifer. Next base: position 1,708,914 of record ONZQ02000001.1, read on the forward strand.
CACCTGCCGACGCGCGGCGGGGACAGTTTCCATGGCGTCCGATCAGGGTCAAGTTGTGACCGAGCCTTCGCTCCAGCCGTCGCAACCCGCCCATACCGCGCCAGCTCCGCAAACTTCCAACGCCGACATTCTGGATCCGATAGCCCGCGCCAATCCACTCAAGAGAAGTCGCGAGGAGAGCCCGAGCTCGCCATCACCAACCGCGGACGAGCCATCGCAAAAGGCCACCCGATTCGCCCTGCGAACCACCTCCCCAATCCAGCTCACGGCCGCCGTTGCCGCCCTCGAAGCAGAACGTCGTCGGAGAGAAGAGTTCGGCCAGGAGATGACTGCCGTTCATGATACCTCGAGCAATTCCGTTCTGGAGTCGTTAATCCGCAGCAACGAAGCAATGAGTCAGCCGACCGACGCGCACACTTCCTCCGCCCCCCCGACCGCAGCCATGGATGCTGCGGAAAGGCCGGCAACTTCGCTACCCGCGCCAATATCAATGCCATTGTCGTCAGCCCAGATAGAGTCGTCGACATCGGCAGGGTTGGGCGCGAATGGCGACCCGAACCAGGTTGGCGATGCCAGTATGGCTGGCGCGCCGGTGACGGAGAGCCCCACCCCCATGGACCTCGACCCAAACCTCGACGACGCAGAGGCACACGCTTCTCAACACGACGACAGGACAACCTCAGCTTCTCTCTCATACCCAGGACCTCTCCATACCCCAGGTCCGATGCCGGGGCCCGGTAGTCGCACCATGAGCTACCCCCTACCCACCTCGTCTGCACAGGGATCTCCAACATCGTCAGGAGGCCCGCCTAAGAAACACGTGTGCGAATATTGCGAGACGGAGTTTACCCGTCATCACAACCTAAAGAGCCACCTCTTGACCCACAGCCACGAGAAACCGTTCAAGTGCGACCAGTGCGACATGCGGTTCCGCCGCCTCCACGACCTAAAGCGTCATTCCAAGCTCCATACTGGCGAGAAGCCACATGTGTGTCCGAAGTGCGACCGAAAGTTTGCGAGGGGTGATGCTCTTGCGAGACATAGCAAGGGTGCGGGGGGTTGCGCCGGACGGCGATCTAGCATGGGGACGTTTATCGAAGACGATATCAATACAAGTCTAGCGGATGCGGATGACTCTCGCGTGCATGACCATCGGATGCACCCGAATCTGCACGAGAGCCTGCGAGACAATCTGCCAGGGAACCTGTATGCGAAATACGCGGCTGACGCCGCAATCGCGGAGGAGGAGAGGATGCGACAGCAGAGTCTCCCAAATTTAAAGGCGCCACAGGGCGCCGGGAGCCCGGGGGGTACGGAGGGCATCGCCTCACAGGCGCAAGCATACGCGTCGACCGCGCCGTCACGCGGGGCTAGTGGCAACGGGCTTTATCCTCCCGGCGTGGACCGCAATAGTGTAAGTACAACGGCTTCCCCCAGCATCCCGCGCAGCAGTACGGGCAACGACCATACACCGGGCACCAGTGTCTCATCACTACCGACGAGCATGGGGAACGGCCACGTGTACTCCCAAAACGGAGTGACGGAGAGCCCCAGGCCCCTTAGCCCGTCCCCCGGGCCTGGTGGGAGGTTTCATGGCTTGCCTGATGTCCCGGAGCATCCGGGGGAGGATACGCAGGCTGCTGTTAGTCAACGATTGTTGTGCCTAACGCAACCTCAACAGTATGCGCGACGCGACTCCGACCGGCGGACGCCGCCGAACGTGCCGCTCTCGGCGGGAACGGGCGGCACGCCTAAGCAGCTGGCCAATGCGGGCTCATCCGACGGGCGGTACGCCACCGCGGGGCAAAACGGCCCCACGACGCCGCAATCCGGAGGCCGCGCCGGCAGTGGAACGCACACGCTTGACGGCACCAATAACATGTTTGCAGGCGACATCTCCGGCCTGTGGGCGTACATCCACGCGCTCGAGGAGAGGGTCTCGCAGGTGGAGAAGGCGGACCGGGAGAAGCAGGCGGTGATTGCTACCCTGACGAGCAGCCTCGAGGCGCTGCAGAAGCGACCGAATCAGGTCCAGGAGCACGGGGGAGCGGAGGACGTGGCCGTTGATGTGGTGGCCGTTGATCAACCATGAGCGATTGAATTTTTTTCAGGCGTTGTAAGATTGTTTTATTCGCCCTGCGCGTCGGCGTTTTTTTTTGGCCCTGTCTACCCAGACCGCGGATTCTTCTATACTTCGCCAATCGGGTATATATATTCACGCGAAAAAGTCTGAGGCGACAGGGCGGGCGGGTTGGGTGGGGGAGGGAAGGATCAAAAGAACCGAATAAAAGAAATAAGACTATAAGACATGAATCTCGAGGACTGGGAAGAGAGAGAGAGGGTCGGCGTTACGGTTGGAACAGGCTATGTTCTTCTGCGGCGGTCTGCTTATTAGGGGGGGAGGGGGAGGTCTACGAAGGGCGGAGGGAAGGTTTAACAATTGGTCTTGAGAATCCACGTCGCATGAAGAAAGGAAGCTTATGGCTTGAGAAAATCTCGCGGTGTATCTTTTTTCTTATTCGTCTTCTTCTTGATGTTGTCTGGTATGGGGAACGGCGGCGGTTTTTTGTATCTTTCTTCTATTCTCCTGCTTGGCGGACGAGGGTTATCTGTGTTGTTGCTACCAGGTTTCCCTGATTGTGTATTATATGATATACCTCTAATGGTTATTCGCTTCTTACTCGTACATGTGCCGAGTTCCACTTTGTGTGCCGGTCTCTTTGCCGGGTGCTGCGAATGTTGCTTTTCTGTCCCCGGTCGTTGGCGGAGAGCTTGTGGACAACTCCTGAAGACATGTAATGGTTCACTCGGGCCCGTGTCGGCTGCTTCCACGGTCATGCGGGCGATTCGGGGAGCCCGCGCTGACTGTGGAGGTACTCTGTATTTGTTGTCCAGACAAACACGACCCACGTGGAGCAGCGGGGTATTACTACGAGTGTTCCGCCACAGCAGGTCTCCAGGGAGGGCCTGCCGAGGTGAATCATATGCCAGATGTCGTCGGTACAGGGTGATACAGGGGTTTATCTGGATACCAAGCCGAACACGAGCCCACTTCCTTTTGCTTGTAACTCCGCTCCGTCCAGAGCAGACGTCATCGAAATTCCTCCCTCCTCCCTGCCCTGTGCAAAATACAATAATCCGGCGCCCGCCTCGACGACTTCCACTTCGCGCCTACACCTCGTCCCGCCCTCCATCGTCGACCCCAGACCTTTCATTCGCTTCACGTCTATGTTAGTTGTTACACAGATCATGTTATAGGGCTGCCGGACATTTTGCGCACCCGCCGTTTTACCAGCCTGGACCCGTCAGGCTGGCCGAGAGAGATACCAAAGCTCTTCCTTGCAGCTTGTCTCACATCATCCGAAACATCATGTCTGTCATAGCGGATTCGCTGGGCGATAATATCCCAGATGCCCAAAAAGACAAAGGTAAGAGCCGTCTTGGATTCACGTGGTAGGATATCCTATGGAATGGGTGTCTGGGATGTCTTGGTGGGCGTGCGACGACGACGCAGCCTCACATGGCCCTCGAGCTTCCACGTCGATGACCGACGATGTCCCCGACCGACCCTTTTTTCGTCGTTGGCGACGTAAAAGAAATACACTGCCACATAAATGCACGGGAGGTTGACTTGATTTCCCACTTCTAGTAGAAACTCCTGCCGACCTCTCTTCTGCCTCCTCCGACATACTCCCCGAATGGCCGATGGAGAAGGAAATGGTCGAGTCGGCCAGCGACGCCGCCCACGCAGGCGAGACCGAAACCGAGTCCGAGACCGAAACTGTCATCGACGGGCCGACCGCCATAACTAACGGCTACCACACCTATGCGAGCGACGACACGTACGCGGACCGGTCGAGCGAGGCGACGGCTAGGCACGAGGACCCGGATTACCCACCCCTCACGGGCGCCGGCGCGCGGGCCCGGGACTACGAGAGCAGCGCCTGGACGAGGGCGGGCATCAGGTTCGCGCCCCTCCACGTACCCCTGGTGCGCCGGCTGCAGACGTTGGCCGTCCTCTTCCACTGCACGGCCGTCGTCTTCTTCCCCGCGCTCTTCTTCCTCGTGTGCGCCATGCCGCTCATGTGGCCGCTGCTGATACCGTACCTGATCCACCTGTCCGTGTCGACCGCGGCCACGGACGGCAAGCTCAAGTACAGGTCCGAGATGCTCCGGTCGCTGCCCATGTGGACCCTGTTCGGGAGCTACTTCCCCGTCGCGCTGCACAAGACGCACGACCTGCCCGCCGACGGCAAATACATACTCGGCTACCACCCGCACGGCATCATCTCCCACGGCGCCTGGGCGGCCTTTGCCACCAACGCCCTCGACTTCGCGGGCAAGTTCCCCGGCGTCACCAACACGCTCGTCACGCTCGACTCCAACTTCCGCATCCCCTTCTACCGCGACTGGATCCTCGCCATGGGCCTCCGGTCCGTGTCCAAGGAGTCCATCTGGAACACGCTCACCCGCGGCGGGCCCGACGGCCAGGGCGCCGGCCGGGCCGTCACCATCGTCGTCGGCGGCGCGCGCGAGAGCCTAGAGGCCGAGCCGCGCGCGCTGCGGCTCATCCTCGAGGCGCGCAAGGGCTTCATCAAGATGGCGATCCGGACCGGCGCCGACCTCGTGCCCGTGCTGGCCTTCGGCGAGAACTCGCTCTACGACCAGCTGAGCCCCAAGACGCACCCCATGGTGCACAAGTTCCAGATGATGTGCCTCCGCGTCTTCAAGTTCACCCTCCCCGCGCTGCACGGGAGGGGCGTGCTGAACTACGACATCGGCCTGATGCCGTACCGCCGGCCCGTGAACATCGTCGTGGGCAGGCCGGTCAAGGTGGAGAGATCCTCCGCGCCGGAGCAGGGGGAGATTGAGCGGATGCATGCCCTCTACGTGGCCGAGCTGAAGAAGCTCTGGGAGGCGTACAAGGATGAGTTCGCCACCGACCGGAAGGGGGAACTGGAGATTATTGGTTAAGGGGAGGTTGGTTATCCCCGGGGAACAACGGTTTCATTTAATAAGGATCTGGCTAAGCTGGAACTAGGTGGCATTGCGAGGAAGGCATATCGCGGGCTCGAGTTTTCACATGTTTCGCTTTCTTTTTGGGTTAGAGGATTTTAGGGTGGGGCTTCGGCGGTTGATTGAACAACCAACATACATGTACCTGCATCTTGTAGCATTGGGATCTCATTTGTATAATTCACTTGGAAGATATATACTACCGGGATGGGTCTTTTAAGGTTGCTTAATAGATGAGGCTAGGAGGAAGCTAGCTTCCACCTCATGGTACCAGGTACCTACCTACTATGCCCACCCACCATTAGGTCACCTGACTCCGCGTTTAGTGCGGGCGTCAGTTACCACCACGCATGACTCGCCGCGTGTCAAGCCCTTCTGCATAACTACACTTAGAAACACTTGAATTTCCCCTCGTCCATTGCATCCCAACGCTGCTTCAGAAACCTTAGACCCAACCCCCATATTCGTTCACCGGAAACCCCGAAGGACTGCACAATCTAATCAGTCTCACTACCGAGGAAAAAACCATGTGTCCCACCTCGCCGCGCAAGAGGTCCTCGCGGCAAACTGCAAAGTCAACCACCGCCGGCGCGAAGTCGAAGCGCAAGGTCGAGGACACCGAGTCCGAGAGCGAGCCGGAAGTCAAGCCGAAGAAGAGAAAGACTGCTACAGCGGGGAAGAAGAAGGAGGAGGACATGGGGCCACTCGCAGCGAGGACTGCTGTTTCTTCGCTGAAGAAGGCGATGTACATCGGTGCGCACGTTAGCAGTGCCGGCGGTATGGTTCCCTTCTATATAGCCCCTCTTCCTCTTACAGCCGCCCCCTTTCTCCCCTCACAATCCCCACGCATCCATATTTCCACAATTAGGTCACTAACTCAAGGGACCAGGCGTCCACAACTCTCTCCAAAACGCGACCAACATCGGCGCCAACGCCTTCGCCCTCTTCCTCAAGTCCCAGCGCAAGTGGACGAACCCGCCCCTGGCGGCCGACGTCCGCCGGCAGTACCTCGACCTTGCGACCAAGCACTCGTACGACTCGGCCAAGCACGTCCTCCCGCACGGGAGCTACCTCGTGAACCTGGCGCAGGCGGACGACGCCAAGGCGGAGCAGGCCTACGCCAGCTTCGTGGACGACCTGGGCCGGTGCGACCAGCTGGGCATCCGGCTGTACAACTTCCACCCGGGCAACAGCGGCGGCGCGGACAAGAAGGAGGCGTGCGCGCGCATCGCCAAGATGCTCAACCGCGCGCACGGCGAGACGGACAAGGTCGTCGCCGTCCTGGAGAACATGGCCGGCGCGGGGAACGTCCTCGGGGCCAGGTTCGAGGAGCTGCGCGACATCATCGACGGCGTGGAGGACAAGACGCGCGTGGGCGTGTGCATTGACACCTGCCACGCCTTCGCGGCCGGGTACGACCTGCGGACGCCGGAGGCGTTCGCCAAGACAATGAAGGAGTTTGACGAGGTCGTCGGGCTGAAATATCTCATGGCCTTCCACCGTACGTTTCTAACCCTGCTTCATCCGCCCTCCTTCTCCCTTCCTTTTCCCTCGCCCCAATCTACGTCGTTACTAAAGGAAGGAAACGCAGTCAACGACAGCAAGGCGCCCCTCGCATCGAACCGCGACCTCCACGCAAACATAGGCACGGGCTACCTCGGCCTCCGCGCCTTCCACACCCTCATGAACGACGACACCTTCGCTGGCATGCCCATGGTCCTCGAGACGCCCATCGACAGGAAGGGCCCCGACGGGAAGTCGTTCGAGGACAAGCAGGTCTGGGCCGACGAGATTAAGCTGCTGGAGAGCCTGATCGGGATGGACCCCGAGGGGGAGGAGTTCAAGGCCGCGGAGGAGAGGCTGTGGGAGCAGGGGAAGGGGGAGAGGGAGAGGGTGGGCGATCAGGTCCAGAGGAGGGAGGCGAAGACGAAGGCCAAGGCAGACAAGGGCAAGGGGAAGGGGAAGGTGGCGAAACCGAAGGCGAAGGCCCCCGCTGCCAAGGGAAGGGCGAAGAAGAAGGTCAAGGACGAGACCGACGACGACGATGATAGTGACTACGAGTAAGCTAGTAAAGATGCCCAGTGTGCTGTAGTGTGTAATATATATTTTCTCTATCTTGACCGGATGGGTCGCAGACATTGATCTGTAAAAGGCAAAAAGGAGAGAGGTATATTGACCTGGTATTAACAAAAACGACGACGAAACAAGAAAGCAGAAAACAAATAGAGAGGGGCGAGCATAGAAAGAGGAATACGAGATCTACACCTCCCCTCCCGCCCCCCTCTTCAAAACCCAAAAACGCCACGCACACCCTCCTCCCATGCCGGCCACGCGTACGTACTTTCATAGCTCTTCGTCGCAATCATGACTTCCTTCATCTTCCAGGAAAACTAAGGGGGACGCCCTCACCTCCGCCTCGCGAAGGCCTCGACCTTCCCCAACAGGCCCTTCAGCCCGACGCCCCTCTCGCAGTTCGCGACGAGCCAAGCCTCCATCTCCTCCCTGACGTCCCTCATCCCCCTCAGTAGCGGCATCCTCCCGTCCTCCTCCCCGGCCGCGTGGGCCGCCGGGTTCAGCAGCATGTCGAAGCACCGTCCCCACAACCCCGTCTGCCAGTACCTCTTCAGGCTCTCCCTGACTCTGTACCTCCTGTCCGGGCCAAGCACGCCTCCCGCGTCGGCGCGGACCGTCTCGATGTACCTCCCGAAGAGGAGGCAGTGCAGGACGCCCGCGAGGCCGTGGTAGTCCATCTGCCACGTCCAGGGCCTGCCCTCGCGCATCTCGGCGCAGTCCTGTGCCGTGGTCTTCCAGTCCGCCACGAAGCTCACCCCGGGAGCGAAGGCGCGCATGTCGACACCTCGCCCGAAGTCGATGAGCGTCACGCCCCTGCTGCCCCAGCCCTCTTCCCCGTCCGGGCGGTACTGCGCCGAGAGGGGGGAGTCGCCGTCGCCGTGGTCGAGGCGGAGGAGGCAGTTGTCGGGCTTCAGGTCCCCGTGCATGAGTCCCCTGGAGTGGAGCGCCTCCGCGGTCCGCAGGAGCTCGACGGCGAAGAACATGGCCAGCTGCTCGTCCATCACGCCCGACGGCTCCGCGCGGAACGAGTTGACGACGTCGAGGAGCGTGCCGTGCGGGTGGTACGGCAGCACGAGGAAGCCCTCGTCCTGGAACACGTGCACCTCGAGCGCGTGAGACAGCGAGGCCGCGGCGCGGTGCTGGGCCCCGAGGCGCTCGTGCGCCTGGCGCATGATGTAGAACTCCCACGCCGAGGGCGGCACCTCCATCTTCAGGGCCTCGACCGCGCTGCGCCGGGTCACCGCCCCGTTGACGCCCACTCCCTTCTCTTCCTCCTCGTCAGGGGAGGAGTTCTCGACGAGGTATACCGGCGCGAAGGCCCCGGCCCCGAGCTCCTTCTTCACCGCGTAGTCGGCGTCGATGTCGGGCAGGTGGATCACCGGCCCGGCCATGGTGTTTGTCTTGTCCCCGGCCTTCTGCGCTTTCGTCATGGCCTTTGCGAACCTCCGGATCTCGCTCCCCTTTTCGTACTTCTCGCCCTGGCGGTCGTAGAACCCGGGGTACGCGGATAGGGGCGGGTGGATATTTGCCAGGATCTCGTCGCGGACGACGTCGTCGACGGGGTTGCACTGCGCGTTCTGGATGATCGGGCCAGTGGGAGATGTGGATGTCTCCTCCACTATACCCTCTACGGCTGCTCTCGGGGGGGTCCGTGACGGCGAGTCGACATCGACCAGCGGGCTGCTGAACTCGCTCTCGGGGCTCGACGACACACGGGGGGTGGCCAGCTCGTTGCGTCGGCTGGGCGTCTTGTAAGAGTCCTCATACCGCATCGGGATGTTCATGGACACCTCCGTCCTCTCGGTGATCGGAGTCATGAAGGGGAGGCGATTGTTAGCCACCTCGACCGGGTCCCTAAACGGTCGTGTATGGGGCTCCCAATCCTCCGGGGGGATGGGCACGAAGGTCGTTCGCGTCCGAGGAGCAGATGCCTCGTCGTCAGCCGCGCTGGCGTGCCCACCATCATCGTACTCCTCTTGCTCACTGGTTCTCTCAGAGATCCCACCCGAAGGATCGGGGTCGCTGGTATCGATGAGATCGGACGCGTCGTCATCCTCGCCTTGCTCAGCGGTAAGATCTCCATCGACGTTGGGGACATGCCTACGGGTGGAGAAATCGGACCACTCGCTAACACTCTTGACGTCCGAGGTGTCATCGTCGTCGTTCACCTCCGTCTCATCGCCTATCTCGGTCTCATCGCCTGGTTCAGACCCATCATAGCCTACCTCGGTCAGGTCACCCCCTATCTGCCTCGTCGTGTTGGTGCTCTCGGCACCACTGGTGTAGTCACCGTCCGAGTCGTAGTCGTCATCGTCGTCGCTCTCCTCATCTTCTTGGGCTTTCGCTACGGGCTGATTGAAGATATCGTATATATCGTCCGTCGCAGCCTTCGTATGTAGCGTCATCGTGGGTTCCGCCGACCCCCTTTTCTTCAGCTTCGGCCTTGACGGCGAATCAAGCTTCGCTTTGACTACGAGGTAAAGCAGTAGACTGTTAGTCGGGTCTTCGTGCCTCCCCCTTCGCGAAGATAAGACCTGCGGTAAAAGTACTTACTTGTTTGGGTCTCGTTAACCTCCATCCGCCTCATCTTCTTCGACTTGCCTACCCTAGGCGCTTCCATGACGGCGCCATTCTCGTCATACATCGCTGGGGCCGAGTCTTGGTGTATCGCCAGCTTCTGCGGCGCCCCCCTGCTGGCACCACCACGGACGTCATTCTCTGAGTCTCGATGTATCACCAGCTTTTGAGAAACCCCCTTGCCGGTAGCGCCGCGCCCAGCGCTGTTCTCGTCATACATGGCCGGGGCCGGGTCTCGATGTATCGCCAACTTCCCCACGGCCCCCCTGCCCTTGGTGTCAACCCCAGCACCATGCCCGGAAGAAGCGAACGCCAGGGGCGAGTTCTCGTCGTTCTGCACACTCTCGTCCATGTCTGACTCCTCCTCGTCCCTCGGCCGATCCAGCCACCCGCGATTCCTAGCCCAGATCTCCTCGAAGCTCAGCTCCGACCCCGGGATCTCCGGCGTCGGGTATAACGTCGCCAGGTCAACGAAGATGCGCTCCCTCTTTCCCGTGACGGGATTCACGGTCACTTGATATTCGCTCGATTGGACAACAAAGTGTGATATTTGTGAAAGCAGGGACTAGATACACCAAAGAAAACGAATTGCCATCGTCAGAGTCCCAATTAGTCCTATGAACCTCCATCAACACGTGGACGGTTTAAAAGGGGGGAGGGAGGAGGGGGAGAGGGTGGGAAACGAAGTTGGGTAGATTTTGCTTCATACCTTGTCCTTGAACACCTCCATCTTGGGCCCCGCCCTCTTCTTCCCACCTGCCTTGAGCGTCTCGCCCGCCCACGGAGTCGGCTCAACCGTGTTCTCCTTCCTCCTCTCCCCCAGGGTCCCGATGCTGTCCCACCCCTTCGACCCCGTTCCCCGCGACGAGAGGGCCGGCTGAGAGGGTGCGGCGTCGGCGTCGGAGAACACCGCGAGCTTCGCCCGCGCCGGTCTCCCCGACGTCCCGAGCCCGGGATTCGGCGCCGGCGCCTGCGGTCCGCCGCGCCCAGGGTCGCGAGGAAGGGGTCGACCTTCGCCGCCAGCGCGGGCCGCGCCGTGGGGAGGGCCGGAGAGGACGGCTCATCGCCGACCTCTTCCCTGTGTGCCCTCCTCTCCTCGAACTCCTTGAACTTCCTCGTGAGCCTCATCGCCGGACGCGCCTCCCGGTCGATGCCCAGCCTGTACACCTCCTCCGCCTGCCCCCACCTCCCCGCGCCCTCGAGCCACGCGGCGTACTCCTCGTAGTACAGCGCGAGCCCCTCGCCAACGCCGTGCCGCGAGAGGTACACGTACGTCTCCCGCGGCGCGTCCGAGAAGAAGCCGATATAGAGGAGCCAGATCTTCAGGTACCGCGGGTCATTCCGGTACTGTGCCGCGCCCACGAACGCCTTCGTCGCCCTCTCTAGCGTCCCCCTCAGCTGCGCATCTCCCGTCGCCTGCGCGCTAGGATACGCGTCTAGTGTCCACCGCACATATCTGTCCCACACGTCCAGCGGGTCGTCTGACTCTGCGATGTTCTCGATCTCGGCCTCGTACTCTGCTCGTATGCGATCGTTGACGGATTTCGCCTCGCCTATAGATGTGGGCGACGGTCGTTTCTGGAGGGGCGAGGGCGAGAAGAGCTCGGCGAGTTTCTTTGCGGAGCGGCCGCTAGGGAGGGCCTGGATGTTCTCCTTTTGGTCTTCGATCACATCGAAGTTGATGAGATCGTCGGAGGCCGCCATAGTGTGTGGTTAGGCTGGAATGCCTCTATTATGGGTATGAAAAAAAAAACGAAATATTAGTAGGTGAATTCTATTACTGACGCCGTCACCGTCGTTGTCGTTGGTAGAGCAGGGTTGTGGTGCGGGGGTACGTTCGGTAGTGGGACTGAAATTGACTCTTGTTGCTGTTGTCAATTCACTGGCATGCTGTTGTCGTGGCAACGTTAAGTGGTCGCCTGCTACCCTCACCTGTCACGTGGTTTCTCGTCTGCGAATATTCGATGCCACTGATGAGTACTATTATAAACGACTTCTATTACGTCGTCCGAACACGAAACTAAAGTCGTGGTAGATTGGCCTGTATTTTTTTTACCGCCACTTGCTACGAACATTGGTCATGACTCTTCGACCAATTGGGGGCCTGTCCAGTCCATGCCAGGCCAGATAGTTACGTCTCAGAATATCTGCCTCCTGTCCTTGTCCAGCCCTTGAAATCCACCCCATTTTTCAGACGTGGTCCCGTTCCCTGATAAGCTAAGACGGTCCCTCCACCGCGAAGCGACGCAATTATGACTGCTCTCCTTTGATACACTCACCAAACCCAATGACGATGACTAGTCAATTTACAGGTTGACAGAGGTGCGGAAGTTGCTGCCGGCGTACACAGCGTTGTCACCGAGCTCCTCCTCGATGCGGAGAAGCTGGTTGAGCTTGGCGAGACGCTCAGATCGGCAGGGAGCACCGGTCTTGATCTGGCCAGCCCGGATACCAACGACGATGTCGGCAATGGTGACGTCCTCGGTCTCACCGGAGCGGTGGGACACCATGACACCCCAGTTGTCGGCGTACGAGTCCTTGGCGGCCTGGATCGACTCGGTAAGGGTACCAATCTGGTTGACCTTGAGGAGGAGAGCGTTGGCGGCCTTGAGCTCGATGGCCTTCTTGATGCGGAGGGGGTTGGTGACCGTCAGGTCGTCACCAACAATCTGGAAGTCGCTGGTCTTGTAGAAGTAGCTCCAGGCCTCCCAGTCGTCCTCAGCGAAGGGGTCCTCGATGCTGACGATGGGGTACTTCTTGGCAAGATCAGAGTAGAGCTGAGCAAGCTGCTCGTAGGTGAGCCACTTGGTGGGGTCGCTGTCGGGGTTCTTGAAGTCCAGGTCGTACTTCTTCGCATCGACCTTGTAGAACTCGCTGGAAGCGACGTCCATGGCGATCTTGATCTGGCCAGTGTATCCGGCCTGCTCGATAGCGGCGGTGATGAGGTCAAGGGCCTCCTCGGCGGTCTGGATATCGGGGGCAACACCACCCTCGTCACCGACGTTGGCGGCGGACTGGCCGTACTTCTTCTTGGCGAGAGACTTGAGCGCGTGGTAGACCTCGGAACCCTGGCGCATGGCCTCGGAGAAGGTAGCAGCCCCGCTAACCCGCAAATTAGCGACTGGTCGCCTGGACTGGCATTCGGGGTACTCTTTATAACTTACGTAGGGGCAATCATGAACTCCTGCATGGCAAGACGGCCGCCGGCGTGGGAGCTGAACCAAGTTAGCCTCATGTACGGTCAGTTCCCCCAACCGATATACTTCACACTTACCCTCCGTTAATGACGTTCATGAAGGGGACGGGAAGGACGTAGGGCTTCTTGGTGCCAGCGAGGTCCGAGATGTGGGCGTACAGGGGGACACCCTACAGAGTACCGTCAGCAAAAGGAGTCTCGATTCCAAGCTTCGATAGCAGTCTAGCGTCCGCATTCGCCGTGTCGAGCCTGTAGGAGGCAGAGCATCTTACCTTCTCGGCAGCACCAGCCTTGGCAACAGCCAGGGAGACACCGAGGATGGCGTTGGCGCCGAGCTTGGTCTTGTTGGCGGTTCCATCAAGCTTGATGAGGAACTCGTCGACCTTGGACTGGTCCTTGACATCGATGGCCTCCTTGATCAGGGCAGGGCCGATGACGGTGTTGACGTTCTCGACGGCCTTGGTGACACCCTTGCCGAGCCACTTGGCCTTGTCGCCATCGCGGAGCTCACAAGCCTCGTGCTGACCTATTCGTTTGCCAAGCTGTCAGTCTAACTGGTCTCTAGTAAAAAAAAAAAAGGCATGCACACGGGGGAGGTATGCAAGGGGAGGATACGCACCAGTGGAAGCACCAGAGGGGACAATGGCGCGGTGGAGACCAGTCTCGGTGACGACGTCAACCTCGACGGTGGGGTTACCGCGAGAGTCGTAGACGGAACGGGCGTGGATCTTGGTGATGGCCATCTTGACTGGCTGTGACTAGAGAGAGAGAGAAAATAGGACGGTGAGTATAATGCTTTAACACAAACAAACCAAGAGGCGGGTGGAGGTGTATTTACAGGAATTTGGAAGGTCGGTTGGGAGGTTGGTTGGTGGGGGTAGCTTCTGTTTCAAGGAGCTGAGCTGTGGGAAAGAGGGGTAAGAAGGTGGGAGGAGGAAGGAACAATCGAGAGTAAGTAATAAAAAAAAAGGTCAAGCAAGATGAGTCAATTCGCGTTGCAATGAGGAGGCGGGAAGAAAAAAAACCACTCGGGGAAATCGCTCAACTGCGCCCAATCAAGGCATTGATAATATGTCTCATTTCATACATGTAATACTCTCCGTTCACGGACGAACGAAGCTCTGATCCGTCTTGGGCAAAAAAAAGCTTGGTGGGGTAATGTTGAGGAGGGAGAAGTGTATGGTGGGGTAATGACGCTTCAATGCTCTAAGCTATTACACCTAATAGCTCTAAGAAGACGTGCCGCTCTTACGTACCTAATTGAAATAGTAGTAGTGTGTATGTAAAGTTGGTTGGTTCGAGCGACTAAAGTCGTCTCTCTGGGAATGCAATCGAGGAAGGCGAGTGATGGGACGAGATGGTGGGATGGGATGGGGAGAAGAAAGGAAGAGCTGAAAGAAGAAAGAGGGAGGTACGGACCCGGCCCGATTATCAACAGATGGCAGGTTTCTTTGTTGTTCTCATGGTGGGGTTATTTCCTGCTCTAATGGTCCGTTCCACAAGAAACATTTGATAGCGGGGCCACTACTTTGGTAGTAGAATCTGTAAACGCAAGCTCAACGAATCAGAGGTAGAAGCTAGGGGAAGCTGTTGGTAAGAAGACAGACTATGCGTGCGTGTATGCGCGATAAAGAGCAACTTCCAGACTCTGGTACCTCTTGGCGTGGCCTGAAGTACAAGCTTACGACGGGTCTGCTCTCGCCAATAGGACCTCCGTAATCGTATTGATGGTGGTGGGCTATGATGTAGGCATGCTCCGGTACTCGTGTAGGTACTCTGCCATATTACTCTGTAGTACGAGTGTCTCGCCAGAAATTCGGCTGACGGTCCGGTTTGTCCCTCAACCCACACCGGATCCAGCCCAACCTCCTTCATGCTGTCTCAGAACTTACGTTGTATCCGTACCAGGTTCCCAATTTTGCCCAGCGTGTACTAGTAATACCTCTTTGCCTAGCCATACTTGTACGCGAAGAGCATGTGCTTGTATGAATGGCCAGCTTCCTCGCATCGTCCCGCGGGGGGAGATTGCGCCTGTTCTGCAGAGACCTCCATAAAATGTCTCGCAGAAGGAAAATCGTCCACAGCCTGTACCGGTTAACCATGACTCTATCCATATAGCCATAGGTCAATGATCTCTTGAATACACCCGCCACAGGCTTGCAGGGCTCAACGTGAATGAGAACGTTGTTGATAAGCCGTAATATGTTTGGTTGCCAGCGGGTAGAATAAGCGTAGTCCAGTCCGCTAGCCCTTGAGGTAGATCAGCGCCTGTAACGAACCCTGAATCCGTCAGGGATCCTGAACTTACCTCCAACCATCCTTAAGTGAGCATCAGCTAGCCAGCCCTCGAGCAAGGATCGTCTCGAGAGGGTAATGATGATAGGCCAGGCAACCCAGGCCAGTTACGCCCCGGTCCTCCTCACTTATACCCGCCACCTACACCGCCAAGTTTCGCCAACTCCTTCCTTTGCCGGGCTTCCTTGAACAGCTCTGCGACGGTAGGCTGGGCCCTCGGCTCCTTCTTGGCGGCTCCAGGCTCCTTTTTCACGAGTCCAGACTCCTTGACAGGTCCGGGTTTTGGTTCTACGCCCGAGGAATCCCCCCCAAACGATCGCAAAAGTTCCCGCATCTCCTCAGACGCCTCTTCGCCGCCCTCGCCATCATCATCACAAACCTTAACCATCCCAACCCCGTCCTTGTCGACCAACCTCTTCCCGTCAATATCAACCGCATCCGGTACGGACATGAGGTCGACCTCGTCCCCGCTCTCATCAGACTCAATCTTAATAACCTCCGGCTCCTCCTCCTCCTCCACTTTCTTCTTACTCTCCCCGAACCTCGCCAGCGCCGCCGCAGCCCTTAGCTCCCTCCCCCTCTGGCTCTGCGCGACCCTCGGCTTCCCCTTCGTCTTCTTCCCCTGCTCCAACTTCACCTTGGCGTCCTCGTCCTCTCCGAGCGCCACGCCGCCCGCGCCGAACTTCTTGAGTACTCGCCTCTCCTTCTGCTCCTTCCACGTCAGCGTGCTCTTCGCCTTCCGCTTCCGACCCCCCCGCCTGTTCGTCCGGTAGGTCCCGCCGCAGATGTGCTCGGGCAGGACGTCGCCCGCCTGGATCGTGGGCCTGAGGAGGTGGCCCGTGCTGAGCTCGCGGCCCCTTCCCCAGAGGCCTTCGCCGGTGTAACCCTGCCCCCGAAGGCCCAGCATCTCCCCGGCGTACTGGTTGCGCACGGCCCAGAAGGCCTTGGAATGGTTCATCTGCTTGCAGTGCGCGAGTCTGTTCACGGCGATGTTTGGTCAGTGGATAATCCGGGGGGGGGGGGGTGGGTCAGGGATATGTAGGCGAGGAAAGAGAACGCACTCGTGCATCATGACCATCTGGACGTAGTCAAACGGCAACCACCTCCCCGACTGAGCCTTTAGTACCAGCTGTATGACCTCTCCCGCGTTGAAGTTCCGGCCCACGAATTCCCTATTCGGCTCGTATTCCTCCAGCGACCTCACATTAATGTAGTTCTTCTTCATGACGGGGTCTATCCCGTTCGAAGGCCAGTCAGCAAACCAGCGCCAAGAGGGGTGGGTGGTCATCAGCAGGGAGAGCATACAGCACTGCGCTGCTATCTTCTCTAGGAAATCCTGCGCTATCTCCTCATCCTTCCCCGGCAACGGCTTTATGAAATCTATGCGCTCATTCGGCGGCGTCTTCTTCACGTTCAGGCGCTTAAACCCAAGTGACGACATCTTGGCGGACCAATACGGGTTTAGCAGGTAGTTGCTCCCGGAATGGCGGTCCGCCGACTGGCTGGCTCAAATGGAGGGGATCTTAATATCTGCGTGGGATGATACGACGACAAGGGAAATTGGACCTTGTTTGGGACGAGGGGGTTTGTGATGGGTCCGCATCCAGGGTGGTCGAGGAGGGGTGGTGGCGGGATGTCAAGCACATCACGAGATCACGTGATATCGCGTTGGCGCGTAAATGAAGCTCTGTTGGGTTCGACTGGCGCTGGAAATGAGCTTGGAAGGTGTGGTAAATTCTAATAGTGGATTTAAGACTATAATGGGCGAGATTTTCCATAGTCACGGGGTTAGAACATCCACTTTCACTTAGGGATGATGAAACCCCTTGGTGCAGTTCTACTACCTCCTCGGCGGTTCTCACGTGGGTAGGAATATGATGACTGAAATTCATGTTCATAAGGGTATCATATCACGCTCAAAACAACTAACCACTCAGGACGCCGTCCGGAGCCATCCTCACAGCCCATACCTAGTCACACATCCCTCCCGGTGGAGGTCCAGACAGTCCAGAGCACACACCCTCGTCCCACACTTGACACACTTCACCCTCCCCCAGTACCCACAGACCGAGCAGAACACCCTGACGGGATACCTCCGGTCCTCCTCGTCCCAGTCGCCCCTCGCCTGGTTATACGTCAGCGGCGGGCCCGCGACCAGCGCCCTCAGCTCCGCGTCGCTCGGCATATCCGGCGCCCGCGACCCCAGCAGCGCCTCTACGTCCCCGAGCCCCTCCGGCAGCCGCACCGCCGGCCGCCGGGGCTCTTGCTCCTCCCCCGCGCCCTCCCGGTCCGCATCCACCATCTCGGTATCCTCATTGTCCAGAGACGTCAGGACTGGTGGCCCATCCGCCGTGGGGGTGGGGTCCGTAGCCGCTGTCGTCAGGCGCGCCGGCGTGGATCTCGCCGTGGCAGACGACGCCCTCGAGCCTTGGGCGGCCTGCTTCCGTCGGGCACTGCTGGACTGCTTGGCGGGAGGCTCCCGCGGGGTCCCCGGGTTCGCGGGGGTGCTGTTCTCCGTCTGGTTCTGCAGCGCCTCGAAGTCGTCGAGGTGGTTCGAGAAGGTCTTCATGCTCGCCAGGATCTTCCTCACGTTCGGCGTATGCTTCCCCTGAGCTGTACATCACCCAGACAAGTTAGCGAAAAGAAACAAATTCAGAGTCAATGCATTCGAGCGGCGCCTCGCCCAATCACCCCACGGTAGACACAACAGGTGATGATGGCGTAGAAAGAATAGGAAGAAAACTCACCCCTCCCCTTCGTCGGAACGGCAATGACCACATCCCTATTCGGCTCCCTATCCAACCCCTCAAGCTCCCTCCTGACCCTCGTCGCCGCCCTCGCTGTCTGGTCCGACAGACTCAGCCCCTGGCCCCTCGCCGCGGCGCGCTTCCTCCCCGCCGTCGACGTTGCCTGACGAGCGGGCGCGGTATCGGCGACATACGCCCAGCCCGGCGCCGCGCTCGTCTTGCCGACGGCGATTTCTATCACGCCGAAGTTGTTCATTTCGATATTACGTTGTCTTTGCGCTCGTCCTGGTCGTTTCGTACGTTGCGCTGAGTGGGTGGGTTTCTGGAAGACGGACCGAGTGAGTTTATGTTGGGTGGGTCATCAGCGAGGTTGGAAGCTTAAAATAACTTGAATCCCAAGTTCGCCTCAGTGGTGGGGCGAGGACCCAACCACCAAGGCCTCCCTCAATACTTCAGCAAGACGGCGGGTGTTCCACAGTGCGTTAACATCAACTGTTGAATTGGGTGCTCAATGACCACCTATGGGAATGGTCACGTTGTTTAGCGTCATCCGTGACCATTCTCTTACCCAGTGCTACAAATATGCCCAAAAAATCCCATTGAGAGCTTCGAGTGGGCCTATTCCGATTTCTGTGATGCATTATTCTTGCATTAATGTCGAGCTTGTCTGGAGTTTCTCTTGTATACGAATGGTGCATCAGTGATTGGCCACCAATACCAGCTCTATAGCACCATGTACTCAAGATACGACGAATACACTACATTTAGACGACCTTGGACTATAACACGGGGAGCAGCTTCACATGGACCACTCCCGCATACACATTCAACGTCACGGATCTCTTGCACGAGAGAAGCACAATATTACTCAGTGGTGAAAAAATTGAAATCTCAGTTCATGAAACATCTCATGCCATAGGGCACCCTAAAGACAACCCCTCCCTGACATTATCGAAAAGACCCCGTCCCTGTTTTGATACAAGCATGAATTTCCCATTTAAGCCCATGCTATAAGCAACCTTTCTTCGTGAATAAAAAACAAGACAAAATCGCTACTGCCACCCCTTTACAGCTCGTCGTGAGCCTCAGCAGTCTCCTGGCTGGGCTCCTCCTTCTTCTCCTCGGTCGCCGCCTCGGTCGCCTCGGGGGCGGCCTCGGAAGCCTTCTCCTCGACAACGGGCTCCTCCGCCGCGGGGGCGACCTCGGCCTTGTGCTTGCCGTTCTCGGCGATGAACTTGAGGAGGTCCTCGACGGTGCGGGCACCGCTGTAGGTGACGGGCTCGTCCTTGGCGCCGGCGGGGTAGAGCTTGATGGTGGGGAAGCCCTGGATCTCGTCGGGGACGTCGTTGGCGGTGGCGTCAACCTTGGCGATGACGACCTTGTCCTTGAACTCGCTAGCGGCGAAGAGCGAACCGAGCTCCTCGTACTTGGGGGCGAGGGACTTGCAGTGGCCGCACCAGGGGGCGTAGAACTCGATCAGAACGTCCTTGTTGTCGTCAAGGACAATCTCGTCGTAGCTGTGGGCGACGACGACGGTGACGGGGCCGTCGTTGGTCTCGGGGATGGGCTCAGACTTGATGCTGGGAGACAGCTTGCCACTCGCGAAGTCGGCGACGAAGGCGGCGATAGCGTCGTGGGTGATCTCGGTCTCCTGGTCGAAGGGGAACTTCTGGTTCTTGGCGACCTCCTGGATGGCGAAGGCGGGGAACTTGTCAGGGTTCAGGTTGAGGTTGCCGGCGTGAGCGCCGAAGGCCGCCGCGTCAATGGTGGCGAAGTTGATGGCACCGCGGTGCTTCTCGGCGATAGGCTTGAGGGCCGCGGAGAGCTTCTCGCGCTCCTCGGCGGTCTCGGCGAAGATGTAGGCAAGGGGGAGGCCGGAGGCCATGTAGCCGGAGTAGGTCTCGGGGCCGACCTCGCCGACGAGGGGGGTGGCGCCGACCTTGGCGAACTTCTCAATCGCCTCGGCGTCGAACTTGTCGCCGCTGTACGCGGTCCGGCCCTCGTCGAACTGCTTGTAGAGAACGATGGAAGGCTGAACGACCGCCTCGGCCTCGGCGAGGGCGGCGTCGGTGGAGGCACCGAAGAGGTAGGTATCACGGAGGCTCTCGGCAACCTTGGCGTAGACCTCGGCGGAGGTCTTGTCGTCGGCGGCGTAGTAGGCAACGAGCACGACGTTGTCGGCGGTCTTGAACTCCGCGATGCTCTCGGCGGTGACGGGGGATACCGCGGGCATGGACTGCTTGATCATGTACGAGGTGATGGCAGCAGCCTTGCGCTGGCCGCCGTAGGGGGTGACGTTCTCCTTGCCACGGAAGACCTTGAGGGTGGGGTAGCCCTCAACACCGTAGGTGGAGCAGAGCTCCGTCTCCTCGGTGCAGTCGACCTTGCCGAGCTTGATGCCCTTCTCGACGAGCGAGGTAGCGGCCTCCTCGTACTCGGGGGCCAGAGACTTGCAGTGGCCGCACCAGGGAGCGTAGACTATGAGAATAGATATGTCAGCGACGTGGTCAAGTCGGTGGTGCCACCTTCGTCGTCGGAGAAGCGTGGGGAGGGTGGGTGTTCCGCAACTTCACTGGCGGAGATGCTGGGAGGTTCACGGAACTTACACTCTGCGAGAACAAGATCGTTCGAGGAAACAAAGTCATCGAAGTTGTCCTTGGTGAGGACCTCAACCTTGGAGTCACCCTCAGCAGCAACCATGGCGGCCGAGGCGGCCAGGAGGCTGAGAATCTGCTTGACTTGCATCTTGTCTGAGAACCTGATAAAAAAAGAAGTTGGGGAAGAAAGAAAAAAGTCAAAGGGGTATCAAGTTTGCTGGATTGGAGGAGGGGAAAGAAAGAAACGGTGAAATCAGGAACAGAAGATGGGAAGTTCTGTTGAAGTAGTTGGGGAGGCGAGAGAAGTGGTTGGCTGGCCTTTTGGAATAGGATGGTATTTATTCTGCGCCAGCTCCAGGAGCTGGAGCTGACAAGTGACGGAGGTTGGGTCAATTGAACAGGTGTCCCCTTTCTCCGCTAGTGCGCCTGTCTTCCAGTCCACCTATGAGAAGTAATATGGGTTACCCCATACGGTAGAAGACGACGGTGCATTACTTGTGGACCAGGTACAAGGCTGGTACCTCCCACCGTCCAACTTGCCACACGCCTTCCCCTTCCCGTAATAATTCTTGTAAGCTATTACGGGAGGCGGCAATTACTGTATACCCGCACGCCCCAAAGGCGGCTATCCACGCACCATTTTACCCTTTGCTCGGGATGATGGATAACCAAGTTGTGCTTCTAAGACATACAACAAAGTGCACCAGTAGGACATTCAGTTTGAGTGTGTGACAAACACCAGACTGTTTTAAGGCGTATTTACCCAATACTGCCCTGGCTGGGGAAAGACAGGAGTCTTGTTGGATGGAACTTCACAAAGTTGTTCCCATCACTTGATTACCTATCTACCCGCCACATCAATGTCATGGATGTCACTCGAAGGACCCTGGCAGGATGCGCAGGCACCATGCCCCGTTTACCCCACCCCACTACCACTGCAGCGACCCTCCGCCCCCATTCCGTCCGTCCTGGGCGGGCCGCCCACCAACCTCGACCACCCTGCCTGCAACCAGCAGCAGGCTGGAGTGGACCCTCCCTACCGACGAGTACATGTTCCACATGTACTACAGCATGCCGGCCATGGTCGTTAAGATCGCCCTTCTCCAGAATACGAGTACTCGTATTATATTTCCACGAGTACTCCGTACACGGCTTGATCATCACCTTTCTAATTGATGCATTCCTAGTTTTCAATATGCTTCAAAACCTCTGGGCGCAGGGATGGGGAAGTACCAAAGGGAAGAAAAGGGCAAGGAACAGCCAGTGCTTCTGCTGGCGGGGGTCGCAGCCAAGGCGGAAAAGCGCATCGTTGTCCTGTTCTTCGTATCCCCGTCAACTTGTTCGGCCGAATACTTGTAATTATTCCTCCGCGCCATAGATTGATTACCAACCATCACCCCACTACACTACGAGTACAATGTAGTGTATCCATATAAAAGAAGCTACGTGGAGATATCATACCAAGACGAGAATGGCTCGCTCCCCAAATCAAGGGCTCGTTCCTGAGTTTTGACGGGGCCATCCCATAAATATCCACCTATTATGGTAGACCAATTGCCCCTCCCCACACACCCGACCCGACCATCGACATGTCTGGACTCGAGGAACCTCGAGGGTACTTGGACATCAGACAGCATAGGTGTCTGATTCCGATTCCTCCGATAGGCCGGTAAGCCGAGATCTTGATACGCGCCGCTTATGATTGCTTTGCTTTGTGTTAGTTATACCAGTGGCGGACGACTCAGCCTCTTGGCCGGCGTCTGGAACATGCAGCTAAATATGGGGGCCACACAGCCTCGCTTCTTGTGAGAACTGGCCTCAAAATCCTCGAACGTACTAGTTACGGGGAAACATAGCCCGGCTGGCCCGTCACCCCACTTATCACTCTAATGTAGCCCTCAACCAACTACCTACTCGTACGAGTATTTGGAACATAGAGTATGGGGATTATCCGCGTGATACCATGCAACCACTTGGCAGTATCCCAATACCCCAATCCTCAAAAGACCACCATTCAAGAAGTTGACATATAAGCTCGTGCTGTCGCATTGGTTGTTGGGCCTCTAAACCATATTATACACGATGCTGTAGAAACGACCGGCCCAGATTCCTCCTCCCCTGATGCTCAAATCAGCCCCAAGGGTATTATCATGTCCTCGATGTCCCTGCCCGTAGCCACTCCAGCCATCCCAGCCATCCCAATCCCAACCCCCAATGATCCCCGTTTGTAACCCAGTAACTCCCCTCCCATCATCAATTCGTCTTCTTCTTCTCCAACGTATCGACCTTGTCTTCCAACCTCTCGAGATATTTCCCGACTCGCTGAACCGACGTCTGAAGAGTCTATGCGTTTGCAAAAGGTAAGAGCGTAAACATTAGCAACACCGTCAAAACAAAAAAGCAAAAGCAAAGAAAGCAAAAACGAGATCTATAGCGGGCGCGAGATCTTTTTTCTATCGGCGGCGGCGAGTTTCCGTTCCAAGATATATATATCAAAAAAGGAAAAGAAAAAAAAGGGTCCCAAGAAAGAAAAGAGGTGGGAAGAAGTAGTGGTTTTGAAGTCGAAATGTCATAAGGCCCGCCGCCGGAATGGATTTTTCTCTCTATCTCTTTGGCTTTTGTGGGAGATCAAGTTTCACATGGCGAAACGCACGTAGAGGTCCTCGAGGAGGAGGTCGTTGGCAGTCTTGAACTCCTGCTTCATGTACTTGTACGCCGCGACCCCGGCGATCGTGGTGCCCGCGAAGAAGCCGAAGATCCTAATTTCCACGGAACCCACGGTCAGCATCTGTTCTATCACCATGCAACATCGTCGGTCCGCCTCCCTCCGCTCCTCCCACAGGAGGAGGACAGAGGATATAAGGGGGGGGGGTTAGGGTTGTGGGATGGAACTCACCCCGAGCGGAAAGCGCCAATGGGCCTACGGGCAGGCAGCGCGGCCACCTCGCTCGCGAGCCTGCTCGACGTCTGGAATCCACGCGCACCGAGGGCGCGCGTGGCGAGGACTATTCTCGGGTTCATTGTGATTGTGTTGATCTTGATCGTCGTGTCCAAGGGGATGGGTTCCTCGTATTCGCGTTCGAAATCGGTCGTCCGGTCGGGCCTTATGGGATGGAGAAAGAAGAAGAAAAAGGGGGAAACAGAAAAAGGGGGTGTGCGTGGTGCGTGGGATGTCCGGCTCTTATACGAGAAGTCGAATACCCAGATTTTCCCTCTCAAACGCACGATGGGCAATGGGGAGCGGCGGCGTGCGTCTTCGGGCTTCTCCTTCGCTCCTTCCCCCATGTGGGAATCCCCCGGAGATGCCCACTTCGGCAATCTAATTGGCCGAGACCATCTATACGCCACCGCCCCTGGTGTGATTTCTTAAATTTTCTGCCGCCAGGTAACTCCCACCGCCCTTTGCTCCCCTCCTTCCCCCACGCACGAGCCGATACCCAAGCCCGCAATGGGTATTTCCCGCACCTCTTTAGCCTGCATAAAGCGGTTTTGGATGAGATTCTGTATGGTAATATGCTTGCTAACCTTTTTACTCGGGGCGCCCGAAACGGGACCATTGAACACTAGGCGCGTGGGGGCGGTCCGCTTTTTTTTTTCTCCCCCCCCTTCTAGACGACGCCTGCGGATCCGACCCCTTTCTTTTATCCAACGGGAGGAGGGGCACAAACGGGCGGTGTCCGTTCCCACTTACACGATCGATCTAACCGCTAGATCCTGAATCGGCGGAACTGCGGGGTCCGTAAGGCCAACGAAACCCCTCCTCCTCCCCATGCTAAAAGGTTTCCGGTTCGTGCTGCCTAGACTACTGGATACTCGTCGTATCGGAGTACGTACAAGTGCCTCCCCGAAAATCACCTCCTCCTATGGCCGGTGCCGCCGTCGCCCCGCTCTGCCAGAGACACCACCTCCGTGATGCCCGCCTCCTCCTGCTCCTCCTCCAGCGCCGAGATCTCCTCGCGGCAGTCCCACCACTTCTCCTCGCTCAGATCGAAGGCCTTTGTCTTCAGCTCCTTGATGGCTAGCGTTTCCGGCTGAAGGCCCTTCATCCTCATGTTGAACATGAGGATCTCTTGCCACTCGGCCGATGTCCGAACGAAGAAGTCCCTCCGGGATTCGAATGGCTAGTTATATATGTCAGTGGGGGGTTTGCACGATGGGATAAGCACAATCAAGTGACACAAATAACACAGTCATGGGGGAGGGAGGTAGTACTGACCCTGGGATGCGGGAGACCGTCATCAACCGTTGTGGCGGCAGTCGTGTCTGTCTCTTCCGACTCCTCGGTGTCGGCAACCGATACCGTATCCACTGCAGCCTCTTCTTGCTTCGCTTTGCGTTTGCTAGGGGTGTGGTTTCGCTCCGCGCCCTCTTCCTCCATACCCTCTTCCTCCTCCTCGCCATCCTCCTCATCCCACTCGTCATCATCCTCTTCGTCATCCTCCTCGTCATCGGATACCTGTAAACACGTAGAGTCAGTACGTGTCACCCGTCTCTGCGGAGAAGACGGGTATATGCTTACCACCCAGTCCTCGTGCTCGATGGAGAAGATGCGCTTGCACCCGTCGAGCTTCTCTAGGTTGATAGCGTAGAGGTCATCAAACGTAAACTCGCGGTCACCCTTCTCGAAAGTGCCTCCGTAGATGTAGAGCACATCATTCTGCACGGCGATCTGCGCGTTGAACCGCGGGTGCGGTGGTTCCATAGTAACCGGCATCTCCTTCACCGGCGCCTCGTTCTCGCCCTCCCCATCTTCGGCCTTCTTCTCGATCTCCACGTCGTCAAGATCCTCCAACGATTTGCCACTCTCAAGCGCAGCGAGCTGCTTAAGGAGCTCGTCCTCGTTCGCCTGCGCTCGATTGCGCCGGCCCGTGCGCTGCTCGGGAGCATTGCCCTTCTTACCCGCCGCCGCCCGCGGCTTGCGGAGCGCCAGGGGGAAGAAGCGGTTGCGTTCGATGTTCCACGCGAACAGCGCGTTGAAGAACTCGCTGTCGATGTCGTCCTCGCTCATCTCGACGTCGTGGACTCCGCCAAACATGATCCCGCGCCCCCTGTGGAAGGCCATGGTCGCGCCTGCCCTCACCGGGACGGGCGAGTTGACGGGCTTCTTGCGGCGCTCCCACCGAGCGGTGGGCGGGGTCTTGGGGGGACTGTTCTCGGCCGGGAGAGTCATGCGCAGGAAGAAGCAGTCCTGGTGGATCATGGGCTTCACGATGTTCTTCTGGCCCTTCGAGGCGCCCTTGGCCTGCTTATTCGCCGCCACGGTCGCCTTTATTCGAGAGTATCCCCCGTAGAGGACGGCCCCCTGCTCGTGGGGGAGGAAGCTGAAGGACGACCTGGCATCCGGCTTGAGTTGGGCCGGCGGAAAGGTGGGCGCGTACCACACGTAGTGGTTGGTGTCGAAGATCCAGACGTCGGCGAGATACTTGGTCTGGTTAGAGGTGTCCTGGAAGCCTCCGAAGAGAATGATGTACTGCTTCCAGTACGTCATCCGGTGGCCACTCCTGGGGGCCGGGGTGTTCCCCTTGACCTCGATGCGGGTCCATTCCCTCGTGGCAGGCTCAAGACGCCAGAAGTCCGAGTAGTGGTGGAAAGTGCCCTGCTTCGGGGACGAGAACTCGCCGCCGAACAGGTAGACGTAGTTGGGGTTACCGGCGCGGGTCCACGCGTGACCCGAGCGAGGGAGGGGCGCATTGGGCGAGGTGATGCAGCGCCATTCGTCCTTGTTGATGTTGTAGATGTGCAGGTCGTTGAAGAACTGGGCCAGCGCGCCGTTGAAGTACTCGCCGCCGAAGAGGAGCAGGTTGTTCGGGTCGTTGGGCGCGGCGAGAAGGGTCGAGTGGGCTCGGGGCTTAGGCGGGCCGTCGCATACTTCCTCGGTGACCTTAAGGAACTTCTCCTGCTGGCGCTTGTACTCGGCGAGGATCTCGTCGAGGTCTTCGTCTTCGTGGTCGCTGCCTTCTATCTTAGCAGTCTTTGTCTTCACCTTTTTCTCTCCCTTGGCGGCCTGTCGCTGCTTCTTCTCGGCCTAGAGGTTGGTTGGAAGGTATTAGGCATTGGATTCTTTCGGGCAAGGACAGTGTAGAAGGGATAAAGACCAGGTGTCCTCTATGTTACCGTTCTAGCCTTTTTGGCCTCTTTCGAATCAGCCTTTGACTTTTTGGCCTTTGCCATGGCGAACAAGACGAGACGGGCGAAGCTGGAAGTCTGGTGGGGGAGGTGGACGGAGAGAGGATGGGGCCAAAGAAGGGACGCAAGGGAATCAGAGCAGCATTCACAGGCACAAGTTGCAGCTGAGTGTTACTATATGTCCTGTAGTCTTGCTGCGAAGAAATCCTCTAAAATTCGAAGCCTAAAACTAGAACTAGAGGGTATTCTCGATTCTTGGTGTGTGGTCTGCCCCGCAGCTCAAGTGCGAGGTGCGGGGCACTGGCTGGTGTCAGGATTTTAGGGACACCAATGACATACGTCAGAGGGGGCTCTCAGAGTCCAGGGTCCATACTTGATTCTCTAACCTCACACCTTCAAGCTCTCACCATGATCCGTAATAGTCTTAAGCAAGTACAATGATATGAATCCATTAGACAAAATCATACAGTCTTCCCCTTCCATACTACTCATTTATGGTAAATGTGCTATTAGGTATTGGAATTAACTGATGCTTGAGTCAGTTACTCCGTGTAAGTGCACCTGTGAAACCGCCTCCATGGTATGCTCACCTTTCTTTATCCCTTCTTTAACCACATTTTGGTGCTCTAGTGCACCATGTAAGTGTACCCGTACAGCCGTCCCCAATAGCTGCATGTAATGACATATACTCTTTCTTATCCTCTTTCCTCCCCCATCACTTACCTCTCGACGAACAGCAATAGTAGCAACGACAAACAGCAAGTACAAGCACCAGGAACAAGCAGAAACGACAAATGACAGGGGCAGTACCCGGTGGAAACGACACCCAACAGTACATAACACCAGTATGGTGACCACTATCAACATCTTGGAGCGTGTTCTTAAGAACGCAGCCAATATCCCCCTCTCCGGCCAACTATGAACATAAACTCACCCCGATCTGCTTCCTTGGAAGTCCTCTCTAACTACCCAGCCATCTATGGCACTGCAAGTTCATCCTGAACTAACACTATGCTGCTATGCCACACTTCTGGTGCCAGACTAGGACGTGCCGTCTACTAGCCCAGGTCAACCATATTGGCAGCCACCAGTTCAAGGCTTTGTTCATCCACAGGCTGGCCATATCTCAACCCAGGATAATGGCTCCATTAGGACGGACTACTCGCTTGAACGCTGCCTGGTCGCAGTTCGCATGCCAGCGGACATCAGGCCTCCAAGCCATGCACGGAAAAAGTGTTTAGGGGCAGGGGGCCGAAGTGGGTGGGTAGTAACACGAGCTGAGAGTAAGAGATATAAGTCAAGGCAGTGAACAACAGACTAAACAGGCTAAGCCATCACAAGATCTTTTATATCTCCCCTACGCCTAACTGTGCTAAACTTAAAAATCCAAGCTTGAAAAAAACACGGGTATGAACGCCACTTTTGAAACCCTGACCCAGGCGACAAATGCAACAAATAAAATCATCATGCCCCCAACCTTTCCTCGGCTAAGGGGACTAGGGGGCTTCCTTCGTTGTTTTCGTCCTCTACTCCTCGTCCTCGTCCTCCTCGCTATCCGTCGCCGTCTCCTCGAGCAGCTCCGCCACCAACTCCTCCTCTACCTCGCTATCGTCAGAGTCGTAGTCGTCCTCGTCCGCGTTGAGCCCCAATATGGGATTCCACGGGAGGTAGTCCACCTCGACCCACTTCTTGCTGCCGGGCAGCTGGTACGGGTCGAAGGGGAAGTAGGAGTCCAGCTGCAGCGACCCGTCGTCCCTCGAGTCGCTCCCGATGTCGCGCAGGCTGCCACCCGATGAGTACGAGACCCTGACGAACTGCGCCAGCCGCACGCGCTTGTTGATCTCGAGGACGGGGTACACGTAGACGAGGTTGAGCTTGTGCGCCAGCTTCGCAAACTCCTCCACGATGCCCGGGGAGCACACCTTGAGCGGGTTGAGCTTCCCGTGGGCATTGTTTTTGAGGATGCGCCGCGTGTTCTCGCCCCAGTCGAGGTCGAGCCCGACGTATGAGAGGGGGTCCTCCGGCTCGACGTGCTCGGGTACTGACACGACGAGGTCCTTCCACCTGAAGCAGAAGATGTAGAACGTGGCCTGGCACAATGCGTAGTACGAGTAGTACTTAGTGATGTTTGGGCCCTGGCACGACTTCTCGTAAGCTGCTCGTCGTCGCTCCAGACATTGGAGCAGGCGCTTGAAGACATCCTGGATGATATATGCCGGGATATGCGCGCCGCGAGCGAGGAAGCTGGCCAAGTACGCGACGGCGTAATCGCCTAATACGGACGGGGCGCCCTTGAAGGCGATTCGCTCGCACGCCTCGATGAATAGACTGGTGAGCTGGTCCGACTTCTGCACAAAGTGGAAGAGGAGGAACTGGGTATGCCGCGATTTCCGCATCGGGAGGATGATGTCGGTGAACTGCGAGATCATGGCTTTGCACTCAGCAACGGCGGTTTCCGAGTGGGGATCGTGGAAATACGGCGCGTAGAATCGGTATAGGATGTCCATAACGGCGTCGAGAACCTCAATGTTGTTCTTCACATTCTTAATTCGTTGTAGCCCCGCATTGGCATCGTCTTCGTCGTCGTCATCGTCACTTTCCTCATCGCTCGCCTCATCATCGTCGAGGTTCCCGAGTGCGCGTGCCCGGCTCTCCGCGAGGGCGCGATGGACGGCCGCCGTTAGCTCGTCATCGAGATCATCCAGGTCCGTTTGCATGTTCACGTCGATGCTGACGAGCTGCTCGACGACGAGATTGATTAGGCTGCGCCCGAGGTCGGGAGCGTACTCTCGGATCCTCAGCAGATTGTTGACGTAGGTGGCATGGGTACGCTTATCGTCGTCAAGGACTGGGTATTTCGCCTTTGCCATGGTAACAACGCTACGTACAGCTGCCGGGGAGATGCGAAGGAGTCGTCTTAGCGCCGCGTGAAGTCGCTGCTCAACGACGAGTTTGGAAACCCCGGAATACCCAGGTACAGACCAAGACCATCTCCTCGTCTCCGAGAACAACTCAAAGATCATGGCCAGAGTTTCATAAAGGTAGGAGCCTACACTTGCGAGAGCGGCGAGAAGCTCGATGTAGGCCTGGACGAACCTCTCATCACGCCCAACCCAGACGCAGTTTAGAACGGCGTTGGCGAGGTCCCTAAAGGGCTTCTCTTTCAGCATCGGCGCGCACGAGGCAAGGGCCAGGACGTATTGCATGAGTTCTTGGGGTTTGATCGGAGGCTCGTCATCATCATAATCGTCGGCATCGCTGCGGCGACTCGTGTCAAAGTGGCGCTTCAGAAGCAGGTATTCCTCGTCATCCCCACGTCGATGCTGGTCGAGCGTCTTCCTAACCTCCGTCCTGACGCTTGCTAGGGATCTGCCACCTAGCTCGTGGACAGTCGGGCTGTTGTCACTGAAGAGGACCTTGCGGCGCTTAGGCGTGCTCGGCTGCTCCTCGGTGCCATCGAGATCGAGTGTGTCGGCCCTGCGCTTGGTGCTGCTGCTCGGAGGGCGTAGGATCGACTTTGACTGGAATGACATATCCGGCGGTAAGAGTGTCGTAGCTTTACTAGACATGGTGGAGATAGATACTAAGGGAATCGTAATGACTCGCGGGTCGAAAGTCTAGGCGTGGGGTTGGACACGGCCCCCTTTGGTGAGGCTGTGAAGGCGTGTTGATTTGGTAGGTTTAAGGTATTCTTCTCAGCAGGGAACTATGACGAGAGGGTGCCGGAAGTCTGAGGCAGAGCATAGTTCCTTTACGCAAAGAGAATCCCCACGGGCGAATACGAAATATGAATGATGGTGGTGGAAATAGGTGGACCTAGTTTTTGCTGGAAAAAATCCAGACTTCTTTAGTTTCTAAAATTCTTTGCTTACCACACAGTCCCAAATCAAGGTGACGATCCCAACGCGGGGTTACTCCACGTGATGCACTCCCGTTCCTGGGCAAGAAGGAAACCAGGCAACCGCACAGCCGTCAACGTCTGTAACCAATTGCCCTTGGTCGAAGTAGCACATTGCGTCACATACCTACATTACAGTTCGGTTGATACAACAAAAGACCTAATAGGAAGTAATGAATGAATTCTCAAATTAGAGAAATATATATTGATAGCCAGCTACTTGACCTCCGAATTCTCCAAATCTCTCGCAAAGTTGCTTTCCGTAAACCTTATCACGTCCTTCCTTCAGTTCATCTCCTCGCTCCGGTGTTTGCGTGGCCAGGCACCTATGTACACTAGACCTATGTTCGGGTATCGTCTGTATGTGTGGGATTCTGTTACGGGAAATCACAATCGGCAGTCGCGAGCAAGTACTTCAACGACGTGCTGAAAAGGGACCGCGAGATGCGCGCCCCTCCACGCAACTAGTACTGTCCCTCGGTGCCGGCGCCGTTGTGGCCGGACTGGGGGGCGTACATGAACCCGCTGGCGTCCCCGCCGGGTTCCCCTTGCTGAGAACCCAGGAGAGCGTTTGCACCTTCAGCTCCGGGATAGCCTTGGCCCGCCCCGCTCGGTCCCGAGGAGCTCGCACCGTAGCCCTGGCTGCCGGGCCTGGGTTGGTTATCGCCTCGGTTGGTCTGTGATTGCTGTAGAATGTAAGTTAGTAAATGATGCTTCCATCAGTCTCCATCTTCAAGCTTGACTAAGTCTAGCACTCCGAGGAGAAATGCCTCTAGTAGGGGAGGACGGTGGTGGGATAGCCGGTAGGTAACGTACATCGCGGTACTTAGCGAGGTAGATTTTAAGGGCCTCAGCGTAGTTCTCGAATCCCAGAGAGGTCATAGCGAAGAGGATGTCTTCGCCGTTGACGGTTTTCCGCTTCTCTTGGTGGCATTTCTCCGAGGCTGCTCCAAGTTAGTCATTGCGATACCGCACACATGGAACAAGAACACGTCAAATGCATTCCGGTGAGCTCGTGAGATATTGAGTAGGGAGAGAAATCGGGGCAGCCACTGGGAAGAATGAAGACATACCCTCGCTCGTGATGAAGGATATAAACTCGCTGACACACTCCTGCATGCACTCCTTGGCTTCTTTTGCTATCTTCGCGTTGTCTGGGAGAGCATTTTTCATGATTCGTGCGACTGGAGCGAAATTGCGGATGTTAGCATCGAGCTCATCGTTGATATCTGCCTTAGAAGCGCCACGCGCTTCCGGCGTATTGGGGGACGAATCGTCGGTCATATGCCAGCAAACGGATTCGCGAGTGATTGGATTCGCGCGTCTGCCTCGACAGTCGACCAACCAGTGAATGCACTAGCTTGGAGAGCGATGCCAGTAATATCGAAGACAAGGCCAGACCGCCAGAGCATTTTGGACGTGCGCGCAAATCAAAGGTCGAGGACGGGGGAGTATAACATACCATTGGCTATGGGCAACCACCTGTCTTGTTCCTTCACCTCGAACTCGTACATGAGCCCGGCGCTCTGTGGATCCTGGGATTCATTCATTTGGTCTTCCGCGTCGGGTGACTGTACACCTGGATCGACATCCTTTGGAGCAGATTGAGGGGAATCCGACATATTTGGCTACCTGCAGCGGCTGCTGGCGTTCTTGTAAATGCTTGGGCGGCCTGGCTTACACGAGCTGTTTCGAAATGAGGCTGACCTGACTTGTCCCTCGACCTTTGACACGTTGCAACTTCGTAGGGTTTGTAAGGCCAGGCTACTCTGGATGCAAGAGATGCGTCAGTCCTGCCTTCTCCTGCGTCTGTGTTTATGCACCACCCCCCACCCAAGTTCTAGCCAGACGCCCCACGCGTCGACCATCCCCCCTTGCCTTTTGGGTTACGGCCTTGGATGGTCCCAGTTTCCGCTCCAAGGGCCGAGTCGGGCGCCTGTTTCGGAGAGAGCAAGGAGAGGCCTCAACTGCACGCGTGCGATTGCGCGTAAGAAGCAGAGGGAGTTGCGGTGTTGGAATCGTGGTGCGGGGTTCCACACGGGAGAGCTATCTTCCAGCGACTTGGAGAAGGGGAAAAGGTGGGATGTGGGACTTGGTGCATGTGTTGCCTGGAAGGAAGTCTCTTACCGTACCTGCTGGGGGGTTGAGTATATGGATACACCGCACGTCAAAGCGATTGGTCGATGCAAGGTATCCCGTTCGCGGATAATCACTTGTAGGTTGAGACACTCCGTATCGGGCGGGTAGTCGAGTCGCACTTCGGCCTGGTATGTGGGATGATTGGGCTGATATGACCAGGATATGGTGCCAGCGAGATCTTGGGCCGGAATTTGTTTGGGTAGGTTGGTGTGTACGAGTATTATGTGAAACTCCTTTGGGCGGAGTGGAAGAAAGGCTTAGCGCAGTGGGCGGTGGTCGCGGGGCGAGGTTTAGCTGGTTAGCCCAGTTTGGGTTACACTATGCGGAACGTCGGCACTGGTGGACAGCGTGTTCGTCAATGGGGAAGCTGTAAAGTCGCGTCAGAGGAAGGCGAAGTCGCAGATGGGGGCCCCGGTGCCTGGGTTTGATGGCGAGTCCGAAGGTGGGGAGGTGGGGAGGTCCAAGTGGTGGGTGCAGTCATTGATGTGGGTGGTGGGAGGGGGTCTGTCTCCCGCTGTTCCTCCGGGTTGGGCCCAAAGCTTCTGGTTGTACTCACATTAAGGATGTCTAACCTGCCCGTGCCGGTTCCCGGGTCCAGTAGAATTGCGCGCGCGGGGAATAAGATGCAGATGGAGAACTTTCCCAAGCAAGTTAGCTGACTGCAAGGGCTGCGAAAGTGTGGGGTTATTGCAGGAGAGGGAAATATTTGAATTGAAGGAGGAGGGAAGCGCAGCGGTCGAGGTTCTGTTTGGAAGACGTACTAATGGAAGAAAAGGAATGCGCCGTCGCAAGCCATGAATTTGGAAGGGAAGAACCTGGAAGCACGGGCACAGCTGGCTGGGGGGTTGGAAGGCTCTGTACCTTGCAAACTTGCATAAAGTCCCTCTAAGTACCTACTGTTATCGATAAAAAGAGAGTTACATGGCTAAGGGCGCTGT
This sequence comes from Cephalotrichum gorgonifer, assembly GCA_900312665.1. NCBI lineage: Eukaryota > Fungi > Ascomycota > Sordariomycetes > Microascales > Microascaceae > Cephalotrichum > Cephalotrichum gorgonifer. The sequence goes on from ONZQ02000001.1 coordinate 1,742,516, forward strand.
TCATCTAGAGTTTGGAAGGCACTCTCCACCACTCTATACCTCAATGTGACCGATTACTGGCCACTCGGGTACTACCAGCCACTATTGTTGGAAGGTCATCACCAACATAGCTCCTTCCTTGACGCGGCTGACTGGCTGGCTCTTGCCTCTTTCTCTGTTTCCAGCTTATTGCCTTCCCCTGGTCATCACCGAGCAACGGAAATTGCAACGTTCCTTGTACTCTGTACGAATGGTCAGCTCTTAGTGAAATCGGGCGCATTGGCTCCCGAGTGAAATTGATAAGGAGGGAGCGGCGGCGCAAAAGGCTCACATCTCGATTACAGCCCTATAGTGCCTAAGTAAACAAGACCCTCAACGCGTCTCCCCCTCCTTCGAGGCACGGATGTATCGCAATAAGACCCCGCGCCCTGGCGCCCAGTAGCTCGTCTTTGGAGCTTTGCCTTTCCAGGCGGGCGGGTTCGGGAGGGTGGGCCATTCAGTGCATTGATTCGGCAATGGATAGCATGGCAGCGGGCAGAAATATTAGCTTGTCCCACGGGTGCTCTGATAGGAGAATCCAGAAATGGTACTGGGGCTTGATCCCAGAGACGGAAGGAGCCAAGGAGCAAGCAGCGGAGCAAGCAGCCCCGTGATTTGTTGTTGTCATCGGGACACAACCACGCATTCATCTCACGTTGGACAAACATCCCCCAAACGTCGCGCGACCTTGGCCTCCCAGGAGCCAGGGCTGGCCAGCGATGGGCGCAGACTGAGAGTCCTACCCTACCGAACAAAGCGGCCACTCCTTCAACAACCATCCATCGTACGTGTCCACAACCCCACGTAAGTGCAGACAATGCAAACATGGGGGCGGGGCTAGCGGAGGTGTGGCACGGTTGGGTAGCAAATCAAGGAACGGCACCGTTTACGAGCGCAAGTACGAGTACCTACCTGCACGAGGAGGTCTGCCGCTGGCTTCGGTACATCCATCCAACTGCCCGTTTTGGAAACATGGATATGGATGTATCTTCAGGATGGAACATGCTGCACATTTGGACTGGTGATTTTTTTCTACTTTGGGACCCGAGGAGGACTACCCGATCCGAGGAGCTCCTCAGCCGCACACACGAGACAAGAACATCCCGCGCCAACAACTACCCACACCGGCTTGCCAAGGGAGGGTGGGTGAGTTGAGTTGTCCACCTTGCCAGCGCATACTACACCTGCGTTCTCGGCAAATCCGTACTTGTATAAGGGGCCTTTCCCTCTTTAGACGACTGCGCCAGGCGCGCATGCATTACTCGGTCAGGGGGCTTGGCTGATCGGGATGCAGTAAGCGGTAGGGCGTTACTGATGCACGCGTTTTGGCGAGCTAGCCACAGGAGCGAAGAAGCCGATCTCAGGCCTCATCACTATTTCAGTATCTACAATGACGTCGTCACTAATGCAGAATGCAGAACACCGTGCAGCGCACATCGGCCAGAGGGTCGGGAGCCTGACGGGCGGGGGGAGTCGGAGTATGATGTGGTTGGGCCTTGAGTATCCAGTCCCTCTGCGAGGCCAGTAAGTCTAGAAGGCTCTCATCCAACCGGGAGTTTCCAGGATCGGAGCTTCGGCATTACTCTCTAATAAACTTCCAACGTTTTCCAGAATGGCACCTTTTCCCAGAACGACAGCATTGCATTGCTTCGTAGATCTAGGGCAAGAGTATCGTCCTTCGCTGTGAGGCTGGACCAAGCCGGCCAGCCTCGATAGCATACAGGCAACAGAATTGACGTAGTTTCATGCCAACGCACTTGGCGGAACAGAGTATGCCGAATCTTTGTGGGAGAGCAGTTCATCACGACTGGAGCGAGTCGATTTCCATGTTTCCTGAGCATATGCATATCCTATCAAGTCTGCACAACCTGAATTTTGTTCTTCTTCTACACCGGAAGTTAGTATATCGCCCCGAAAGAACGGTGCCAGACAGAACTCAGGGTCCCGGGTTGGGGTTGGGATCGAAACCTACCTTCCACTTCTCCAGCTCGGCTTCCTTCGCTTTGTACGTCTTCACGAGGTCCTCAAGGACCTTCTTCAGGCCATCCGCATTCGTCTTGAGATTGGGTACAACTTCCTCCACGGTCCGCTCCACTAGCACGCCGTTTATGAGACGGAAGCATTTCCGCTTGCCATCGAGAGGGGTCAGAGTATCAAGGACCAGTCTATCATTTTGTTGCCACCGTTAGCATCTTGATTTGAGGGGGCCCAGCCTCTAAAACGGGACAGGTCTAGAGTAGTGGAAGATGAAGTCATGTGGTCATACTTGTGCTCCTCGCCCTCTTGCTCAATCTCTCCAATCTTCTGTGCTATTTGCTGGAGGCTGTTCTTGAAGTTGTTGTACTGACTTTGCAGGTCTACGTTGAGGTTAGCCACAGATCCGTCGTATGGACACGATGAAGACTATATGAACACGTACCTTGCTGCTTCTTAGTTGCTACCCCTTGTGACGCCATATTTGCGGTTTTTGTGAGTCTCAGCGATGCTATCCCGAGTAGAATATAAACTCAGAGGAGCTCTCGTGAACAAGTGACGGTGGATGAGAGATTCTGGCTGCTGACAGTGCGGGGTGTGGGGCGGCAGGTCCAGCACAGACGGAGCAGCGGCGCTCAACATCCCCGCCGACTTTAGTACCAGAGTCAGATTTCCGATCCTAGTTGAACAACCTCGCCATTTCAAAAATCAGGCCACGCCCGCTCAATCGACCGCCCTTCGAACGCAACAACCTCACCAGGAGGAACGAATCGCACACCGAAATTTCCATACCCGTCGTCGCCCAAAATGCATTCACATCTCGACAAGCCCGAGAATCTCCGTACGCCGGCTCCTCTTTGCACTCCCCCATATCCACCCTCTCCGTATCTACCCGCTAACACTCCCAAAAGCCTGCATAGACATCATCGCCGCCCTCGAGGACTGCCACGCCCGCGGCTTCCTCTACAAGTCAGCGGGGATGTGCAACGACGCGAAGCGAAACGTCAACGCGTGCCTCTGGGCGCAGCGCCAGAAGCGGGCGACCCAGAACCGAGAGGCGGCGCGGGCGCGGCGCGACAAGATCAAGCAGATGGAGCAGGACCTAGGACTGTGAGGGCGAACATAGTGGGGAGGAAAATGGGGGGGGGGCACGAATGTCAAGATAGTGCGACGAGATATTAGGCGTCCTGTTGGTCTCCCGACTTTCTCGGCGAGAGGAGGGAAAACATCTGCATTGAAACACGGCGTTGGCTTGGGATAAAGGCGATTCGCCTATGGGGAGGAGCATAGAGCGCTACAAGGCGTGCACTATGGGCGCGAACATTATGTACAGTTTCCTATTGGAACTTTTTTTTTATGTTTGGAATGCTTTGGCTAGGTTTACAACGAATAATCTCTACTACCCATTTACTCGCCCTTCACGAAGGCACTGCCGAAGACCGCCAGGCCAAATGTCGACAGGACGCTTAGCATGACGGGGACGGGCTTCCTGAGCCTGATGGCGCGGGGCAGAGACGAGCCCCCAAGGACCAGCGACGCGAGGATGCTCAGCTCAAGCCCGTAGGGCTCCCGGTTCTGAATGCGGTGTGCGCCGACACCGTCTGAAGGGTAATGGTTAGTGACTCGGGGCTTGCTTGGAGTGGCGCTGGCAAAGGGATGAACTTACAGATGAGCCCGACGGTGCACCCTGCAACCGCGGACGGGATGGACCCCGATTTCGCATATCCGATGAGTCCGCCCGAGGCAGTCAGTGCCGCGAGGACGTACGAGGTTGCGCCGAGAGTGCTCGCCTGGGGAGGGACTAGTGGTTAGACTCGCTAATCCGTCTTCAGCTTGGAGCGGCACCTTCTTACCATCGTATCGTATACTTGGAAATTTCTAAAAATAAAAAAAGTAAAAAGGGCTTGTATATGTTCCCAGTTGAAGTCGTGAACAGAGGATGAGCCGTTGTCCCCGATGCTTTGTAAAGAGAGTGGAGTAACAGTTGCCGAGCTGTCTCGGAACGACAGGGTCGTATGGGAAAGTAAGTATTCGCACTGTTAATTCACACCTGACAGCCGGGCCGACTGCCACCTGTCGCACGACACCTTGAAGCTGTCGTGTTCAATTAAGCAACGTCGCAAGCCAGAGCTAACACGGGAAGCAACCTCGAACCTCCCAACCTTCCTCCGAGCTTCGCCGCGAACGATTCCCGAACGCACCCCCCCTTCCCGAAAATGGCGCCCAAATCGAAGAAGACCGAGGCTGCCACCGCCTCGGCACCCGTGGCCCCGGTTGCCGCCCCCGCCGCCCTGCCGAAGCAGTCCTCTCAGTCTGCCTCCGTGAAGTGGGACAGGGTCGTCTACGACGTCGTGGCCCACTACAATAAGACTACGCCGCAGCGGACGAAGCTGATCGACCTTTTCATGGTCTACCTCCTCGTCGTGGCGGCTATCCAGTTGATTTACTGTGTTGTGGTCGGAGACTACGTACGTGAAACCCACGAGATCAGCTCCCGCCTTCCGAGTCTCCCCTGCCTCTAGGGAAGCTTTGGACAGAGGGATAAAGCTAACATTTCACAGCCGTTCAATGCCTTCCTGTCGGGCTTCATTTCCGCGATTGGACAGTTTGTCCTCACTGGTGAGTCCACGCGCGATGAGTGGGGGTGAAGGAGTCGCGTGTATGGGGGAATTGGGGATACTGACAGCTATTAGCCTCGCTTCGTGTCCAGACGAATACCACCGATAAGAACGAGTTCCCCACAATCTCGCCAGAGAGGTAAGTATTGTTCGAGCCCGGACTGCGTCAACCTATAACGATTCGGAGGTGCGCTAACATCCGATGTTCTTTCCAGGGCATTCGCGGACTACATCTTCTGTAGCCTGATCCTGCATTTCTTCGTTGTCAACTTGGTAAACTGAGGTGGAAAAGGGGGGAGAATGGAGGTGTATTGGGAGCGGGCTGGGTAGATGTTTCGGAACGGGGGATGCCATGTGTATAACAGCATACAAGTAACGCTCAAGAAGCTTACGAACAAAAAGCAAAAGGAAATAAAGACACGTCAACTGCAACAGGGTACATCGCGGGCCTTGTAGCCAAGGAATACCTGATATATTTCATGTTAAGACACCCCGCCCACCAATGGTGAACAAACGCCGGGTACAGACACTAGAATTTCCTCAACTCCCCGCGCCTTCGCTCTGAGGACTACCCGTTTTCGCCTTTGGAGGTCCCCCCCTCGGCGGCCCCCCTTTCGGCGGTGGGGGCAGCGGCGTCGACCGCCCGCTAGGCGCATTATCCAGCTCCTTGCTCCTCTGCTCCTCCTCCTTCAGGTAGTCGTCCATGAAGTTCCCCGGCGCATGATGCCTCTCCTTCTTCTTGGCCCTAGGCGGCGCGCTCCCGGCCGGGGGCGGGCCAGTCATCTGCGCTGGCACCAGGAAGTCTCCCTGGGGCGGGGGAGGCACCGCACCGGCGGCCGGCGGGGGGGCGAATGCGGCGCTGGAATGCGCGTCCCCGTCGAACATGGTCTCCCCGGGGGCGGACACGGGCTCGCCCAGCGGCGCGGGGATCCTATGAAGCGCGCCGTATCCCAGGACGCACCCCAGCGCGCCCTCGCCGCCCCAGTCCCTGCTCGGCTGGATCGTGACCTCCCTCGTGACGTCGTACTCGTTGTTGTACACGTACAGCCGCAGCGGCCTCCCGATGTAGTCCTCCACCAGCTCGCTGAGGCCGCCCTCGCCTGTGAGGAGCCCCTCGGGGCTTCCCAGGATGTAGTCGCTGTAGGGCAGGAGCCCGGCAACGTCTGCCGGGGAGTTGCCCGCCACGTCGAGCACGTGCCAGACGTTGGCCGCGACGGCGAGGGGCGTCCACTGGAGGGAGAGCCCGAGGGAGGCGGTGTCCGCGGGGACGGGGACGTGCAACTCGCGCGTCCGTTGTCCCTGTCAGATAAAATCTGTTAGCTTATGGGCCGGAGTAAAATGTGGAGGAGAGCTACCTTTGCATTCCATAGCCCTAAGGTGACCGTCGCGCCCGCGCAGTTTCGGACTTCTTGGGCGAAGAGCTGCGGACTTGGGTCATCGATTGGCCGGCCGTTGATTCCGACTATGAAGTCGTACCAGGGCTCGATCGCGAGCTCGAGGTTCGCATTCCGGAGGATCTGGAAGCCGGATTCGCCTGCGCGGCCTTGGCTCTGCTGCGCCGGCACGTCGCCGTCGAGCCGCGAGATGAAGCGGTTTAGCGCATTAAACATCGCGGATGTTCTGAGAGTCGAGGGGTAAAGAGGGGTTTCGGTTTATTCCATTGGCAGAGCGAAGGAAAGGTCGGGCTTGCTGTAAATTGATGCAGGGGTTGGTATTCAGGGTTGATCTTGCTCATGCAAGCGTTCGAGGTTTCGTCGCCCATGCCAGGTCCCATGTGCAAGTTGTCATCTGCTCGCAGCCTTGCAGGTGGTCAAAGCTCCCAGAGGGTCCACTGGTGGGGCCAAAAAGTGGGACACCATCCAGCCTTGTCAAACCTGCTCCCAATGTTTCCCGCGACCCCACGAACCTCAACTACAGCTCGATTTGCATGCCTACGCTTGCCACCCCGTGTTGTGTGCTCTGATTTTAGATTTCGAACTTTTCCTCCATACACGCACACAACCACGCACACACACATCAAACCACGTGGGACCAGAACCCATGCCGTCCACCACTGGAAACAACCTGTCTAACGGGGACAAGCAAAAGTACAAGTTCAAGCCGGCTCAGCACCTACCCTTGACAGAAAAGTGCCAGCACTATACCAATAGAGCGGATGTTCCCTTGGAGCTGCAGAAGTACGTTCCCGACTATGTGAATCCCACTCTCTAGCCCTACTAACCCATTGCCCGTAGATACTGGGCACAGCGGTACACCATCTTCTCCTCCTACGATGATGGAGTCGCCATGACTGACGATGCTTGGTTCGGGGTCACACCCGAGCCCGTCGCCCTGTACGTCTACACGCCTCCCCTTTTCCTTGGCTTGGAACAGGGCTCAACTTCAGATACTAATGTCCTTCCCTCCCTACCTCAAGACAAATTGCCTGGGAGATGAACGACATCTCCAAAGAAAAGACGACGATCATCGACATATTCGCCGGCGCCGGGGGTAACAGCATACCCTTCGCCCTCTCTGAGCGCTGGTCCCGCGTCATCTCCATCGAAAAGGACAGAGACACCCTGGCCTGCGCGCAGAACAATGCCTCCATCTACGGCGTCACTGACCAGATCACCTGGGTCCTCGGCGACAGCTTCAAGTACCTCTCCCTCGCCCTCACGAACCCGGCCTCTCTCGACCCCTCCCTCCGCATCGACCCCGAGACGACGGTCATATTCGCGTCGCCGCCGTGGGGAGGGCCGGGATACACCACGGACGAGGTCTTCAATCTGCACGAAATGGAGCCCTACAACCTCTCACAGCTGCACGAGGCCTGCAAGGCCATGGACCACGCCCTGTTCCTCCCCCGCAGCAGCGACCTCCGTCAGATCGCGAAGCTTATGCCGGCTGGAAAGAAGGCCGAGGTGGTACAGTACTGCGTCGAGGGTGCATCGAAGGCGATGGTGGCCTACATACCGGCCGAGAGTTCATCTAAAGCGACGTTCTATTACCACACCGGCGACGACTGAGCCACTTTCTCTCTCTCTCTCTCTCTCTCTCTCTATCTAGTCCCTTCCTAAAGCGCCCGAACTATCGTCCTCTCATCAAATAGGTCCTTCAATAACCCCCGTACGCAAAACTCCCTGTCTAGGCTGCCCATCGCATATGTCGACTCAAAGGCAAAGATGCTTAGCTGCCCGAAGAAGGGGCGCAGTACCTTGGCTACCAGCTCGTCTTTCCTCTCCAAGCTTATATCGTCGCTTATTCCGCCTTCCCCTAGAAGGGGTCGCCTATGCAGGCTGCTCGTTGCCAGCTGCGCCGCGGACTCCACGTGGGGCCCGGCGCTGAACGAGACGGAACCGAGGTCCTCCGAGAGCTCGTCCACCATCGCAACGGGCTGGTAATTCTCCGATCTGTACACGGCGTCGATGGTGTCGGTTACAAACAGCCACTCGTGGAGCTGGAAGTCGTCGGGAGACACGCAGATGAGCAGATCGAGGAGCTTGCACGCCTGTAGGACGGAGGCGTTGGTGTATGTATCCGACGCCGCGCTGTGGTCGGGTGCAACGACGGAGGATATCGCGGCGTGGAGCTCGGCGTTTATGATGGGCCAGAGCATGGCCAGGTGCACCGCGCTGGTCTTGAGGACGAGGGCTCTGACGACCATGTACACCTCTGCCCGGGTTGTCGCCGACGGTGACGAGGTCGACGTGGCACCGAGTAGCTCCGTCAGCTTATCTGATATCGTGGTTAGATCCGTCACGAACGTGTCCTCCGCCGACGCCAGGATGAGCGTCGCCACGCGTCGGAGATTGAGTTGCGTCTTGCGGTCTGCCTCTAGTCTAGCCGAAGTAGCTCCCACACCAAATACAATACCAGCCGTAGTAGGCTGGCTGATGCGGCTAATAATCTCCGGCATTCGCTCCTTGTCGCCCGTGACCCATAGCTTTAGCAGAGGTAGCCAATCCTGCCTAACGAGGTCGGGGTTGGATGCGAAGAAGCGCACATCGTTAAAGGCGTCGCTGACGTCCTTCTTCCACGTCTTTTGGTTGCCCTGTAGCCGGGAGAGCTCGTGCAGGAGGCCCAGCGTGCTTTTGGACACGGTATCAGGGAATCCCTTAGATCGGATAGTCGGTCCGAGGACATTTGTAGAGATAGTAGTTGCGGCTGTTAGGACTCTGTCCTGCTCGACTAGGATCTTGGGCAAATTGGGGACAATCGCTGCGAGTATTCCGACCACGTCATCAGCTCTCTCGGAAGGCACCGCATCTGTCGGTCTGCGAGGCACATCACCCTTGGGCTTTTCACTAAGGTTGTTCGATGATGATGAATCGGTGAGGCCGATGGGACGGGTGGTGAAAAGTGCAGTTAATAGCCTTAGAAAAAGGTCCTGTAGGAGTAGTTAGCAAATGCCGGTCACATAATTTTGGTTACTTATCAGGACAAGGGCTGTACCGACCCCAAGCTCTCGGCGCATCTTTCGCTGCTCCCCGAAGTTCGTATTGTCCACCTTTTCGCCCAAGATAGCGGCAAACTCCAACAGGGACGGCAGGGTCTGGCGATGAGGGAACGGGTTCCCTAGCAAGTCCCTCAAAAAGGTCATGCAATCGGCCCAGATCTCATCCATGGCATCGTCGTCCAGGGAGCGGGTATAGTCCACCAGGAAGATGACGAGGTCTGTGTCCTCAAGGTCGATGGTCAGGGTCGACATCCGGTAGGGTTCCAAAGCTGACGGGTTCGTCCGACTGTAGATTGCATTGAAGATAGCCGGTATAGTGCTCTTGGGTCGAGACCCGTCAAGGGCCGCGAAGAGATTGAACACCTCTGACGCATGGATCTTCGTATGGTCGAACGAGCTGCGCCATATACCGACCAACGTCTCGAGGCACTCCAAAGTTTCTGCAGCAAACAAGTGCTCCAACAAGCGTCGGGCCCGATTCCTCATCCTCAGGGATGTGTAGTTAAACGATGCCGCAGATGTCGGGTCCAGTGCCTTCGCCTCGTCCCCTTGACCCCAGTGCCAAATCGTGAAGCATATTCTGATCGCGTCCTGGAAGGCAAGATGAACGGTGAGCCGATCATTCGCAGTTGCGCTGCGAGACTGTGGCGTGTCCGATGCGAATACCCCGGAGACCATTCCACCGAAGAAGCCTTGAGGTTGGTCCGGCGTTTTCGCCACTTGAGTCCTCGCCTCGTCGATGAGAAGGCGGGCATGTGCGCTGGCGAGGACTTCCTCGAGGCCGTTCAATAGGGAAATTAGGGTGGACTCGGGCCCGCTAGATTCGGTCCGCAAGGAGTCCTGGCTCTCCCTAAACAGGCTTTGTAGCGCTCTGAAGTTGCCGGCAACCTGGTCGCATAGCGTCTCAACAAGGGGAATCAGAATCTGGAACACCGAGTCTGAGTACATTGACAGACACTCGGTAAGGAACCCGATCCAACTGTCCAGAACTGGATGGCTGCTTGGCGAGCTCAAGCCTGCACGGAGACATTTGAGGAGAGTTGGAGGCAGCGGCTGACTCCGATGAGTATGGTCCGCGGCGGTGGACACGGAAACCCTCCTATTCGGGTCGAGAACCGTCGGTCGTTTTTCCGAGGTGGGCGATGCCGAATAGTCTTCAGGGAGCGGCTCCTGAAGTTTGAGGCTGGCATAGACAACGTCTAGAAGGAGTATCTGTATGTACGGGTCGGGGTCATTGAGTGACTGGATCAACCGATCAATGAGAAAAGTCTCGAGGTGGAACGCCGAGAGGCGGGAGGCAAAAGGGTTAAGAAGAATTTGGTGAAGAACAGTCAACGCAGATCGAGCCAGCTGCGACGCTCCAGCAGCAAGCCCAGTGTTTTTAGCACCAGGGTTCAGGGCAATGCATCTTATGCAGACCTGGACGAGGAAGGCCTGGATGGCCACGTCACCCTCCACACCAGCTGCATCTCACCGTTAGCACGGGGAATGGTGCGGCAAGGAGGGATAGTACTCACTGATCCGCGATAGATCCGGATAACCGGACTCACCCGGCACGGCAGTCTTATTTAAGACTGACCATATGGTCTCTGGTGCCCATCTTAGGACATTGGAAACAGTTCGGAGGTAGTAGACGCATAGGTCCAGATCGTCATCTTCGGAAAGCTGATTGATGGAACCGGGGTTCGGGGTATCGCCGTTGCCGTTCCGAGCATGCAGGAAAGGCAAGTCCGCGAACTTAGTGATGAGAACAAGGAACAGCCTGCAGTCGTCAGTGGGAGATACACCCAAGAATCCTGCAAGGGGATATCGACGAGGAACCTACCGATCAATGCCTATCATGGAATTCAGCCACGCCTTCGCCGCCATGAAAAGCTGAGTCCTTTCGTCAAGGAGGGCATCAAGCATTATGAACAGAGGCTGTGTAAGTATCACTGCGTAATGATCCAGCCCGGCAAGCCGCTGCATAGTTCCAAGCCTAGTCTCGGTTATCGGCGTTTTGGATCCTCGCCTTTCCAACTGCGACGGGTTGTCCTGCAAAGTATGCGACCATAGCACACCAAAGGTGCGACCAGGCTCAGGTGGACGTATAGCGAAAGACCCATTCACGGCATTCTCGATCATCAGTTCAGAAATGGCGGCTTCTATATCTCGATTCTGTGGAGTGAGAGCGCTCTGCAGCTGCCAAAGGCAGCGAACCGTCTCAACATGATACTTTGGATCTGACGAAGAGAGATACGACCACGCGTGGCGGACAAAGGGGACTACAAGCCCGGATAGTTGCGACGTCGATATAAGTTCGGAGGAGTATAGGTGAGTTGAAAGAGCAAGCATTGCGGAGAAGGCAGCAAATCTGACGGGACTAGCGCTCTGCAAGCCCTTATGGATGGAGGATAGAAGATATTCGCCATCGAGTTGATAGGCTCCGGGGATCTTGAGTAGCAGTAGGACCAAGATTCTTATCCTGACGGCTAGATCCGGACAGGACCCCGGCGCCGAAAGGCCACCACCACTGAGGTGCGAGGCCTTCAATAACAAAGATACCCCTACCTCGCCAGGTTGAAGGGGTGGTGGGGAGATGTCGATGTTGCCCTGTTCGTTGATATAGAAAAGGCTAATTGTCTCCAATAGCTTGGTGTCGGTCGAGGTCTCCGGGGTGAGAGACTCCATCTTAGCCCTATCAGCCCCTGATGGGAATGCCCGCCCGGGCACGAGGTCGAGAAGTGTTGCAGCGACACCCAAAGCGGCTTCTGATAGTTTTGCAAACTGAGGATCAGATCGGGCGCGTGACCGGTGTAGCTCCTCTGTTTTGCCTAGCAAACAAAGTATAGACAGAGCCGTCAGGGGGGCATGGATGGTAACCATCTCTTCCTCTCTAACATTGAAATTGGAGATGATGAAGTTAACCAGTGCAATCTTATCCATTCTCTCAGCGGTCGAAGTATTCCCAGGCCCGATGGCTTTAGACAGTAGGCCAACTACCTCGCCGTAGATGAGCCCACTCTCAACCCCGTCAAAGAAAACGGAGGCACTCCGGAGGACCTCGTCGAAATCGGCCTTGGACGCTGCCTGAGTCTTGTATGCCCGCACGCTGTCAATAATTGGCAGGAACACCTCGGGGACAACAAGGCCACCGATCTCCCACCTGTCCATAAGGGACAGACATATTCGGTACGGCCGGGAGCGCTCCACAGGTGTCTGCTTTTGGTTTGTGTTAACCATCCCAAGAAGGGCCCGGGACAAAGGCTGTAGGCCAAACTCCTCGAAGTAGCTGGTCTTGGATGTGATGTATTGCTGGTTTTCTGGTGATGATGGCGTTTCTGGCGGCGGGTCGGGATCTCCATGGCCTGGATCGGGCCCCAGCAGCCACGACCATAGTCTCCTGTTCAGGCTCATGTCCCGACGGGTGACCACGCCGACTGCTGCCCTAAGGAGTAGCTCCAGGTCGGACGGCTTCACCTTGGATCGCAGCACCGTCGAGTTGAGTGGAAGATGGGTGACGAGCAGGTCTAGATACCCTCGCTGAATGAGGATTTGGTCGTCCCCAAGCCCAGATGCGAAACAGCGCAATAAGAGTCCTGGCTCTGGAGAAGTTATGCTCGTGGCAAGCTTCTTGGAGATATCCGACTCGGTCCCATTCCGGGCTCCATCTCCTTTTAACTCGGCAGCTCCGTCGGCAAGTGTAGGCAAGTTCCTAGATAAGTATGCGAGAGCACCTTGCCTCCTGCTTTGGCCTGTTATTGAGGCCAGGAAAAAGCATTGCCAGAAGAAGGCATCTCCCGTCGAGTGGCATCCGACGATATCTTCGCTATCAGGTGGGCGAATCGCCACCTTGAAGCTCTCCAGGAGCCTCAGGATCCGCTCAAACTCCTCGCTCGTCTCATCTTCGAGTCCCGGTAGTAGCGCGAGGATAATGGACTTCATCGCGGGCCGTAGCGCTCGTGGGTTGAGGCCCAAGAAGTGCGTTTCTAGGAGGTCGAGGTAAGGCGTACGCACAGACAGGGAGGCGAACGATAGGGTCGATGATAGCCCGGGGAAGTAGAGTGGGAGATCGTGGGATAGTCCTTCCCGGCTGATAACGGAGAAGATGTGGCTGTAGACCTCGAGAGATTTCTGGTGTACACCAGAGGGTAGGGATGGGTTGAGACATTGTGCTAGTCGCTGTGCGACGAGCGCTCTAGAAGGGATCGTGGTTATAGAAGACGGGCGGGATTGCAGTGACTAGTGGACAGGCACATGTTAGCCTTGATGGTCACCGCAATGTTGGAGCGCGGGATGCGCGGCGCATACCTTGAGGAGGCGGTTCAGGAAGGATATGTAGTCTGCCCACTCTTGGAGATTGGTCTCGAAGAGTGAAAGAGCCCTCTCCACTGCGGAAGCATATTTGCGATAGTGCTTGTCCTTCTTCACGGGGGAGTCATCTAGCACAGCACTGTCAGACGTGGACGACAGGCCAAGGAGGTACGAGAGGCGGCATACCAGAGCCCAGCTGATTTCTCCACTGGCGGGGGAGTGGGGAGTCGCGGTCTGAGCTCTCTGGAGAGGCAGACCGTCTCCCGGACGCCAGGTCATGGGCCATAGTCTCAAGTACAAGGTAGAGGAGGGGGTAGAGGTAGACAGGGTTAGACGATAGTTGGGGCCTTTAGGTGGGTGGGCCGCCTCCGTGTGCTACGTTCGGTTGACGAGGTTCGGGTTCATCGCTGCGCGACAGCTGTTTACATGTCGTAGGAGATCCACAGATCGGTTATATCTCGTGAGCGCTGTGAAACGTGGACTCGAGAGGAATGGACACTGCCTGCCTAGAGCGCAGCTTGGCTTGAAGCTACGTCGCGTGTCTGGGCTGTGGTTAAGCTGCTGACATAAGAGGGGAGCTCCACGGGATCCACCCCTCACCGCAGACATGGAACGTAGACTACAGACCACATACTACATCATATCCCGCTGTTGCTTGACACTGACCTTGCATCATCCGAATGCGTGGACAAGAAGTTGTCAGTGGAGACGAGCCTGGCTATTAGCCATGGTGGTTGTTGCGGCGACTGCTCCTGATAGATCATCTTCTGGCCAGCTCATCTTTGGGTGAGAGCTGCGGAACCAATCGATCCAAGCCACAATAAACACACAATAGGCCATCGCAGAAGTATCACACAATAGGCCATCGCAGAAGTATGATCTGCTTCTTAGCATCGGATTAACTACTAGATTTCAATACCGATGGCTCTGAGACTAAACATCCGCCCGTATGCCAACTGCGAAGGGAGGTCACAAGACATGATAGGTACTATTTTATAGGCAGTAGCTTTGTACAAGTAGTTGTACTAAATGCGAAAGAAGCACTTTCTAGTGGGGCCGGGTGGGGGATTTCCGCCCCAGTACTCCGTAATACCAGCGTCCATTTAGTGTAGCAAGCTTCCATGCCCCACCTCCATCCAACGTCTTCCGTTTGAATGCGCCGCGGGCGACCGACTCTCCCGGATCTGGCTGAGATGACAAGAAGCCTAAACAAACTATCGAAATGGGCCAGGACGACACCGGTCCCGGATCGTCTAAGCGGGGCCTGGACGACGAGACACCGCCGCCTCTACCGCCTCGCCCACGGCCATCCCACGATAATGCTCTCCAACCGAAAGACCCCATGCATCTCCAGGCCGGAGCGGTGACGACGACGGCCGTTTCCTCCATCGACATCCAGACACTCTCGTTCCCCGACGGGTCCCGGGGGACTTTCTCCAGCCCAGGAGTCGCCGCAGAGTCGAATCCCTCGCGCAGCAGCAGCGGTGGATACATAACCCCTAACCGCACGGTTAGAGATGGCGACGATGGGGTGAGCGTTATGAGCATAGCTCCTACGGCCAGAGCCCCCGGGGACATCGCCAGCCTACTCGTCGGCGAATTCCACCGCAAGAGCCCGGCCTGGAGCCTGCTTCGCGCCCAGTCGGCAGCGACACCCCCGTTCGACCCGGCCAAGTTTGACACCTCGGACCCTCTCGCGGACTTTCAACAAGAATTCGATGCCATACCCGAAAGTGGCCAGAAAGGGCTGAATGATGGCGACAGACTACGCCTCTGGAAATCGAAGCTCAAGCATTATATGATCCTATCCTCCTCTGGAAAGCCCATTTACAGCAGGCACGGAGACCTAGGCCTGATCAACTCTTCCATGGGCGTCGTCCAGACCATAATATCATTCTACGAGGAGGCGAAGGATCCCCTGTATGGCTTCACAGCGGGAGATTCCCGGTTTGTTATCCTGACCGAAGGGCCGCTCTATCTCGTGGCCATCAGTAGGCTTGGCGAGAGCGATGGGCAGCTCAGAAGTCAGCTAGAGGCTTTGTACATGCAGATTCTCTCGACTCTCACCCTGCCGACCCTAAAGAACATATTCGTTAACCGCCCTTCAACCGATCTCCGAAAACCTCTAGAAGGCACCGAGCCGCTGCTGTCGTCCCTCGCCGACAGTTTCACCAGAGGCTCCCCTTCTGCTCTTCTCGGCGCTCTCGAGTGCTTGAAGCTGCGCAAGTCCCAAAGAAGCGTGATAACCAACACGTTTCTCAAGTTGCGGACCGAAACACTTCTGTATGGGATGATTGTCGCGGGTGGCAAGCTTGTCAGTGTCATCCGCCCGCGCCGGCACTCTCTGCACCCTACCGACCTCCAGCTCATCTTCAACATGTTGTTCGAATGCGACAACATACGAGCCGGCGGCGGCGAGAACTGGATCCCACTCTGCCTTCCTGCGTTCAACAACCGAGGGTATCTTTACATGTATGTGAGCTTCTTCGGTGGCGATTCGCCCGGCGAAGGTGCCTCAACGCCGACAGCCGCACTCCCGCCCCAGTCCGCGGAGGAAGAGATCGCGATAATCCTCGTAAGTCCGGATAAGGAGAGCTTCTTCGAACTGAAGCAGATGAGGGACAACGTGGCGCAGCAGCTCGAGAAGAACGGAAGTCTCGCCATCGTCCAAGAGGCAGCTCGTCTCGGCCGCCCCAAAGTCGCGGACGTCGCTCCTGGAAGTCAGGTCAGCCACTATCTCTACAAATCAAGAGCAAACGTCCAGTTCACCATGGCCTCGCTGGAACCAGGACTTACCGGCCTGATGACACGACGGCGACTGATGACGCTCTACCACGAGCTTCATGCGTCGATGCACGCCAAGCACTCGCATCTCAAGGTGCAACACCACGTGAGCGAGGACGCTTCGGCTCTCGCGTGGATAACCCCTATTTTCGAATTCTACTGCGTCTCGGGTCCCTCTGTGACAAGAGGGGCCATAACGCAGGGCGCAAATAAGATTATACAGTGGGCGAAGCGAGAGGAAGAGCGGCTATTCATCATCGGAGGGGGGAGCTTTTGACATGCTGAATCCCTGATTCGTTTGGGAGATTAGAGGTCCGTATTCCGAGCCATCTGTGGCGAGGCGGTATAACCGAGCGACCTGGCATAAGAATATGTCGAAGCCGATGTCGTATGGTATGCCCACCCTACGAGCGCCATCAACCCGGTCTGATGCCAGTATCAGCGGTTCCTCGTGCAAGTCGTACCGCCGTAACGCGGCATGGCCCGTATTCAGACTCCACCGCTGGCCATGCCTC
Organism: Cephalotrichum gorgonifer; assembly: GCA_900312665.1. Taxonomy (NCBI): domain Eukaryota; kingdom Fungi; phylum Ascomycota; class Sordariomycetes; order Microascales; family Microascaceae; genus Cephalotrichum; species Cephalotrichum gorgonifer. The sequence continues at coordinate 1,759,156 of ONZQ02000001.1, forward strand.
GGGCGTCCGATCTCCAAGATTGCCGCTCGTCTGCGTGTCTTCGTGTCCGCGTCTAACTTTTTGCCGCCAACGGGAGGCGCCCGCGTTCTCCATCCCGTCAAAACCCACGGCGGGTCCCAAGGCGCGATAGCTTGGTGGTACCTTCCCTGATCTTCTTGATCGGATAGCGTGCCCACCCCTTGATGACGTCGCTCGTGGTCGATTTCCAGCTCGACGACGACCACGTGGATCTCGGGCTCATCAACAAAAGAGGCGCGGATTCTGAGGATCCCGTCGGCTGGTAGAAGTACGGAGTCGAATTATTGGGTTCCGTGGTTGGCGTCACGGCCGGGTTGATGATGTGTTCGAAGAATGGCGCATCGAAATCTTCGTGGAATCTGCTGCGTCCCACGTCTGACATCTGCATCCTTGGCAGGGTGGCGATACTGTCTGACAACATGGCTGCTATCTTCCTAATATTGGGCCTTAGAGAGATGTTGTGTTGGCGTTCTCAAAGTGCTGGGGATATGTGTGGGGATGGCCGAATCAAGTTATCAGAGATGGCGATTGGAGAGAGGACGAGGATGTCTCTTATTGGAGAGTTGGAGTTTATGTTGGTTAGCAGAAGGATGGGCATGTTCATCGTGGGCTTTTATGGTTCGCCGTGTGCCTTTTATAAACCGGGGTCCCGTTGTTTGCCTAGACGACGGGATCGACTGAAACAATGGAGACGGGAAGCTAGGGTCTGGGAACGCGGAGATGTTCCCATAAGGCTGAGGGTAACGGTATCCCTCGGACCAGTCGGAACTAGAGCCACAGAATCCGATGGTGCAGCCGATAGCAGGAAGGCGTCCGTCACCTGGGAGTAGGGGTAGGTGGAGAGCTGGGTTGGAGCATCATCTATTGGGCGGTTAGTCTGCCCCAGTGTGTCCTCTCAAGGTCTGTTGACATGGAATGGAAACCCAGGCCGGAACAGAGGAGTGGCCGCATACGAAGTGATTCCAGTTGATTCCCCTGTTGACTGTGGGATAGCTTGGTGGCGTCGTGGGTAATCTCGCCTTATGACGCGAGAGGATCGTACCCACAGGCAGGATAGCTAAGTTTATAGATGGCAACAGAATTTCCTTCTATGGAAGGAACTTCAAGGGGAAAGTTGTGGTTTTGTGGACAGCCATCCGGGCTGGAAGGAAGGGAAGGTTTAGAACAGCTCGAGAGCTTTGACAGTGTTGTCATCGACTCATAATTGTTACATCTACAGCTTCCATTAGAGGGGCTAGGTTATTTTTTTTTGGTGGCTTGGGACTAATAAAGCTAGATTGCGCAGAGAGCCTACGAGTACGGAATAACCCGATGCCTTGTAACAACATCTACACTTAGTGCCCCTGTTCTTTTATCGGGTATTTTCCTTACACGAACGCCCTTAGTTTTCTTGCCGCTATTTCTCAGATCTTGGGTAGGGGAGAATAAGGGTATCAAGTTAAAGAGCGCAGGGGCGTGTGTCATGGACCACAGACACACATCACAACACGGGCACCACATGTGAAGCCCTACTTTCTATCAAGGTTCCCCCTCATGCCACAAGGAGTTTGTATTCTAGAAAGACGGTTTTCCTCGTGAACTTTAAGACTTCAGCTTTCGATGAACACAGAGCATACATATATTCTGGATATTGTTGATCCAGGCGAACTAATCCTGCTCCTGGGAGTGTTTTCTCTAGGCTGCTGTAATATTCACGACGCCTGCTATGATTAGGATTGGAATTCCGCACAATGAAATCGCAGTCGGTTGTTTAAGTGCGAATGTGCCCAGAACTTAGAAAGCAGAGTTATGGGCCCATATGTAGATGATGATGCTACTCATTGCTGTTCTAGTCATTGTTCATTATATCCGCGAGGCCCTATCTCTCCTGAGGTTTTGGGGATGACGAGCTGCCTGTCACAGACCCCATGATATGGCTGCACAAGCAACGCCAGAATAGAAGGCAGCGAACCCCTTGGCTGATACCGGATAGCATAACTGGAGCAAGAGCACACATACCTTTCAAAGTTTACCATCGCACCTTCCCATCCCACTCATGCTCCTGTGCCTGGTAACTATGTCACTTGCTACATGTAGGCATGATTTGTATCGGTTGTACCTGCCTCGGGCCCTGGTCTTACCCATCATTCCTGCTACTTCCTCTTCTCAACTTGTTGTGCTCGAAGCTGTATGTTCGGGCAGTGGCTACCTTTGGTTTCGAAGCCTTCGTTACTTCCTATTTGAGAGTGGACTACCATATTGGGTGTACCCTGGATAGGCGCGTCTTGTGTATTTACCTTTTGTCGTCCATCTCCTTTCTACAGATCCGCTTTTAACATACTATCATCAGCATTCACCTCTAACTTTCATCACTACGAACCTCATAGAGCATCCATCATGGATCAAAATCCTCCTGTCCATCCAGTCAATAGCTGCCAGCAGGTGCAAGAGAGCACTTCAAAGAAACTAGACCAAGCTCCCATCAACACCCATGTCCAGGACCCATCTTCTTTGTTGGCCAACCCATCATCATCCAACACGAACACGAGCACGAACACACCCATGCGAGCAAATATGAGGAACCGTACAACTGTGTCAGCAGATATTAGCTCTGTCTCCAGCCAGAGTGCAACCAATTTCTCATTCCAGTCTCCTCATCCACGCAGTGGATTCTCTGGTTTCACACCTCCCACCGTTGGTACTCTTCACGATGGATATTTGGCTCAAACTCAAATGCCCAATCCCTTGCAGAGGTCCCCTACATACGATAGCACCTTGCAGCCTCTTCCTTCCTACCATGAACAACGACCCAGGCATGCCAGGAATGCTACTGCGCCTATAGCCTTTCAAGGACTTGCACCTGAGAGCAGACAGCAGATCGCCCCGAATCACAGCCAATATCAAGCTAGTGGTACCAATTGTCTTCTGCCGCCATTTGCCCACGGAGAGAATCAGGATATCCCGTTGAGGTTTTCTTCACGGCCTAGCAGTGATCCTGGAGAGCTGTTCCTTTTCTCAAATGATGGGCACCGCAACGGCGAGCGAGGGGATAGTCGTAGACCCCAGGTAAGCTGATACCCCATCCATCCTAGAATCGTCATGGATATACTAATAATATGACCCAGGGTTTGGACAGAACATTTGGCGCATCTCATAATGGCACATCTCGAGCTGTATTGGCTTCCAACACTGGCCCCGAAGAGGGTCCTAATCGAGCCGGCCCCTGCAACATGAGCAGATCCAGATACCGAGCTCCAACTCCTGGTTCGGGTCCAACACTCGGGGCTGCCGTGCGCACCAACCAGACGACTCAGCCCCAAAGCCATAGGCTAACTGGCGCGCAGGGACATGACATGATCCCAGCTAAAACAGTAGCCGAAGCTCGTATTGAAAGCACATGGTACTTTGACTATTCAGAGGTCTTTGATAGTCCGCCGAGTTTGCCTCCGCATGTTTCTGCTAGACAGCCCCTGGCCGCTAGACCTAGCCAGATCGACCCAGCTGAAGTCGGTGGGCCTCGTGGCAGTGTCCGGAACAACTTGGACTATGGCCGGAATCAGGGGTACGGAGATTTGCAGCCCCGAATTCATCACGACGAGTCTTCTTATCCCAACGTGGGTACTCAGTATCGCTTCGCCGGGGCACCGGCCCAAGATTGTGGTCCTTGGAGGCGGGGGGGACTGCATGGGCGACAGGAATATGCCTCCCCACGAGAGTCACAGCCTCCTCCATGTTACCAGCAACCCCCTGTTCGTGCCCAAGAGTATGCGTACGCCGAGCCGTATGGACCGTATCCCCAAGCGCCTCATCCCCAGACGGATCCTCCACGCTACCGTGCGTATCCTGATGCCCAGGACCATAAGGCGGAAGACCGGCGTGACCGTCGGTACCATGGGGGACCTCGGGACGTCCGTGGATACCGACAATGCCAGGGTAGCGGCAGATATATCGAAGAATACCGCGACGCCAACAGATATTATGGAAACTACCGAAACGTCAGGAACAACTACTCGAACCAGGAGAACGTCCCCCCTTCGCGTATTCAAGCTCCCCAGAGGGCGGCCCCCCCGAGCCGGATCCCAAGTGGTACCCTAAACGGCATTACCCAGGCACACAGAAGGGTCCAAGATATGATGAAGACCTGGATCCCTCGCGGGCGGGGACAAAAAGGGGATAGGGACGGCGCAGCCATCCATATCTCACGCCCGATCCCTCTAGCGGCCCCCCATCCTATCTCCTCCAATACCGGCCACCGATTGGCAGAGAATGTTTTGTCAATCGACGACGACGATATGCTGCCAGCTGGACTTCGGAATCTCCACCTCGGATCATCAAACCCGAGCGAGGTGGATGGAGGAGCTTTAGAACGGGTCAACTCGCGTTCCCAGGCACCGTCCAGGCTTGACCAGGGTCGAGACCAGAGAGATGAGGCGTCCCAGAAGCCTGACGCCCCGGGAATCTCTCGGGAGGCCCGAGGGGGTGAGGAGCCGAGTAAAGTCCGCTTCTATGCGCCCCCGAGGAAGCTCAGCTTCGAAGAACCAGTGCGCTTGCGAGGGCGCACGCCTTACCCTGCGGAGACGCTGACGGAGTTGGAGTGCCGAGGCATCATTCGAGCCCAACCGAAACAACAAGACTCGGACGAGGACTCCCGGAGCGTCATCAGGGCTGATCACGGAAAATGGAGATCGACCAAGGCTAGGCTCGGAAATGCCAAGGAAGGTGTTTTCGCTAGGTTGGGCATCAAGTCTAAGAGGGTGCGGGAGGCCGAGGAGCTTGGATACTCGCTACTGACGCGACGGGCTATGGAGGCGTTGCGCACCTCGGGCGATTCCGGCGACGCCCTTACCGACCTGGATGATCATAAGAGGAGAATGATTGAACAATGGAGGCAACGGGTTAGCAATGGCGACATTGATGACGAGGCGGATGCTCTGCGGAACGAGATGGACGGCCACCGGTCGAACATGACGACGAGTGCAGGACATGCGGTTGTATGCCCTGGCTTCAGGGAGAGGCTTACGCACTTGAAGGAGAAGGCCTTTCGATCAAGGCCCGAGCTGCGTGAGGGGATGTGAAGGAAGGGTGGTGAGAGATGGGGGGGGAGTATTTGCGTGTGACGCACCTCAGAGCGGCGGCCCGGCTGGTGGTGGCGGGCGAATAACTTGTCAGATCATTTGTACGATAGGATGTGTATATCACAGAGCATAGGTGTAGGTAATGAGTGCTGTTCTGTTTCTCTCACCGAGGGATAGTGTGGCGGGAGGGAGGGTTGTGCGGGTGTGTGCTCTTGCGGAAGGTGAAGGAAGGCTTGCCAGTTTTTTGGACGTGTATTACTAGAGAGGAGTGTGAGTTGGGAAAGGGAAGGGGCCCAGCAATGTTTGAGGCCGTAAATGGGTGCAGTGGGCCACGGCCGGCGACATTTTGCGCATGTAACTACTGGTGACACTAGTTAATACAAACGATGTGGAGGCTTCTTGGATGTGTCTCCTTAGGTTTGATGTATGTATGGTATGGGGTATTCATCACCGGAAGTCCCAATTCGCCGTATGGCTGGAAGAGATGCAGAACGCGGTACTTTTATACCCTACGCCTGTTTCGCTACGTGTAAGGAGGATGCAATGTGCCCCTTAGCAATAGTTCCCGACCCAATTCATGCCCCAAAACGCCCATATCCCGTATCCCGTATCCCATAGGTATCTTGTCCCCCCTGTGCTATATCCCATTTTCCCATGTCCCATATTCCGTCATATCCCATGTCCCGTATTCCATAGACCCATATCCTAAGTTCCTCCACGCCGTATCCCATAATACAAGTAGACCCAGATTCCCAAACATGTACTTAACGCTCGACTCCTAGTATTCCCCTGGTCGATGAAGCCTCATCGGCTCCAGAACCTCCCCCACGGCCCACACTCGAGCTCCCCACAGACGGGGCCGCGCCCGCACTCTTCTCCACGTCCTCCGGGTCGGCGCGGGGCGTGACGCCGCCGGAGCTAACGGCGTTCAGCTCCCTGACGGGCGGGGCGGCCGCCCACTCGAAGCCGAGCTTTCGCAGGGCCCTCTCGGCGGGGACCTTGAGGAGGGGCGCGCAGGCGGCCATGATGATGGCCGCCTCCTCCATCCTGCACCAGAAGAACTCCGGGAGGAGGAGCCAGAGGCCGTCCGGGTGGCCGAAGTGGTAGGTGAGGACGTGGTAGAGCTTCGGGATGCCGAAGGAGGAGGCGAGGAGGGAGGAGGCCATCAGGACGGATATGAGGCCCTTTTCGAGGGGGGAGCGGGGGAGCGAGCGGATGAGGTGGAGGGGGATGATGGCGCAGGTTAGGTCGGAGACGAATGCTGAGGCTGTTTAGGCTCTTGCGTTAGTATATATATGTTTTTGGGCCTTACCGCGTCCCTTCTTCTTCCATCTCCTACCCGTGGGGAATTGTGAAGGGGGAGGAGGAGATCGAGACCAAGACCAAGGCTCTGAGAAGGAGAGAGAGAAGGGGGGGGGCTTCAAGACATACTAAAGGACATCATCGTAAACCCCCAGACCTGCGAACGAGGAAGGCAGTGGCTGTCGTGCGGGTTATTCCCCGAGATGACGCCCCCGCACTGCGAGAGCTGCGCGGCCTCGTACGTCAGGACCACGAGGACCTGGACGACCAGCGTGGTCCAGATGGCGACGCGCCACCACCTCGCCCTCGTGATCTGCAGCAGCAGGCAGGCGATGGATATGCGCGCGAAGCACGACGCGGGGACCCCGGACATGTAGACGCCGAGGAGCTTGCGCCTGATGGTGGCGCGGTCGGCATCGGAGATGTAGTAGTTGTGGCGGCCGAAGCCGTGTCTGATTGCGACCGTCATGAAGGCTATCGAGACGGTCTTTGCAATCTTTTGGGGGGTTCTGTTAGCTTCTTTTTCTTCCTCTCTTTTTGCTTTTACAAGAGATGAATGGGGCTGGGGAGAGTGGCTTACAAGCGCAACGGTGACGGTATAGTCCGCGGCCGTCAGGGCCAGCTTATCCCGCCGCGCGCACATGCGCACGATGAAGATGAGGACCGTGAGCGCGTAGAGGGAGTACGTCGCCCCCAGGAGCGCCGGCCCCCGGTTCACGTTTGGCGGGAGGACGTTTTCGTCTCCGTCCATAGCGGGAGTCTCGTACGTCAGGCATATAAAGTGAAGTGGAGCGTAGGGCAGAGTATGACCCTTATCAGATTGAGAAGCAGAGAGGCTCGAACGGGGGAGGAGCTAGCTGTTATGAGCGCCGTGGGATCAGTGCGCGAAGTTGAACAACTCCTGGAACAGGCTCATTCATCTCGAACAGGGGGCTGAAAGGGGGGGGGGGGAAGGTGGGAGAGAGACAATATACTTGGTACGGGACGGACGGGGAGAGCCGGGGATCTAATTAGCTGAACGGGAACATCGTGTTGCTGGTAACCAATCTCGTTTAGGAGACGAGATCTTCGCCTCTCCTTCCCAGTTTAAGGTTCCCAAGCGGCTGATCCCCTGCACACCGAGTAACACGGGAGCAGGGGTCTTGCCTTCCGCCTTGGCCTTGGGAAGGGAGCAAGGGGGTTACTGAGTCGATGTTGAGCTATTATTATTACTCCGTATGAGTTTGTGGGAAAGGACCGTCATCCACAGTTACCACTTCGAGTAATAATAAGCTTGGCACCTTGAACCTCAGCGCCTTTTTGTCTCAAAACTCCGCCCTTTGTCATTAGCGGGCTTCATCTACTTTACGCAACCGAGCACCCGGTACGCTCGGAGTAATGTCCATCGACCAGTTAGCTTGCTTCCTCTCTCCGGCGCAGGGGTGCGGGGCGGGGAGTTTATCGAAGCCGAGAGCCGGGGCCGGGGGCCGGGGAGCTCAGGCCTATTACCAGACAAGTACAGATGTGGCGAGCGGCAGCATGACTCGCGCTGTCGGCCATAACAGGCACTCGTACATAGTGCCCAAAAGTCTAAAGCAGCACACCTTCGGAGTACGAGCACGGAGTCCCAAGTCCCCAAAGTCTAATCCACCTAAATCCATACCGGGCGCTTGCAAGCGAACGCCCCTTTCGCCATAACCCTGAAGGGGCGAGGCGCCATCGAACCATTCCAACCATTCTTCGAGGGTTGATTAATAACGGTAAACTAAAAGGAAAATGTCCGCGTGTGGGGAGATATAAGACAGGATCTACGGGGCTAATAGCCACTGTCGTCGGTGCCGTGTATCCCTTTTTAGCCCAGTAAGCTCCCTGACAGAATTGGCCCGGGTCCCGTCCGCGTTTCCGCGACTCAATGTCATCCAGCCAAGACGGTAACCGAGAGGGGTAACCAGAAGTAGTAATGGCGGCCGAGGACAGCATGGGCAGGTTTGTCCGCTTAAGGGTGCCAAGATGGCGATCCACCGACCGAGACTGTATTTGGGGACGGGCGCACACACACCATTTCCTCCAAAGCCAGGGGGGAAGAAGGCCCGATATTAAAGCACCATGCGGATGGGGGAGAGCGCGCGCGGTTCCCGATCTCTGGGAAAGGACACAAGGCTCTGGGGTGGCGATCGACAGCGGGCGGGATGATGCTCGCCCCGCGCTCTTCTTGACCAGTGCGCCATTCTTCCCCATATGGAGCAGCCTCGGCGTATTAGAACCATGAATATTGATCATGATCGCTCTTGTCGAGATATCCCCGCCGGTGATCCATCACACCGGCAGGGGTCGTCCTCGGGTTCACTACCTTAATGATACGGATCGAACCCATGGATGTTCCGCAGGTGGGCCAGTGTTTCCGGTGACCATCTTTTTGCAAGGTGCTTGTACGGGATTGGTAGAATATATGTAAAAAAGCGCCACATTATATTCGGTCAAAGTTAAATATCAACCATCGGCTTCTGAACATGTTCTCCGTAGTTCCACGCGCCCTAGCAGTGGCGTTCTGGATAGGTCCCAGCTATTCTCGGGGCGTCTTCAGATCGACTCCTCATTCGTCCTCAGACCACTCGCGGATGATGATGTCGGCGGCCTGCGTCAGTTAGTCATGCCTCGTTAAACTCACCGGAAAAGGGAGGAGATGGGGGTGGGGGATGCGTCCTCACCTTCTCTCCGATCGCGTACGCCAGGGCACTAAGGTGCGAGCTCGGCAGCAGCGGCAGGACACTAATATCCGCAATCCTCAGCCCGTCCAACCCGTGGACCCTCAGGTCGGGACCGACAACGCCGCCCTTCTCCTCGGGCAACATGGCCGCCGTGCAGCACGGGTGCATAAACGAGAACGTGAAGCTGTCCTTGGTATGCTGGAGGAGGTCCTCGTCGCTCTGCACGTCCGCGCCGGGCCTCACCTCCACCGCGCCGTACTGCTGCATCGTGGGTGTGGTAACCATCTGCCGCAGATAGCGCAAGTGGGCGATGTGGACGTCGAAGTCGATGGGGTTGGAGCCGCTCCGATAGTCGAGGAGGGGCTGCTCAAGGGGGTTAGTGAGGTTCAGCCGGACCGTGCCGCGGCTGAGGGCATGGAGGGAGATGGCGCGTGCCGAGGTCCCCGTTGCGAACGCGCTCTCAAGGCTCGGCGCCTCGGGGTTCTCGAAGAAGTCCGCGAGGACGGAAAGCTGGTGCTCGTACCCGGCTATCATCCGCGGGTCATCCCTGTGGTCCGGCGGCAGATACGACGACGCCGTGCCGTTGGAGACTATGTCCCGGATGCGGCTGACTATCGCTTCGTAGTCTGCTGTGATGTTAGGGAGGGAGACGAAGATGGCGCTGTTGGACATGGCAAGCGTGTACGGGCCCCGAGCAGGGATCTCGTCAAACTGCGCCGCCGCCTCGGCCGCGAAGTCGGGGTCGCTACTCATGTCCGACGGCAGCGGATAGAGGTCTAGAGGCTCCGTGTCTGCGGCAGTTAGCTAATGCCGGGAAGAAGGGGCCCGCAAGAGGGGGGAAGACCCGTACAGTTCCATGCAAGATCGGGGCCGCAGTGGTCCTGGAAATTAGACCCAACTCCTGGCTTTTCATTGTTAGCGGTTAGTAGGATCAAGTGTGCGTGGTTGAGTACGTACAAGGTCGAGCACGAGCGGGATCTCTGCTTCGTCAAGAACCGAGGCGGGCCCGATCCCGCTCCTCTGCAGAATAGTCGGCGTATGGAATGTTCCCGCAGAGAGGATCACCTCTGCATTCGCCGTCACGTTGAACACGCGGTCGTCGTTCCGAGATCTCACCTCCACCAAGGGTGGGCCGGAGCCTGTGGTGTCTTCGGGATACACTACTCGGATTACCTGATGCTTCACGAGAAGGTCGTAGTTCGTCCGGGTTTCGTTCACTGCGGCGTAGTGGCCCAATCCGGAGTGAGAGCGCCGCGACGTCTCGGGGTGTTCCGAGATTGGGATCCAGCATAGTCCCTCCTTGTCGCCACCGGCGCACTCGGTGAGAGTCCGGATACCCATCTCTGACCAGGCGGCCCTACCGACAGGGTGGTCGGCCCACAGGAAGGGGGGGAAGCTGGAGTAGATGGGGGTCTCTCCGCCGTATACTGACAGATCCCAGGTGTACCCGTGCTCCGCGACAGTCTCGGCGTTGGGCTCGGTGAAGGTCACACTCTACAAACCTCGTCAGCTCTTGCGGCCCAGGTTTTCGCAGTGACAGTGACAAGGGCAGAAACTGATACTTTCATACCTTTTGAAAGTACGGAAATATCCCGTCCCAATCCCACTTATCTTCGCTGGATGCATACTCAGGACTGTTAACCTGGTCCCAGGCCTCGAAATCTGAACGCGACGGCCGGTCGAAGAACATGCCGTTGACGGCACTGCTCCCGCCGACAACCTGGCCCGCGAAAACCACTCCGCGCTTGTTGTCCACCTCGAGGTTAGGCAACGATGAAAAGGCCCATCGTGAGGCCGCGGCACCCGCCCCGCCCCAGACCGTCAAAGGAGGGTCGAAGGTCCCGGGAGCATACTCTATCTCGCCGTACTCAACAACTAGAACGGTTTCTACAGCCGAGTCAGTTTAGCAATTCGCGAGATGATGCGAGCAGGGAGACCGATGGGACGATCGAACTGACTTACTGTCAGGGAAAGCTCCCGTGAGGCGATCCGCCACGGTCAGGCCGGCAGTTCCACCACCCGCAATGACAAAGTCGTAGCTGTCACGGAGCTCCGAGACCTGGCGCCTAACAGCATGATGCGGCAAGGCGCTCGCCACGCCTGCGAGAGACGCAACAAGAGCAATCAGCTGCGTCATTTTAGAGGGTCAATGAATCAATCTCGCAAGTACGAGTAGCCCAGACAACAAGTCGGTGTGGAAAGAAACACCTTCGCAGTGCCCGCCTCGGTGTGGAGGAAGCCCGGCTTTTGAGGCTTTCGAGTTCCCCACAACAAGCTCCCGGAAGGGGAAGGCGACTGAGGTCGCTTCAAAACTCCCCGGCGCCAGTACTGCATCCTTCCTCCCTCCCCCCCGCATCACTTTCCACGCTAATTATCCCCGCAGCGGTCAGATGCAAGTATATGACAAGTGGTATGGTATATGTATTAGTCGTCCGGGTACTCCGTACGGGTATGCGAGGCGGCGTATTCGGGATTGGTCAAGGAATATTGTTTCCGAGGTGGGATTGAGGGGAAGATATTGTGCTGAGAGGGGAAGCATGCATGGAGAGAGTGAGCTTGCAGGAGCTCCGTGCGTCGATATACCCTGCCCGGTCTCTTCAAGAGCGGCATTAAGTCCTCTCCAAAGGCTTGTTGTTCTGTCGACGAAGACGGCGAGAGAGGAAATAAAGCCCGGTCTCGCATACTCCATTCAAGGTGAAAGAAATCCCGAGTTCCCAATGCCCGTTTCCGTACTCGGCACATCTCCTCGGAGGTTGAAGGAGGTGGTCCCTTAAGAAACGGCGAAGGGGCACGGCCGTGACCCCCACAAACGGTGATTACCGCAAGAGCCGACGCCTCAATTCCATGCGGGAACACTGCGATGCTGGGCTGCACAACACACCCGGCCCACCATCCCAACTCCCGCTGCTGTCGCCCCACTTAGCCGGACCCTGACCCAGGGTTTCTGAAGATCCCAATCTTGTGACGTACCCTCGCTGCCAAGTTCGTCATCATACCCGAACCCATTGCAATTCCAGAAGCCTGAAATACGACATGGTGTCCAGTAACGCAACGCTCAGATGCTGCCTGGTGACCTATATCCTGGATTCATCCTTGAACCACGTTGTTGGCACGGCAAATCCCTCCTTTATCCAGGATATATTCCTCCTCGTATACAAGTACGAGCGTACGTCGTATGGGTATTAAGTACCTATCAGGATGACTGAATAGCTTCAAAAAGGTTCGTGGCCGCGCTTGCCTCAACTTGCATCTGCGAGTGGAAGTGGGCATGTTAATAGGTTGTACGTACCATCAAAACTTGAGCGGGTCATGTATTTTAATTTGGGTCACTGGCTGGAGAGGTGCTGTTGCTAGAAGTGTGCCGCCCAAATAAGTGGCAGCCAACAACTTGGACAGGTCCAGTGCGGAAGGAGGTGAAAAGTTGAAGCGGCAAGAGTGCCTGACCACCCCGGCAGGCAGGAACGAGGGAGGCCTTTGAGATAAGCTACCCACATGTCCGCCTATCACGGATGTGAGGTATCATCCAGTGTACCATATAAGTACAAGTACGTTACGGCGAAGAGCACCCTGACCTCCGAAAGAAGTTGTATTTATGGGACAAGCTACTCATGTCATGTTCTCCTAGGTAGTTCTTTCCTCCTGCATTACTGGGGAGAGCTGCTCATGTCATATGTTGGGGCCTTTCCTCTAGAAGGCCTCCCAAGCCCAGTTCGCACCTGTGAAGGGCATTTCTAAACCGCTCATTGTTCATTAAGCTGCGCTTGGTATGGCGGGAAAGACAAAGAAGAAAAAGGGAGAAAAAAAGCATGCTCTAATACATCCAAATACCTCCATCGCCCCAATATGCGCAACCCAACTTGCAGTCTAGACTTCGCTACAGCATTTGCACCGAAGAGAGTCCACAAGTAGCCCCGCCCTCACTCTGCCGCGGGTGTCCCCCCTTTCCTTTCCCATGCGGATGCAGAAATCCTATTCCCCAAGCTGTGGATATAACGCAAAAGAAACCTAATAAAAGCCAAGGCCGGAACGCCGGGTTGAGCAGAGGATGAGTAGTACAGTTAAGACAAGTTCGAAGAGATGAAGAAAAACAGTCTAAGCGAGGAAAGAAACACACCCCACTCCTTCCGCCATCCGACGAGCCGAAAACGCGGTCATTCTGGCGCGCGATCATCTGCCCGAGACTGAAACGGGTCAGGGAGTGGGATAAAGCCCGGCAATGGAATCTATCGTCTCCTCGTGCCACGACGGCTGCAGGGAGGGGGTAGTGAGGGGAGTATCGGATTCATCCGGCACCAGTGAGGGAGGACCAGAAGAGCCGGAGGGATCCGGCGGCGGCGATGACAGTGACCAGTGCGTAGGTGTTGCCCGAGGCGGGGGCTGTTCTTGGGTTTGCGATTGGGGTCGTAGTCGGAGTTGCGGTGGCAGTAGTGATGATAGGGTCGGTGGCGATGTTGATGATGAAGGCGGTTGCGGGGCGATATCGCGAGGGGGCTCGGGGTGCGAATAGCGCGTGTCCTGAGGCGCGGGAAGCTCGTCAAGTTCGTGGTCCGGCTCCAACACGACACGCCTTCTGTAGGCCCGCTTGCCCTACAGCGATATCCCACCCCTACGCGAGTCCCGCTTGGCAAGAACTACCTGGGCTGCACAGAATACTGTGAAGAACTATGTGAGGCGTTAGCACACCCATCCCGTTGCTCCCCGAATGCCGCTTCAAGCTAGAACGTTCTCGGTCTCGATGTTCCCGAATAAGCCGAAGACGCATCCGGGGCTCGTCCCTGAAGGTGAAGGTTGGAGAGAGGCGTACCCCGTATACGGCTACAGCCGCGATGATGTTTGAAACGATGCCGGGTATAGCCTCTGGTGCGGGATCGTTGATGCCCCCGGTGAAGGACTCGTGTCTGCTGTTGAAGAGCGAGGCGATGACGCCGAGGATGACCATCGCGGATATCGAGACGACGATGCTGTGGCCGGCGCAAAAGGGGAGAGAAATTCAGCTTGACGAGGAATAGAACGGAGCTTACGTCGCGCTATGTGCGGTGGGAATGTGCCAGGAGCTGCCTGTTGTAGCGAAGGGCGGGGGGGGAGGGTTGAGGGATCGTACCAGAACCACGCCTGTGCCTGCGAGAAAAGGAGGAACTTCATCTTGGACGTATTTGCGATGCGAGCTAAGTATAAGTAACGGTGGCGAAAGGAATACTGGCGGGAGTTATCGTCGATGGCGGTGACGATGAAATGGTCGAATGTCGAATAGCAAGCTTCCTCCAGTTGAAGCTCCGGTTCGATGGTTTAGCTACGTTGATTTGAGGCGCATTGGCCTTAGGCGTCAGGCAGTATTATTTACTGGCACGTGGTGCCAGCTGGATTTCCCCGCCAATAGTATACCTGGAACGGTTATGGACCTGCTACTCCCATGCCTTCTTAGCCGCACCCAAATGGGTCGAAACCTTTTGTCGACAGTCTATAGCACTTAGACTCGTACAAAACCAATGTCTCTTCTAAGTTTTCTTTTATTTTTTTTTTAAATAGTACGAAATTGTCCCCCCCCCTTTCGGCAAGTTGGGGGAAAGAAATTTTCTTCCCAATATATTCTCTTTTGGTTCGCCCGCTCCCCGCGAACAGCCTCGCATCAGAGGCTGCACACTCTCCGCTCCAGGATGGCGCTCACTGTCCAAGCTATTAGCTATGGGGGCTGGGGCTTCCCACGAGGAGGCAACGGAGCTAAAACGGGCCCAGATACGGGGGTTCGGTATCCCTACAAGTAATGGTCGTCTGTGTCACCCGGGGCCGGCCCGGAGGAAGTTCCAACTCCGGGACGTCTCGGGTTGGCGTGTCTCTAGATGTGTGTCTCTGCAAGCAGATGTTTGTTTCGAGATGTGCAACTCTAGATGGCCCATATGGCCTCACCCCGAGAACGAACCCTCGCGGGTAGGTAGACCTAACGAGTGATAGAAGATGGTGCGGCATGGGAGAATTACTCGGCATCAACCCGTGGTCCTAGCTGGCGCGGTGCGTACCTGGACGAGACTAGTCAACCATCAGCAAACGACCACGATGTGATGGGAGCTCTAGATAGGACACCAATAGCAGCGGGTAATCTGACGTTGGGTAGCCATGGTCGTGCCTTCAAGTATGCTCGTACTTGTGCCTAGCTGCCACGAATGTGGTGGCGCTTGGGGGCGGGTCCTGGGCTCGCGAGGACCCAAAGGGCTCCCCAAGTTGACGCCAATATACAGGCCCAAGCATGCAGCCACTGATCGCCAACGGTCGTCCTGTGGACGGGTTCCGCAGGCGGCGGCCGTGGGAGTGGCGGTCTTGAGAGTGCAGGCGGGGAGATGGCATGCGTCATTGTTGATGTATTCTTAGAAAAAATACCCGAACTCTTTCCTTCTCGATCGCGGCGTGGCGGGCCGCCTACCTGGTCGAAATCGAGGCTGTATATTCATAGGTGTTATAAATATAAATACTCAGTCGCATTACATTAGCGCTGGGGGTGGCGCTGTATCCAAGATGGATTTTAGGTTGTTCCTTTGGGATGCAGAAGATGGGTCCACGGGTGCGATCTGACCCGGTAATCCTTGTTGTATCCGTTTCCAGGTTCGGTTCTACGAGAAATAATGACTACCCTGTTGGAAAGACCGGACTGGGACGAACTAATACTCGTGTCCCCCTCCAATTTCTCTCTGAGGATGACTTTACTCACAATAATGGCCTGTGCCATGGTCGTAGAAAATGAAAGGATACTCTTGGCATACGTCGTCTCGTGTTGCTTGTTAGACAGAAAGTCTTAAGTACTCGTACAGGTAATGTTGGCGTGCGAGTACATGTGCACTCTACTCCTTGGGTGGTGCATCGCATGAATCCAGCTCCCTTGCTTGTATACTTGTATTAGCCGCCCCGCTCCTTCCGCCCCTTTGGTTGAGTCAAGGCCAAGGAGTGGAGCGGCCAATCGCCGGCCCATTCAGGTAGGTAGCGCCCGAGCCATCCCCCCTCCCAAGCCGCTGATCGTTTCGTTTTGTTTCGTTTCCTGCACACCCAGCACAACAAAATCACAACTGCAGGCAAGCACGGTCCCAACTCAAAAAAAAAAAAAAAGACTAAGATGAGAGGAGGCGGAGGCTCCAGCTAACATCCAGAAGGAGGCCTAAGCCCTGAAGGAACGAAATCTGAAACCAATACGGACGGTGGAAAGGGCCGAGATCAAAGGATTTCTCGGCGTCCAAACGGCCGGAGCGATGGAGGGCCTCGGACACCATTACCATTACCATTACCATTACCGTTTGTCTGGTGGGTGGTGGGTGGTGGGTGGTGGCAATGCAAGTGCGGTCGCCGGAGGGCTGCATATGTGCGACGGTGTTGGCTCTCTGTTGCCCCTGTCACAAAGGGGGGCGGGGGGCTGCTCCTGCAGCATGGATGGATGGACCCTGTTGGGAAGGCATGGCTCTGGAGATGTGATTGAGATTCAGATTGAGTGGCCGACGGCAACAGTCGTCCCTGCCCCCTCCTCCCCGCCCAATATATTCGTACCTGTACAGGCATTACACCCTACCGGATGGTTGGGAAACCAAGCCGAAAAACCCAAGCGTTCAAGTAACGGCTTCCCAAGGCCGTTCACTCGTCGCATGGAAGACACTCGCTTGCATGAAAGAACCTCTCTTGGTCTCCCCCCTCCTTTCGTCACCAGCCCCTGGCTAGTGATGTGATGGATGGTGTGCTCCCGAGAAGGCTCCTTGCGTAATAGTGTACTTGTACTAGTACTCCAGGTATAGCCAAGCAGGGGCACTTGGACAAGTAAGCTTACTTGAGCTGAGCTTACTTGTACAAGTACTCGGGCTGCTGGGTGATGAGCTTGCCTTTACAAGTACTCATACTTTCTCCTGAGTCGTTCCCCCCTGGTGTGGAGAGTCAAGTGCCACCTGTTGTTGTCCAGCGATGCTCAGAGGGGGCTTCCGCTTTCGGCAATGACGTTAGGACGATGGCGTCTACGTCCAATCGCAGATCGTCCACACGTCCAAGTTTAGACATCACCCCTTCCCCCTCCCACTCCTTCCTTCCTCCCTTGGCCCCATCCCGGACCCCTGCAGCGATCCGCTTAGCGTCTTGCGCCCAGCCCAACCACCGTCAGCTGCAGCCGTATTCCCCAACGTGCAGAAATTCTCGTGGTGGATGGGCCGAATTGTCTCGGGGTTCGTTTGCTTCGCCGCACCCGGCCAACGGCGGGTACGATCGTGTACGAGGACAAGTCCTATTCCTGTTTGTTCGTGCTTTCCAGATAAGAGAACATAACCACGTATAAATCCTGGGTTCCCGTCATCCAAACGTTTCGTGATTTCCCCACCTGTAATACCAAAGTATAATACATCCCATTTCGGATAAAGCATCCTCCATTTTTCGTCCTCGTACCGAGAGAGCCAAGACCTTCACCGTCGATCGATATTCCTTTTCTCTTCCACCCACCAACGCAACGCTTTGCTTGGGACCTATCACATATCCTTGCTTTGTCCAATAATAATAAAAGGCTCCAGTCTCCCAAAGAAACCCAACTCCCAAGTATATCTGCTTGCTCCTCCCTGCCTCGCCTCTCTTGGGCTCATCCATCATCCATCTCTTAATACCCACGACACGACCCTTTTTCCGTCTCCAACTCTTTCCCAGCCGATAATCAACATCAAATACCGCCATCATGCTCTATCAATCTCTCCTAGTCGCTGCCCTCTCGGCCGCTGCCGTCGAGGCCAAGGGTGTACGTTTGCTTCCCACCCTCCTTCTCGTCCCCCTCCAAAAGATTACAAGAATGCAACCACTAGTTTGTTTGGGTATTGGTGACTGACTTTGGTATACTTACAGGAGCGTGGAGATGCCACCCCCGTAAACAATAACCCCGTCGGCGTCAGCTACGTCGCCACTCTCCCTGACACCCCGTTCTTCGCCGGCGTCGACATCGAGGGCAACGTCAAGGGATCCATATCCGCCACCAGCGGCGCTGACGGCAAGGGTGTGGATTTCAAGGTCAAGTTCTCCAACCTCCCTTCGGGGGGCGGCCCATTCAGTAAGTTATTTTTTTCTTCCTCCCTCGACGATGTCTCCGAGTGGTGGTGGCCACGTATCACCCAATCCTCCTCAGTGTGAAAGAGAGAAAAGCTAACACGATGTCCCTCAAGCCTACCACCTTCACTCCACGCCCGTCCCTGAGGACGGCAACTGCACTGCGACCCTGGCCCACCTCGACCCCTTCATCCGCACCGACACTCCCCCTTGCGACCCAGAGACTCCCGCGGACTGTGAGGTCGGCGACTTGAGCGGCAAGCACGGCAAGGTCACATCGGACCCCTTCGAGCTGACCTTCAACGACCCCTACGCCTCTCTCGTCGAGGGGCTCGGCTCCTTCTTTGGGAATAGGTCCTTCGTGCTGCACTTCGCCAACAAGACGAGGATCACCTGTGCCAACTTCGAGCTCGTGACGGGCGGTGGCGACGACGACGACTGCACCGACGAGGGTGGACATGGAGACGATGATGACGACTACGGTACTCCCGTCACGCCCTCTCCCGAGGAGCCTGCCACAAACGGCACCGCCCCGCCTACCGAGGAGCCCGAGACGCCAGGGGAGCCCGTCATTCCCGATGAGCCATCCACGACCGGCGATGCCGCCGGTCCCACGGACACCTTTAC
>ONZQ02000001.1:1777905-1852726 GCA_900312665.1 Cephalotrichum gorgonifer
TAGCGCCGCCACCATGACCGGGGCTTCCCTCCTCGGGGCCTTCGCCGTCGCCCTGTTCGCGCTCTAAGCCACTGGGGTCAATGTTCTCTCGCGTGTGCCTTTCTTTAGGCGGGAGTGCCCGCTTTTGTTGGATCCCTGCGAGGTTCCTTGTTTATTCTTTCTTTCTTCCGGCCTTTTTTAAAAGAATTAATTCGATGTACACCTTTAGCAAATTTCGGTTACAGTTTTTTTTTGGGGGGGGGGTCTCGGGGACGGGAATGGGTTCTTGCTTGCTTTATGCGTATTGATTAATGAGGAGTGAAGGACAAATTATTCATAGATCATCTTTTTTTCCCCTTCGTACACAGACTCGATCAGCGACGCGTGGACTTGTGGATCCCGATTTCTATCATCTCCCCTGATCATGCCTGGCTGGCCTGGTTTGAGGGTTCATGGGACTGTGCCTTCTACGTTAATTCAGGAATGGCTCATGTCACAAACTGTGGACCGATCCTATGAATACGATTTTAGACAACAACCCGCCACCCCAGCGTGAGGCGTCAGGTGTGAGACAGTCGGACCCATGGGGGTTAAGTTTGATTGGGGGAACCTGAGTCCGGGTTTTATCGGAGCACGGAGCGGGGTGGGTCCACTAACGGAGCTTGAATTCGGCGTCGAGGTGGAACCTAGTGGGCGGGGGAGAAACAGAAATTTTGAGGTGCTGCCATCCATCCGGGTGCACAGGAGCAGACTTGGAGCGATGAATCGTCTTATGCAACAAGTGTATTTACAGAGTTGACCAAACCAAGCCCAAGCAAGAAAAAAAAAAGGTCCTCTCTCCACCAAATTTCCATACACCTTGTGACCACTTTCGCTTGACCCCGTACCATATACGGCGAGCTACTCACAGCTCCATTCCCCTCCTCATTCCGCTTCGACGTCTTCAGCGCTGTCAGGTCTCAAGCCCGCTCGCCGGTGTGTCCGTAGCAGCTGAGGTACCCATTGCTATTGCCTACAACCTTGTCTATAGCACAGCGAGTTAGTCTTCCCTGGCCTGCTACCTCTATGTATAACACGAGTGAAAAGGGGGGAGTGGGAGGTGGGACGTACTAAGGTCAAGAGTGGACGAGAGTGTAATCGATCCGTCCTTCCTCTTGCAGTTGCAAGTCAGGATCGAACTCGGCTCGGAGAGGCCCGGGATGGTGATGCCCGGGGGCAGGTCGACGTCGCCGATCACCAGCGCGTCCCGATCCGGGGTGCAGTCCGTGCAGCTCCCCCTGAACCTACCACTACGGCGACGGGAGGATACAGGTTAGCGGCTGCACGCTACTTGTGCCCAGAGGCAAGAGGAGAAGACATGGTACACAAGCTTAGGGTGTGACCGTGATTCCGGAAACGGAAGAAGGACAAGAAAAGGGGGGGAGGGTTGGAAAATTCTCCGCTTACCTGTTGTTCGCGACCAGGTTCCCGTTGTTGTTCCCGACGCAGTAGTTCAAGTCCAGCCTCGAGGTGATCTTCGTCCCGGACTTGCTCTTGCACGTCGCGTACATCCACGCGCGGTCCGTGGTGAGAGAGACGTACCACTATCAGCCAGTCCGATGAGTTAGCAGGTGTTCCCTCCGGGGTTTTTTTTTGGGGGGGGGGGAGTGTAGATCGGGAACGAAACGATCAGACAGACAGACTTACGTTAGAATCGCACGTGCCGAAGAATGCCTGCGCGGAGGCGAGGTGGGACAGGGCAACGGCGGCGCCGACGACGAATGTGGCGGTCTTCATCTTCCCTTTTTCTTTTCTCCCTTTCTGTTCTTTTTCTTTTCCCTGCTTCCTATATTTTCTTTCTTTTTTTCTTCGACTTATTGGACGAGGGCTAGGACTCTGGATTCGTGTCGCGCGGTAACGTAGCTCGAAAAAATTCCAGGATGAGCGTATAGCACGGCGGCCCCGAGAGGAGGAGGGGGCGTTATATGAACTTTCCAGAGAATATACTCACGAGGTTCTCTAATATCCCCGGCCCGGCTCTGTGAGCACCTCGGGACCCAATGGCACCCCCCAACGGCATCCTTATTTCCTCCCCATTGTTCCAAACGAGGATAGGACTAAGCTAAGGGACGGTACACTAGTCATACAGTACAAGTACCGGTTAGATCGGACGGGGAAGTCAGATGAGCACACGGCTCGGAGGCCCGTGAGGGTGAATAGAGAGTAGTGATACTACGTTAAGGGCTGCAGCGAACCTCACTGGGTTATCTGGGATCTTGTGGATAGCTCCATACTTTATTAGGCATTATAACCTTAGACCGCCCCAGAAAATAAAAGGGGGGTTTGGGGGGGTTATGTCTGCGGCGGACTTTGGGTAAGCTGGAGATACAGGCAAACCCGAAGGGCAACCTAGAGGAACGACCGAGGACGGGGATTAGATGGCGGACGCATGAAGATTGAACTCGATTATTATTCCCTTCGGGGCCACCATTACATGTACTACGGCAACCCAAGAGGTAACTATTATTCATTTCCTTCTTAACTCCTTTTTGAGTGGCGGGATCCCGCATTCGGAGTGTTCGATCCGCTCGCCCCTTGGCGATATATTGCAGGCCTTTCGAGACGAAAAAAGCTTCCGGCGCGAACCACGATCCGATAATCTCAGAGGGGGGGGGGATACGTAAATAGAATCATTGCGGTCTCTTGGCGGACCCGGAGAACACTCCCGGAGCCGGCGATAATATATGGCCCCCTCTGCGGAAGGTTGTTACCATAACTCCTGGCCGAGCTGACATTGGCGCTCCTCGTAGTCTTTCTTTCGAGTCCGAATTGTAAGTACGAAGAACACCAGGCCATAGTCATATCGTCAACTTCCCCCCACCCCCTTCCTAGATTTCCCCGCGAGCTCTCCAGTGTATCACTTGTCATTGCTGTTTCCCTTATCACGTCCAAGCGAAGGGTGAGATGATATGAAATGTCCGCTGCTGTGGAATGTGAATGGTAACTATAGATCCGCCGAGACGGCCGAAAATTGATTTAGCACCGGTCACTAACATAACCACCAATCGCTAGTCTCGAACTCCTCGAGCGAAAGGGGGGAAACGGTGGAGGAGCTATCTCCAAGGCCCTAAGAATAGACATCCATCTCGTGTGGGATAAACTTCATAGTGGCCCCCGTACGATGGCCTATGCCTCCCCTCCCCCCAATTCCGCCGCCCCCCTCCGTGGAAGATCTCCCGACTCAATCCCGGAGGGAAAGCAATATCAAGGAGATAACAAGAGTGGCTCAGATGGTGCAAGTAGTATGAACTCAATATAGCCCCACGGGGCCTGCACACCGGTCGTAAGTTGGGACTTATTATACAACTTCTATATTGGGCCGCCCCCCCGCGGCTATGAGTGTGTTTACATTTATTGGCCGAGGAACGACTTGTCGAGTAAGGCCGGGGGGGGGGGGGGGGGGGAATATGTGATAACAGCCTGCTTTGCCTATTTTTATACCTACGCTCTCCTCTTCCTTAGCAAATAGCCTAACTAAAGTGGCTGGGGAACTTCTCTCCCCGAGGGAATTCTAAAGGTGCCAAGACAAACACTTAGTTAGAATACTGAAACTCCGGCTGGGGGCGCTTCCCCCTCTCCCCGGCATCTTTCTCGGCGTGAAAAAAAGAAAGGGGGGGTTAAGCAGCACCAGCGAATGAGCCCATATCCAATCTCATCCCCCCCTACAGGGCGTCGCCGAAACTTTAAAAAAAGGGGCAAAAGAGCCAAGAGTTGAAGCCCCATTCCCAATCAACCTTGGAGTTCGCTTATGGGCCGAGACTGCCGAGTCTGACTCCCCTGCCTGTTGCTTTCTTGGGTAAATAGGCGGCAACGCAGTTTAGCCTCCTTCTATCTACAGCTATTAGCGCGTAAAAACCCCCGCTCGAGGGGGGGATTGGGGGCCGGGGGCTGGGGGAGGAGGTGCCAACGCTCGGACTTTATTTGCCTTTCTGCTTTGAGTTTCCTTTGAGGTCATATTGACACTACCGAGACGACAAAAGAGTAAGAGGATAGGTCGGGAGAGGACACCTGCACCCCGGCCAGCGGTCTTTCGTGGAGCTCATAGCCTGCCTCCTACCGAAAGTGGAAAGCAGAGACGCCTCTTGAACTGAAGGGTTTACGGACGCGAGCTCGAAGGGCTTTTGTAGTCATATATCTCCAAGGATAGACTCCAAGACTCTAAGACACAAGAGGGCTCTAGGATGGGAGAGCCTCCTTTGGGACTGTTATAGTACTTGTAGATCTCGCCTCCAGCGTTTCCTTTGGTATGGATCGTGGGTTCAAGGATGGGTTTCGCGTAATAGGAACCACGTATAACGGGAAAATCTACTGCGAGAGCGTTCGGTCCACCCTCAGCGTTCCGGTCGTATACTCGTAACATCCGATCCGATACAATGTGGGCGTCGACTCGAACTGGCTGTGTCGCCAATAACCAAAAAAAAAAAAATGAGAAGAAAGAGGCTTCTTTCTCGCGCTGAGCCATTGTGATCAACTCCCCGGTTGTAATATAGCAGAAAATAGAGCCGTTAGGGGACTAGGTTCTTTACCGAACGATACTATGCATATGAATCGCTCCATCGCTGACACACAGCGGTGCACGGGAATCAAACACGGCTTTTCTCGAGAGTTAGTATTCCCGGAGGCAATGGTTGGGGTTCCGGCGGGATGGCACGATGTATTCTTATCCCTGAATAGGAACCCTAGAAGCTCGAAGGAACGGAATGGCTCAGAGCTTCCAGACCCTGTCCGGTATGATCTTGACACCGTTTCTGGTACGGGGGCAGGAATGGGCTCGCTCCATCGTCTCGTCGTCAGCTGGCCGACCCTAGCCCTCTTCAAGCCAAGTGGATGTCACGAGCGGAGGTGACCAGACCATCTACGGCATGGACCAAGAGATTCTCGATAATAACGAGCTCATGGAAGCTCAGAAGGTGTTCGGCCGTAGCCCCAAACAGCCGCTAAGATCTGTGCTGGACTCCATTCCCCGTTGGGCCCAGGGAGTAGGAAGTATCAACACGCTAGTCTTTCCCCTGGAGGCAAAGAGTGCTCTTTAGGAAATCGACCATGGTCCCGTATCGTAGACGTGCAAGTATCCAGGGACGGAGGCGAGGATCATCGAGATTATGGAAAGGTCGCCTGTACGCACAGAGGCACAGAGGCACACAGGATCTGCTCTCGACAGAGTATAGAGGCGTTTGTGTGACATTCGGACGGGTTGAACTGGGGAAGTTGATCTCGAGCTATATCAAACTGTACACTAAATAGTCAGCGAGGAGTTAGTCCACGTCTAACGAGAGGAGGAGTAAACCAAACCGGAGCATGGAATCGGACCTTTCTCCGCGCAAGATGGCCACATAAATAGCTGCTAGAACGACAAAAGACAAAGGCTGGACGACTCAAGGTCCACTGGGCATGGGGATCAGTGCTAAAGGTTCGAACGGCGGAGCGAGCGACAAGGCCGTATGGCCCCGAAGACGAGCCCTCAAGTGTCATGCATCGGTTTGCAGTACGTAGTTCGAGGACCAGACCGTTGATTTCGTTAGGCTCGTTTAAGTTCGTCGAGTTGGAGAGAGTACTGGCGAACAACGGAACTCAGGCTTCGGCGGGTTTTTCTCTTGACAGCCGGCCGAAGCGAGGAGTAGGGTAGGGTGCAGGCCGTGCACGCGGGCGAAGTCGTTTTACGCTTCGTCGTCGTCATCGCACTTAACGGGGACGGCCATTGTTGGGCTAACATGGAGTCGCGGCACCAGCGCCTGGCGATGTTGCGAGACAAAGCATGCAGAAGTCAAGTCAAGGTGACGAGGAAAGGCATATACGTGGGCCCGGCGGGCGCTATGAAACGAGGGGATGGGAGCAGGGCTGTCCAATTCTAGGACTCTCCCTGTGAAAGAATCCTTTAACTCTAAGGATTTCACCTATGGGTCGGTCGCTGACTCTGTTCCCCCCTCCTACGGGACGGGAGCCAGCGAGTAACTCCATTACCCAGCCTCGTACAAGTCACATTTCACCAAGCTCCTCCGTACAACGGGGTGCTGTCCATCTTTGCGTGGTCACTCGTTCTGAACCCGGAGTCCCGCCTCCCGAATAGTCGGAAGAGTTCCATGGGTGCATTTGAACCCACACTCGTAGCGGCGAAGACCCTCCTCCGGGCTTGTTGCCACCCCTTCCTCCTAGAGCACTGCGCAAGGTTTAGCACCACTGTCCCCCGTATTCTGAGCAGCCATCAACCAGAGCTCGTGGATCCTCGGGTCACCATCAGTTGGTGATATAGCGGGCTGAGTGCGGGGATTGGGGGAATAATGTCCCCTGGGAGTCCCGACATACCAGAAGCAGAAGATCCCCAGCCGGAGCTGCGCGGGACCTGCTTGGTAGCGAGCACCCGTGTCTGGCCCGTACGTCTAGCAACCAAGGCGTTGACCACCAAGGAAGGCTCTGTATCAGCTAAGGTGCGCCCACGGGTTTTGCCATAGCAAACCTAGCTCACAAAACGCTGCCGCACCGGGTCCCTCTTAACAACATTGAGATGAAGTGGCCCCAACCCCATAGATTGGGTGTTGTGGGCCGGAGTGCATCGACCCTCTCCGTCTAGTTTTCTCAATGATCAGCCACGGAGCGGCCAGTCATTGAAGATTGCGCTATGAAGAATCCACAGTACATGGCCGGGAAGCCAGGAAGCGAGCGACGGCTAATGCTCACGCTCCTTGCAATAAAGCATTACCTCGCGGTCGATACCTTGCCCAAAAGTCCCCCCAGTCTCACCACTTTCTCCCGACATCAGGTAATAGCCAGAAACTCCTGGCGTCCTCGGCTAGACCCTGAATCAAATCCCCGAAGCTAGAAGCGAAAAGGAAGCGGACCATAGCGGAAGCGAGAGAGATACAGAGGGAGGTCCCACAAATGGGTGGAGGCACGATTGAGGGGAGGAGGGGTGAGTGGCCCTCTCCTAATCGGGCCTGGTCTCTTTCCAGGATCATCCGGGCCGATCACCGAATGTGCCAGATTCTGCCACCTTTCTATGGGGGTGGAGTTTTTTCTCCCCCCTGTTCTTCCATTTCTTCTTCTTTTTCTTTTCATTTCTCTTCTCTTTTTTATCTCTTCTCCTCTATCCGGATATGAACGGTGGGTAGCGCTGCGTTGGGGGCGGAGAAAATATTCTGGCTAAACAGGAGATCAAACGTAGTTAGAGCCTCGTGAATATATCCTGGGAGTGTCTGTATCGGGGTGATCCACCTATTAGGTGGTATGTAAGGTAAGGTACTACTCCGTACATGGGGGTGAAGTGGAGAAGGGGAGGGTGTTCAAGAAGATGGACCTTGACGTGGTCCGAGTGGAAGCGAACAGGCGATGCGTTGTCCGGTCAGGGATTCGAACCATCGACCAAGAAAAGGTGATCTGGGGTCTGGAGGAAGGACGACCCTTAATATAACCACAAAATTTGGCCGGTAGAGTTGGTCCGGTACCAGTGGGCTTTGACACCTGTGAATAATGAGCGTCTGGGTGAAGAGGTCGATGGCGCGTCGGATCAGCTTGTGACATTGGGCCCTCCCTCGGTAGGGTAGCAGACAAATATTCTGTAGTAGGGTTGAGGAAGGTTGATGGAACATCGTAAAATTCTTGAGACGAACAGAGTGGATCGTGGCCAACAGCGTGCAGTACATTGTATCTTGTGGCCGATCATGAGATGGCTGAGAGTGCCAGTGTGTACTCGTACTTGCCCCTGTGTGTCTGGTCTGCTCGCTCCTTCCACGTCAGGCTCGGCATGGATTCCTCTGGTAGGCTGGACCTTCCTTTCTAGCTGGCACATTAACATGAGTAACTAGGCACCAACTGGGCAGCCACATGAGATGAAGCCGTGCAGCACGAGTAGGTACCTCCGGATTGGCTCTCGCAACATGGTCCAAAGCTGGCAGGCAGTCTTATCGAGTCGCGTCTCCCCAAGTCCGTGGCGCTTAAAGCACCTCCACACCGGGTTGCGCCGGCTTTCCTACAACCTTGAGTAAGGATACACGGACATCATACATATCAGTAGAGCTGCTACCTTCACGTCACATAGCAGCGCGTATCCATCGTACGTCGTACGAAGCCCTGCTTACAAGTTGTGTAAATATGTCCTATGAGTAGCTACCTACCTATGGTTCGTGGATGGAAATACCCCACGTATCAAAGTATATCCTGAGCACTGACACGCACGGCCAGTGCCATCCACCACGTAGACAGGTACAGGTCCAGGGTATTTACCAATCGCTTCCCACAGCCCCTAAGCGCTACTGCACATGCGCGATCCACGGAAATGCTTCCTAATGATGAAACGGCGCTCCTGCTCGCCCCAGTCCTGACAACCAGTGGGAGTCTGCAATGACATGAGCACGGTTCTTTTACTGCAGGCTATTCCTGGATGTCTGTGTGAGGTGCCAACAACCTTGATTGACGTCTAGAAGTAATGTTGTCTTTCAAGACTCTCGAGCATGGAGGGTCAGGTCGGCCTTACTTGTACCCCGACCCCGAAAGCCCACACAGGCTCCCCCGTTCAATGGCTTACGCTGGTGTTAATAGGCTACCCCCCTGGTTCGAGGTTCAAGCAGTATTATCCAAGGGTGGGAATGACGCACAGGCGTGGAAGTGTCGTGCTGCCAGATACGACGCATATTCCCTCTCATAGCACCAAAGCATTAGCGCCAAAGGATCAATGTATTAATCACGGTATTAAGTGCTCCACCCTTTACATTACCTTGGTGGTAGACCTCGTAATCGGCAATACAGAGCAAATGCTCTGCGATAGATCATGGTGTCCAGGCTGGGGCCAAGGATTATCGGAGTGCGGACTGCACTTCCCGAGCAAGGAATCCCATATACGGTAGGTACAAGTACTCGCGTATGGAGAAATACTACATATGTATGAGAAGGAGGCGTAGACGTCTGGGTGCGACCAGCATTTATCAAATCCCTCTTCCCTGCGCGTGTTTAAAGCCAATGGGAGCAAACGAGGGCTCGGGCCGCTCAGCAGGGTTCATGGGGAGGGCGAGGGTGTATGGGAGGAGGGCCTAGCTCGGGGAAGTTACGAATCCTGCGCAGTCTGCTTCTCCCAGTCTCTCTAATTGCGATGACCGAGTACTTCTGCTAGTCGTGGGGCTGGGTCGAAATCATAACAGCTTACTTCCTTGGATGCATCATACAGAAGTACTTTGCCCCCGGAGTCCAAGTGCTCGTGAACGAACGAACGCTACCAAGAACTACACAACTCTCCGGAATCCCATCACCATCGCGTGGAATTCGGCTCGGCAGATGGGAACTCGCACTTCAGACGATTTCGGGGCCGCCGCCGCGGTCAAGATCTCCGTGCTGGCACATGAAACTACCTACTCGACACCAGCAAGTAACCAAACCGGCGCATGAGCAACCTGCCAGTATATTCGTATTACTAGCGCAAGAAGAAAGAGAATATCCCGGCCTCGCCGAAGCGCACGTCCCCTTCTCGAAGCTGGTGGCCTTCGTTAGTAAACAGGGGGGGGGGATCAAAAAGCCCATCCCATCTCCTCCTGCAAGGGGGCGATCAAGTGCATTTTTTTATAAAAAAAAAAGAAGAAGAAAGAAAGAGGAAAACAAAACATCAGCCCACGGAATTGGTAAAGAGGGCACTCAAGGTCCCCCTTCGCAACCAGGGCCTTGACATCTGGTGAGGCGCGGGGAGGGGGAGGGCTTGATTCATTTAGAGTGTGATCGACGGAATATTCTTGCAGGAGAACCCGACACCCGCTCGGTTGCTCGAGTCGCATTCCTCCACCTCCCGGGCCCAATACCTTGACAGGGATGATGGTTTAAGGCTCTTTCTGGTTCTTCTTTGGTTGGGGTAACTTGGACCGGCTGGGAGGGCCATCGTTCCGATTGTGCGGGGGCAGACGAGTCGAGCCAACGGGTGCTGTCTGGACGAGGGGGGGAAGGGGGGACAGCTACTCCGCACCAACCAATTCGGCACTTTGGCAGTGGCTGGATGACGCGCTCCATCACTTGGTGTTCCGAACCGGGATACTTTGGGGGAGGGCGGGAGGGGGAGGGGGGAATCGAGTATCTTTGAAGGGGGGAGGAGGCTCTGGTGTGTGTGGGTTAACTTTATTACACAAACAGCTAATCGCAGTAGCATTGCATACCGGGGGGGTTTTCCCACGCAGCTGTTGACAAACTTCCTTCATCCAATCTTGCGAGGGAGGGAGGGCGAGCTTGACAGGATCGTCCCATCCCAACTTTCGTCTTGGCAATTAAAATTCCAGTCGAAACTCGATTTCACGCCCTGGTTTACGAGTAATATCTCGTTGCGGCCAAATACAATACAAGTATCTGATTCTGATGCTTTGAAAAGCCACCAACCTCCTCGTCTGAACTTTCCCTCGCCTGGGCTCGTCACACACCGAGAACTATCCCTGAAGGCTATCAATCGGCGGACCGAAAGCAAGTGGAGTGGGTCGGGGTCTCCGCATGAACGCATCAGTTCATCCCATCTTATTTCTGGATCATCCATCTTATCCCTGTGAATCCGGAAGGCCACGAGCGGAGCTTCTAGAGCATTACGCTCTTTGGCAGCTGCTAGAAGATCATACATTATCTGTTCTTGTGGACACTCACGGCCACCAACCAATATTCAAGGGATTCGAGATCGCCAAACGACATGCACAAAGCTATGAGATGCAAATAGACCATACCCCATGCGGTAGATTGTAACTCATGTCTCAGGGCCTCCCTGACGTTCTCATGGCGCAATCGAGACTCGGTTTGCGAGAGGTGTGAGGTACGAAGATGCGAGGGCGGGGGTGGGAAAGCAATATGCATGCTTCTTCCATCCAGTCCGGATGAATGCAGCATCGCCGCCAAACCTGCACGTCACTCGACAACGGATCCATACGTACGTACCTATCTCTTGTACCCTCAACTTCTGAAACCCGCAGCAAAATAGGTCAACCACGTTGAGCCTGCATATCTCTCGTATTGGAATTCCCGACGCCCGCTCTCCCATAACCTTGGCACTGATGATCGTCCCATATAGCTACTCTGCAGCGTTGCATGAGATGGGTGTACCTCGTTAAGCAACATGAGCCAGCGTCAAAACCCACTCTGCCGGAACGACGACCGGCGATTGCGCCGGGCAATATGGAGACGTGTGGATTACATGTGAAGCCAATGAATGACGCCTTTCTTTTAACAGCAGACTTTTTTTTATTTATTTATCTCCGCGGTCTTGGGGGAGATAGATGGAAGCTACCACTCTCGACACGTGTCGAATAACGAGGACGAAATGGCGCAAGGCGCTCCCTCGGCACCTCTCGCCAAATAGTTTCGGAGTATTTCTGCTAATTAGAAGCCCATCGAATGTATCCAACAGACAACGATTGCACCCCCCGTCGCAAACATCCCCATCAAGGTTGTCGAGGCGCCGACAAAGACCCGACGAATAATAGAAGCAGGATACGATGGTGAGGTGGTACCACTTTTTGGCTAAGATAGCAAAGTGCAGGTCGTCCACCGGAAGCTTTCCCCTCTCTCCTTCCGAAGTATCTAAAGGTGTTAAGGAGTAATAGGTCATACATGGTATCCGTCATATCCAGGGTGGGTACGGTACTCTGGAAGAAATTCAATGAATGATTCATGTTGTCGAGGCGAGGTCCCCTCTTTTAATGCCTGGTACCGGTTACTTACATCATACGCCCCCGGACCTTAATACCTGCGCAGCCACCACACACCCCCTTGTATCGTACTTGCCTCATCGGGGAGTATGTATTACGAGCAAGTAAAGTATTACGGAGTAGCTTTCGGGTGTTTTCAAGCATCGGCTTCGTCGGGTAGCTTTCCCCTCTGATCCTTTCGCAGTACAATCCCCTTCGTAGCCACATCTCCCGTTCCGGCCTCGGGCGTTTAATTTTTTTTCTCGCTCAGCCGCCGAGCTGCAAGGGGGGACCACTCCCATCTTATAAGTTTGCGACCCACTGCAATGCGGGCCTACAAGTATTTCGCCGGATGCAGATGCGAGGGTTTTTAACGATTGCTACTGCTAAGAAAGATGTGCGCGCCCGCATGGATTCGTGGTGGAGAAGGTGTTGGAGTCGACTCATGGGTTCAATGCCTCCGCTGCCCGAGGTTCGAGGTCCAGGCTCCAAAAGATGACTCGCATCATGCATCCCTCTTTTGGCTTGTGCTTGGAGACATTCGTACCTCCTCGTACTTGTACAAATACTTTCATGTACCTGTTAATGGGAGCGTAGCAAAACAAACAGGAACGCTACTCCATGCTTGTATACGTACTCTAGTTGTACTTGTACTCCGCACGAAATTGCTGCCCAGCGACGACCCCGCATGCCCTTGGAACAGAGTCAACACGCCCCTCGACGGGCCCTCGCCAGCTCCGTATTGAGACAAGTGGATTGATTGGCGAAGCTCAACTATCCACGTCGCAAGGTCCCTGCTGGCCCCTGGCCCCCAGGGCGGAGTTGAGTGCTCCCAGTTAGCCCGTCCACTAATAGTGCTTGTACGACACGACGTACGCTAATAATGGACCCCGTTGTTTAGAGCTGCGGGAAGAGCGGGCCTGTTGAGTAGCGTGGCAGGGGAGATGCGCCACTCATCGCTTAAGTAGTGTATGTAGTAATGCGTACTGAAAGATGGTCCCTCTTACCAGAGTATGAAAGTGTGGTATTGAGTCTTACGGAGAGTACGGAGTACTTCCACCTCTCCGCAGCTTTATTGGAGAGCCCAAGTACTACGCATGTGTGCCAGGGCGGTACCTGAGCAAATGTGTATTAGTCTCCTCGTGGCTGAGCATGAGAGAGGATGCAGATAATACTACTTGTACTTGAAAAATACTTGTAATACATGGAAGTAGGCCAGGGCCGGGGGGTGGGGGAGGGGGAAGGGGGGGTGGGATGGGATGCCGCTAGATTCGGCCGGTCGATCTTTGTGGCCTTATTTGGCGTGGTCCCAGCTGCAAGGGGTGGTGAGTTCTACTGGAGTATGACACCTGGGCGCCGCGATTCCGGTGACAGGTCTGCGTGGTGCCGCTTCTGTCGACCGCTCCCGTCCCCTGTTGACGGGAAGCCCTATGACGAAGCCAACGAACTCGTCTGGGGAAATGGCTGGAATGGCCGCCGACCTAGCAAACGTTCCAAGCCCGAGCGGCCACCAACAGCCTGCTGATGGCATATGGACGAGTATAATAATGCATAACAATACATACACCCAGCAGCACCGCACTGACATGCATCGGTCCGTCAAAAGTAGGGTTGGAAGCGATGCAGTTGGACACTGGAGAAAGAACACTTTCTCTCTCGCGTGTACTTACGACTAGGTACTTATGCTGCATTGTAAAAGTACTGGATCCAAAATCCGAGGTTACATAGTTATATAAACCTGGTAAATGAGTACCTAGTGCAATGTACTTGTATACTTTTCCAGCCGATAAGATACTTGTACCTGGGCCCCTCCCCGGTATTCTCCGCAGTAAAAACGAGCGGTCCTTGCCCAGGAACCTGACTCTTTTTTTTTTTTTTTTTTTGCAGGGATAGCTTACCTTTGGAACGGCGTATTAGACGACGAGCAAATTACGAGAATGAGGTTGTGCAGGAGAGAGAGAGATGAGCATTCCCCAGCAGCCAAAGTACACGGCTGCTCTCCTCTTCGAACGTGCCCAGCCAGCATATATTTAGTCCATTACGATGAGGACCGCGTTCGAAGAGCCGGCCCATATCCCGAGTCTTTAGAGAGCTCCATGTTGGGGTTGTCCAAAGGTTTCGAGGTAGATTAGATATAATGGACACTACTCCCGGGCCAGGCAATATATGAGACATCTCCTTGAAGTTCCGTAGAGCCTGATATCCAGGTA
Source organism: Cephalotrichum gorgonifer (assembly GCA_900312665.1). Classification (NCBI taxonomy): domain Eukaryota; kingdom Fungi; phylum Ascomycota; class Sordariomycetes; order Microascales; family Microascaceae; genus Cephalotrichum; species Cephalotrichum gorgonifer. The sequence continues at coordinate 1,791,764 of ONZQ02000001.1, forward strand.
CGAAGCACATGTTGACAGACGAAAGGGTGAAACAACAGTAATATCCAACGTGCAATCCCTGCATGCTAGGTATAAGCAAGCACTTGAGGCTATAATAAGGGACGAAGCGGTGTTATCAGAACAGCCGCGGAGCGATACGTAGTGTGATCCGTGACAGAAAAGACGCACCAAGTACCCGTAGGTAAACAAACACCAGTGGGGCAAAGGAGGAATGGAGATGGTGAAAGCAACCTATGCCTGGAGGAGGTATGGACGGAGTTTTTGCCCTCACTGGAATGGGGACCTTCGCGTTTGGCCCGATGCGAGGCCTGGTTGTCTGATGTGTGAGGTGTACTGACTCGTAATACATGTAACTACATCCGTGCCTACCCGGGGATGACATCCATTTACCTGGTGTAGTTGTGCCAATACAAGCAGCAGAAGCCAACGTTCTTTTGCTCATGGTAACCCCCCCCCCCCCCCCTTTCTCCTGCCCCTGGTCACCCACCATGCTACCCGAGCAAGGTTGCGACGGGGTGATCTGGCTCGGTCTCCGGGCTCGAGATGGCGGGGCCATGCGTACATGTAGTACTAGCATCATCTCCTACACGTACAAGTAGGCGCTTGCACGCTAATGCCTGCGTACATCAAAATCGGGTATTCTTCGAGATCGACGGGTGATGTATTGCGAAGGGTCGTAATGGAAGCAATGGAAGGAAATCCCCCTTGTCCTTCCGGTCCTTTCCAGCGAATGTCGCGTTTCACCCTCGGACGAAAATAATGGTCACTCCGGCCCCCCCCCCAAAACTAGACAACCTGCTTCGTAGATGAATGTTGTCTGTACCTTTCTTCTTGTATGGTGTGCCGAGAGAACTTGATATCTGACCCCCCCCCCCCCAGCTTCCGCCGCTTGCTACTTTTGCCAGTATGAGCTGCTTATTACCATTTACTCCGTATGTCAAAGCCAGCATGGATGAACGACTTTATTAATTTCTGATTCCACGTTTTTTTTTCTTTTCCATCCTCGGACCTGCTGCACGCCCGCTTTGCAGTCTGCAGTATTTACACTCCTGGTTCGGACGGATCCTGGCTGCCCTGGTGCCCGTCCTCCCTCTCTCCTTCCTTCCCCTTGTCATTACCTGCCACGCTCGTTCCCATTGCTCTTTCTACTTTTCAATTGCCTTCCCTCTGTCTCCCCCTCTTTGATCTTTCGGGAAGGAACCTCCTCCAGTCGCTTCCTATTTCCATTTCCGGTTCCATTTCTCACTTCCGTTGCTTGCTCCATTCATTCTTTCCCCCTTACCCACTTGTACTTGGTGTATAGGTACAGAGAGGACAAGCAAAAAAACGACAACACGGATTCCCGTCGCTTCCATCTTCCAGAGCTTAGAGCTAGCTCCGAGCTCTAATAAGTCACTCGTTATCTGGCCGAAATACCGCCTCTCCGGTCCCCGGTCCACGTCCTCGACCCATTTTAACCCTGCGGCCCAGAACTCGACATACAGGCAATATATGTGAAGAGGCTAAGGCCCGACAAGTAATACAAGCGGACGCGGCAAACATTTCGCCATAATACAACCAGCACCACACTGGCCTGTTATTTTTACCGCCTCCGGAATAGCTCTCGGATCCCAAGATACCAGATAACTCTCCTCCTCCGTACAGCCTCCCTGTACCAGCCAGACCTTTATTCCCCGTGGCCCGCTGGATCCTGTCCCAGCTGTACCAGGACCGACGTGCCGACTCTCGAGAATTTACCTTCGGCTCTGCTTGAGCCCGCAACAAGGAAACCCCTGTTATAAGGTACCGCATCCCAATATACGAAACCTTGGGTCTCTCCGTTCCCATCTTCATCCCACTCATGCACCCTCTGCTCTGGCACCTTTCGAGATAGCCATTCTATTTGTTAGCTCCTCTGATCCTGAATATTGGATCGTTCCCTTCGTTGGATTTCGCTCGTATAATCTTGCCCCTCGGTTTTGATCCCCCTCTCCCCTGCATTATCGTCCCTATACCTTCTCGATTAATTGGCACTGCCCCCAGCCCCCACTGGTCGAGGGTGAGTGGTCTTCTTGCACTGCCAGGTCGACCATTCCTGTTGCAACTCGCAAGCTAAGTGTGCCAGTAGCGAACGGTCAGCGACCACAACGCAACAACAGTTACGGGAAGGACAGGAGCTGGACATCCCAACCCGAGGACGAATCAACACCCTCTCCAGTTCGACGACGGTGCAGAAGCGAACCCGGCGACTGTACAGCCACTCGGAGCTCAGACCTGGTACCATTGGTGTCCTGCGGCGCCTGTATCAGTGGTACTACCAAAGACCCCAACTAGCACATTCCCTGTTGCTAGTGTCGCGCTCTTGGCTCGCATCTTGCAGTAGGCGGAGACTTGCACTCGCCCCGAGACCGCTCTGCGGGGGTACTCTAACCATCCAGTATCGTGCCTAGCTGCTACCTTTCGGCCCCAATAATTCGTCCCAGACTAAACGGCGTTCGTGCCTTGTGTTAGGATCTGGTCCTCGTTGAATCTCAACTCGACTCATCTCACGCAAATTCGACCGAGCTATCAAAGGACTCCTCCCAAGTGTGATTCGCCACTTATTTCGAAGCTTTGGAGACCCGAATATCTGCTGCTGCAGCTGTCAGCTTTATAATAGAAGTGGATCTCGGCCGCACACCGGTCCCAAGTTCAGGTACCTAATCACCGACCAACCCAACCCCTCCCGTCTTTGCTCTTCACATATTATAACCATCTTCCTTCACCACCCTCCTCCACTTCGGAGGTACCCTGGTGCTTGGGCTTGATTTCTGGTTGCCGCCGTGTAGCTCGGTTGCCTTGCTCGCAGTATTAGGCCATGTCATAGCCCGGGTCTCTCCCCCCCCTCCCCCCATCTTCTCCTCCCAAGTCGTCACATCAACGCCTCTTATTATACCATTAACCGGTCCCGTGTCTGAGCAGTAATCCCTGTCCCCGAGTAATACAACAGCGGCACCGTTAGTGGAGAACAAGCTATCGGGCCTAGTTTTCGGACACGCCTTTCTCAATCGAAGCCACATGTTCGAATTCAAGCGCTTACCGAGACAGTGCTGAATCCAAGGACCTCAACCGTCTCCGAACTCATCGACGTCGCCTCAACCCTCTCAAGTTATCCTGGTACCCCAGAGCGAGGATAATTGTCTCGCTGCCGTGCTCAAATAAAAGCTTGGTACACAGCCGGCCCGTACCATTGACCTGCCTGGACTGTGTCCGATCCCTCAAGTCAATCCCGGCTCGCCCCCTCGATTGGCCCGTCAGCCCCCAATCACTCTCTCTGTTGCCCCGTCTTTCGTTAAACCATTCTCTGGTAATCCTCACTCCCCTCCCCTCTCGAATTCCTTTCTTTCGCCCACTTGATTCTGTTTGATTCGCAGAGAGCTGTATGGGTGTCAAGTCAACAGCAGCTGCCACCCACCGCAGGCCTTCTCTGAATGCTATAGTTGTTTCGCCTTGGAAGTTGGCGGCACCAGGCATAGCGGCTGACAGTCATCTTGTCTGAGCGGGCAGGCAGTAGCGTTTGAACAAACCAGATCTACCTTCCGACACGGGTCGTCACCAGTTGTCTTGCCGCGGAATTTCGCACTTCTGGGATACGCCACTGCCTCTGAAGAGGCACTAACAGCCCAATCGCGAGCCGCCCTCACATGGCAGCTGTCGCTTCCAACCAGCTCCACACGAAGTCGACCCCACGGGCAACGTCTAGCGTCGAGATACCGTCGCTAAGAGCAACTGAACTCATGACATCCATAATGTCCTACCAATATCCTCCCCTGCCGCCCCCGAACGGCACCGAGATAGACGTCCCTCCTCCCGGGTACATGCCGAGCTATGGCGTCCCGCAGCCCCCGGTGTCGGCCATCGATATGAGGCCTGGACATGAGCCTCCAATGTCCTTAAAGGACCGAAAGGACTCACTCTCACAAGCAAGTTTGAAGATCAAGCGATCATGGTCCACTCCTAATGTTCGATCCCAGCAAAACGCATCCGACCATCTCCCCATGGGAATGTCTTCTAGCGACAAGCGGCGGAACAAGCTAGGATACCACAGAACCTCGGTCGCGTGCGGTAAGTTGACAAATGACAAGCGTCCCCCGTATCCTCGCTTTAAGCTGTGTTTCATTGCCATGCTAAGGGTGTCGTCTCCAGGCCACTGCCGACGGAGGAAGATTCGGTGCATTCCTTCTCCCGCCGATGTTCAGGGGAGATGCGTGAATTGCATTCGCCTAAAAAAGGAATGCAGCTTCTTCCCGGTGGATCAGCAACCGCCGCCTCCTGACACGCGGTCGAAAGGCTCATCGAGATCGTCAACAGCTCCGAAGATCGCGTCTGCGTCGTCCTCCCCAGCAATTCCGAGCGGACATCCGGCAGATTCCCATCAGCCGTACCCACCACTTGCAATGCCTCCGATCCAGCATATGCCACCACCCGGAGTGAAAGCCTCTGGGACCGACCCCTTCTCTCCCGACGCTAAGTGTGAGTGCCAATGTAGACACCAGCCCGACTAATTGAGGAGTGCGACTGACGATTTCAAGTGCCGACGAGTGCGTCCTCGTCGGGACGGGCATTTGATTTCCCCAGCCAGGGAATGACGAATTGGATGCCGGCGGAACACAGCCCAAACCCAGCTGCGAAGCCAAGCGACATGGGTGGTGCCTGGAGGGGGTATCCGCAGGAGTCGCCTATTACACCTTCGTTCTCGCCGTACACACCCCATGCCCCCTCATCGGCGGGCTGGAATGGCCCTGTTAGCGCGGAGTCGGCACCTCGTGAAGACCTCCCTTGGCCTCCGTATCCTCTGCCTCCACGTTCGATGTCCTTCGGGGGGGAAACACTTGGCTCTCATACGCCAGGACCGTATTCGCCAGCGCAAGGTCGGCAGTACGAACGGAAGGCGTCAACGATGTCGTCAGACGTATACCCATCATCCATCGCCACCTCCGTCTCCGGTGTCGATACGGCACCGAGCGGGCCGACAATGGAGCATAATGTGTCGTTGTCCGCTGGAGCTGTGCCGTCATCCGGATATGGCACGTGGCAGCAGCCCTACCACTATGCGAAGCCCGGAGAGGCCTATGGCAGCTGGGGATACGGAGAAAACGGGTCGAGCGCCCCGGGTGCAACCGAGGAGCAAATCCCACCACCCACGGAAACCCAGGCACCGCCAGCGAACATGTATTATCCACCGCGGTGAGGAGACCGGGAGAACTGTGTGGTGGGGTGCAAAGGTCGACGGGGACGGGAGCGGGAGTCTGTCATGAGTCTTTTCATCGACTCGCATGTTGTCGCGAGTCGTGTTGTACCTGGGCGATGAGTTTAACTCAGCGTCTTACGCCATCACTGGGAACCAACCCCCATTTCAAACCTTCCTTCACGGGTTGGGAACCAATAACGGATTGAGAATAGGCCGCGGAACCGGAGCCGGAGCTGGTGGGAATAACAACAACGGCGGTTGGATAGGGGGCCACCCGTGGATGCGGAGACAAGCAAGTTCCATTTATAAAGCTTCCATCCGAGCTTGTCGGGCGACCACTGGACACACGCTTGGGCCGGTCGCCGGTCACCTGACCGACATGGATCAAAGAAGCTCGTCGCTGCCATCCATTGCCATCCACGATATTGATGAATCGACTCTGCACTATCGGAAACCTAAGGTCTGTGTCATGTGGGAGCGGGAAACCGCATTCCGCATGAACCTCGAGAGGGTCGAAGCCGTCAAATTCGGGGTGTGGTGTGTGGCGTGCGATGCTGGTTTGGCAGAATCGTTTAGGCTGTGCTACCCGGGAGGCGGGGATGGCCCTCCACTCTATGGCGGATGCCGAAGGGTGTGGGAGTGTGTGGATGGACGGTGTTGTGCAAGAAGATTCCGGTGAGGGTGAAATATTTAGACTCGGTGTGCAGACGACGACGACCACAAACACCTCCAATAGCCCCGACGATAGGCTCACACCATCGACGAAAACGAACGCTCTGTGCGACGCGAGAGTGAATAATGGTAAAATATAATCGGCACATCGATGACTGATCGAAACAACAGACCTACTCTGTAAAGGTTTATAGGAGGGTATAGAGGGTATTATGGATCTCGGCGGCATAGGAAACCGAGGGCGGGGGAGAAACAATCACATCGAAGTCGTCGCCCAGGATCCGTCCCTGGCAGGACCTGGGCCCAGTGCAGGCGAGCCACTCTCCTCGCAAATCTCTTTTAGGCGACGGTTTTCTTCTTCCTTTCTTTGTATTTCGATATTCCTTTGCTTCGTTCTTTTTTCTTTTTGGGTTTTCTTCATGACAAGGATACAGGCGGGGACGGACGGATGGGTGTCCACGATGGGGCGAGCGAGGGTTCCGAAACGGGCGACGCGAAAACAAAAAGCATCTTAGGGGTTATTATATGGGTTGGGTATAGGTGGGGGGGAACATCGATATTCTTATTTTCTTCTGTTTGTATTATGGGGGGTAAAAACGGAGGGGCCGGCTTCTCGTCGTTTGGTTGTTTTTCTTTGGCGCATTTAAAAACGGCATTCCTTTACCTTCTCTTTTTTTTCTTTCTTCACGTCGTTATGTTTCAACTTATTGTTATAGTATCTCGGGTTATTACCTGATATTTACTTCTGCATGGTTTTCGATCCTTTGTTCCTAGGAGTTCTCCTTTTCTTTCCCGTCTCTTCCGACTTTGGTTGTTGTGTTTTTTTTGGTTTCTATGGAAATTGGGACGGGTCGGTCGGTTGGTAGGTTTCTTCATGTAGAGTTATGTTTTTGACAGTGGGTTAGAGATAATAAACCGGCCTGGATATAATATGCTCCTTTGGAAGTTGACCTCGTCGCCGTGAGATGTGCTACACGTATGTGCTCCCAGGGGGGAGGGAGTCTATGAAATCGATGAGGGTTGAAAGGGGGAGAGTAAACATGTTTATGTATATGTACGTCCCTCAGAGAGGACCTTGGTCAAAGGCCGGAGCCCCAGTCTACGTAAGAGTGAGGCGAGTATTCTGAGTCTGAGATACTGGTTTATCTTACATGGCCACTTGAGCCAGGGACTGTTGTATTCATTCCTCCTATGACCATTGAAACCAATCCAAGGGCCACCCATCCGTAAAGTCAAACAGTACTTTCGGTAATTAGAGACGCTAAAGATTCCATGTGAACGCCATCCCAGATAATAACTCCAGCTTTAAAACAGAACCGGGCGCAGACAGCCAACGCCCCTCCTTCCCTCCTCGAGCAAACAGGAAAGAAGAGTTGGAATGTGCCAAGAGCGAGAAAGAAGGACGGAGCGAGAGAAAAAATTCACTCAGTAAGCTTCCACGTGAAGATGAGCAGCGTGACGTAGGCGCACAGGCTCAGGGTGGTGAGCAGCAGGACGCTGTTCCCGGCGGTGCGGAACTTCTTTGCGGTGCGGCCGTCGACGGGGTCGACGGTGGAGAAGAACTGGCGATTCCCCTCGAAGCGGCGGTACATGGCGACGAGGGTGATGGCGGAGGCGTAGACGGCGAAGAGGGCGCCGATGGGGTAGAACTCGGAGGTGAAGATCTTGAGGATGATGAGGGCGAAGGAGAACTGAGAGAGGGCGGTGCGCATGTAGGCGCCTTCGAAGGTGCGTTGGGCGGCGCGGATCTCGACGAGTCTGGGGCGGGGGGGAACAGACAGGTGGTTAGGTTAGGGTGGCTACTTTAGGAGGGGGAGGCATGTGTAAGGGGGTGATGGTTGGCATTGGGGAGTTTTCGTAGCTGCTTTCCACACTTCGTATTTCAAGTGGTGATATGACGGGGATGGACTCCCCGAGAATGACAAACTTGGTTTGAGAACTTACTCTTCGGTCGTCAGGACCACGGACCGGGCTCTGTGCCGCCGCAGGTGCAGGCGGTCTTCCGGGTGTGGCTACGGGTGGGGCGGTTAGCCAGGGCGCGCACTACGCCAAGCGGACAACGCGAGAGAGAGACGAGTTAGAGGCTAGGCGGAGGAACGAACCTGAAACATGGCGACGTGTATATTGGGAACGGAGAATGGTAGCTGGTAGCTGGTAGACTGGCACCGAGCCTTGGGTTGGGTTGCACCCGAAAGGTTGAGGGGATTCAAGGATCGTCAAGGATGGACGAGATATAAGGTTCTTACGCCCTTGGTTCTTAAAAAGTGGAGAAGGGAAGAAAGGAATATGCTTCTCTCTCTCTCTCGATGCAATAAAGCTAATGGGGCTTCCCGGGCTGTCGATCCCGTGATGCTTGCTAGCCCGTGGGGATTGAAGTTGAATGCCAGAAGCGAGATTGTCGAGACTCCCGTCCCTTCTCTCATGAGCAGAGGAAGATGGGGGGTTAAGCACGCCATGTAGCGCTGAGCGCGGGATGATGGCCGGCCGTCACGGGCCGCGTATGGCCGGGAAAGTCACGTGCGGCGGCCAGCTAAACTCCTCCCTGGCACGGCCCAGACCAAAGACATGCTCCTCACTAAATAGCATCTTGGATGAGATACACCTACACCTATTGTTACAGGAAAGCAGCTTGAGCGCTACAGTTAATCCCCTTACGGAGCCATCTGTGTTTTGTTTATCGGGGCCATTGCACTGATGCGGAAACCGTCAAGGGACAACTTGGGCGCTAATGTGGAAGTAATCGAGTTTATATGGAGTAATGCCACCCTGCCCACCCCCCCAGCTTAGTCGGGTCGGTCTCTAGAGCAGCGGAGAGGTGCATATATATCCATTTTTAAAAACTAACTAGGTCTGGGGGTGAGGGACTTCTCCGAGCTCTTTTTTAGGCGGTCCCAGCATGTCAGGGGATGTTAGTCGACTTTAGCCAATGCACACTAGTTAGTACCCATCGCCGGGTTGGGACGAGCATGGAGGTGGGGCGGGCGGGCTAAGCCTCCTTGGAAAGAAGCACTGTTGTAGCCTGGGAAGGCTGGAGAGAACCAGGAGAGAGATTTGTGTCGTAGGGCGGGGTTTATTTTGTGTATCACTCATTCGACAAGCGGTCAACGATTGAGGCAGGTGTCAGGTCAGGTGTTCTCATGGAGTAGGAGTACCTAGATCCGGGAACAAGATGACGTTCCCGGAACACCGCCAAAGGTGGTGAGGCGTTTTATTTAGCCTTAGCTGTGGTGGGGGACTTGACTCGGCAGGCGATCGGCCCGCAATCGTACCTTGCTGATACCCTGTGAGGCGTTTTCCCCTCGAAGCCCAGAGCTCTCCCCAGGGCGCCTAGCTGACGAGCTGAACCCTGCTTCGAGACAGGTAGGACGGGGCGGGCGAGCTGAGATGTGGGATGTGAGATGATTCAAGTCATGGACGTCGTCTCACACGCGACCAGGCCGCCGCGGGTTTCGGTGGTGAGGCTTAGCCAATGGTTCCGATTCTCTGACCGATGGTACGTCCCTCGGTCTTGACTGGCCGAGGGGCCTTGGCACCGCCGTCGAAAACGCCTTGGGGCTATGCAGGCTTCTCTGACGACCAGACCATATCCGGCACCGGCGGTCCTATCGCCCCCCCACCCCCAACCTCTCTCACAGTGCAGAACAGTTCATTTATAGTTCTTCGGGAGCTCGGAGAAACGGTTCCTAATAGCGGTCGGCAGGTTTCGTGGCTTGCCTGCAGAGTACGTTGTCGGACCCGCATAGCCGAGTCTGGTGGGGGGGGGGGGGGGTCTGGGGCGATGTGTACAAATATGCAAATTGCGGCTGCGCCTCAAGAAAGCCTCATGTGGCATACATTCTGCCCAGCACTAATTCCGGCATGCACGAAGGATGATATCGACTTCTCCAGTCGGGGGAGGGGATGGTGGCTCAAAAACGGACTTGATAATGAGTGGTCTCCCGTGGGCGACTTTGGCCATGACCAAAATGAGAGAGGGCAAAGCAGCTCGTGACCCTGAGACCCAGGGACCCTGAAACGAAACCTTTTTGCGTTGAATCCATGCGCCACATGGGTTAATAATACTCTCGTGGGTGCTTGGGTCATGTCTCGTCTTCACCATGCAACGACAGACTAAACATAGGCATTCTCCATGCCCCATCCCATTATGCGGAATCCGTCTCCACGCATTCGTACTTACGTCACATGTCTCCGCATGCCCTGTCTCTGGTCTCTAAATAGATGTCGCCAAGTCGCTAGTTAGATCGAGCCCTCGGGTAAACAAGTAGAAGATAAGCCTTCCTGACACGCCAAGCAGAGCAAAACATTGCATGCAATCACTCGTAGTAGGCAGAAAACCAGAGAGCCCAAGACACCAAAGTTCGGCATGGGTGGCGGCGAGTTTACGGACATACAGGCCAGATGCCACGGCATGACAGAGATAGACACCCCTGTCAAGAGGCAATCGCTTGCATGTCGGATGAGGACAGGGCTAACTGGGGTAGTACGTACCGTACCGTAGGGCAGGTCCCCTGGTCCCCAGGCTCCCTCGAGTATTTGATTCCGCCAATGTACTCTGTAGAGGTCAAGCAGACCTATTAGGTACGAGTACATTCGTGGATCCCAGCAAGAAAATACGAGTACGAGACAGTTACCAGCACAAGTATTATCCACGGGTACCATACGAGCACTCAATGCATTTCCAAGATACCTCGCGGCTCTGGATATACGGGTAAATTACTTGTACGGGTATGGGATGAGTAGTTGATACTGCGCTGCAGGGGTTCTCCCTCAGCGGCGCCTTCCTCGACTGATGGGGAAGAGACCGGGAAAGCGTGCTGTTGACCCAAGGCTGATTGATCATACGGTACCTGTACTCCGTACCTGCCTTCTCTGCATCCACTGTGCTGCTCATACGGATTGCTGCCGCCGCTCTTGGCTTCTTGGCGTGGCTCGAATCACCACCCGCAATCGCCAATCCACACACCCCGCATACGAGTACTTGGAGAGCACATAGTGAACATGTCTGCTCGATACCTCACGCCTCACTTCCTTCCCCAACCTTACACACACACACGACGTCCGCCTGCGACGTAAATATCCTCAAAGAACCCAGCCACCCCCTCCTCGCCGTGCTCCCCACCGTCCCCGTCGCCCTCTCCGTGCGCTATCAGGACAGGACGAAGCGTCCGTCTGTCTGTAATACCCCTTCGAAGCGCATCCCTGTTCGTTTCTCTATATTCTTGTCCTCGCCTCAACTTGCCGCTACAGCGAGCGATCGATCTTCGCCGAGACATATTGCCGCTTTAGCCAGTAGCAGCCCCGTCCGGATCCCAGAACCCAGATTCCAGACTCCAGACCATCTCAAACCCAGGCGCCTTACCCGTGGCCTGGTCGTCCTGGTCTCGGTCCCCGCAGGCAGTGGACTAGACTACTCGGGGCTCCACTTCGTTTCTCCCACCCCTAGCTCTCTCTCCTCTTCTCACTCTTCCCTGTTCCATTCTCTCATTTTCTTGTTCTCTCATCCCTCGCGATACAACGTGCAGTTTTCGCGATACCCCTCACATATTTTTTATGACTGCAACCTATACAAGTTCCAATCTTGGTTTGGGTTCCCTAGCGCACAAAGCTCCCACCTCGTTCACCCCGTCGCATGTGCAGGCGCTTCCACAAGTCCTGCTCCCCGCCGTAGCATCATTCATAAGCGCCGATCCACCATTAGCGCTCGGCCACTGCTTGCGACTCGCGACCCAGCTCGACACCTCAAACAGCACTTGGCCTCTCGAGTTGGCCGCGTCTTTTATTCTTATTCTTCTCGAGAGCTGCGGCGGCTAGCTTGTGTTTTTCCCCGGCTTGCGCTCGGGAAATGCTACCGTGCCACCAGCGTGAACACCGACCCGCGTGGACCATACTTCACAACCTAGCTCCGTCACCTCGACGATTGACCGAGTTCTCGTACTCGTAACCCCTCTCAGCTTTAGCAAAAAGGAACCCAACGCGCACCCAGGAAGGATGCCACGTCCTCTATAATAGCACCGGCAAATCATTCGGCCCTACCCCTCCATTGACCTTTGAGGCTACATCACTTCATAACTGCGAGCCAGCAACGACCACCCCTCGCACCACACCTCGACGGCCTGTAACTGAGCTGATACCGATCGCGCGACAATCGACCGCCTACCTACCTGTATCTGCAATACCCGCTTGCAGCGATGGCCTCGGGATCCATGTCAGTCCCCGTTGATGCGACTCATCTGTCGCCTCACCACCGGCCTCGCAGTAACTCGGGGTCACCCTTCAACCCCTACGCCCAGACGCCCGACGACTCTGTCTCAACCATGAGTCACTACACCTCCGACTTTAGCGACGACGACCCCTTCTTCGGCGTCGATTTCGGCAACGACGGGGGGACACCCTCTTTTTTGGAGGAATCTTTCGCAGGCGTTCGCAGAGTCAACAGCCAGCCCCACGACACCTGGGGTTCTCCAAACGCTCCCCCACATCCTTCCGCTCCCGCTCCCGCTGCCGTCGTCGGCGCAAACGGCATGATACCACCAAACCCCTCCTACCCGTTGACACCAGACCAGGGTACGTCCCCACAACTAAGAAGACAAGGGACAGACCTCTCGTCGGCTCCGTCTTTGCCTACTTCCATCTCTCCTCAAGAGCTCCAGCGTCCATTTCCTGCCCTGCGCAATAGCCAGGATGTCCCGCAGCTCACCCCAAACGGCAGCTGTGGGTCCAGTGATGACGGCCTGGCCCCAACAGCTCCCACGGCAGCCCAGAGCCCTTTGGTGACTGTCTCCGAATGGGGCAAGGGTACCGTCCCGCTGTCTCAGTCTATCGAGGTGGCTCTTGTTCCGGACACAAGGAGGCGTAGCCCCTCGGTACGAAGCACGCCAGGTGACTTGATGCTAGGGACGCCAAACGAGTCGTTCCCATCTTTCGACGACGGCGGCGCGCGTGGGTGGGCTGATAACACCGGCTCTGAGCGGCGGGGTGTCGAACCCCGGCACCGGTCGCAAACTGCGGTCCATAGCGTAAACGAACTGGCCTCTCGGAGGAATGTACATGAGCGGAAGCTAGTCGTGGACACCTGGCTCGATCGCAACGCCGATGGGATTTACCACCCAGCTCCTATCGCAGAACCCGTCATCGATCATGATGCTGCTGATAGTGTCATTGAGGATGACGGGATTCCCCTGGGTGACGCAACAGAGAACACGTTCAAGCCAGGCCAAACCTACTTCAACCCACAAGGCGGTGACTATACGCCCGAGGATCTCGAGATTATCCATTCGAACCGAAACTGGGCCGACGCCCCGCGAATTCACGCTATTACCAACGATGGGTATCAGCCTCCAACGTCCCAGGCTGCCATGGCTAAATACCAACGGCAGTGTCGGGATAATGAATCGGTCGTGTCGGTGGCCGCAACCTGGGGAACACGACGTCGCAGCCTTCCCAGTGTTTCAGATCTCGATATCGAGAACTTGAGTGGCAATATCCTGAAAAGGTTGACTATTAGTCGGACGGAGCCCCGTAAGCCAGGCAGTTCTAGTCTCTTCAGTGGCCTCCGAACACTTGTTCGAAAACCGAGCTCTAGTCTCAAGCGATCCCTTAGCAGCCATGACGAAGCAGGGTTCATGGAATCCGAGAAGGAGAATCAGGATGACGTCGCCCACCTGGCACCACCTCCGAGGACCTCTAGCTGGGGAAAGAAGAAGCCAACGCCAAGCATCAATACGGCACTTGTTTCGATGGGTCGGAGCGTTGCAGCAGTCGGGGCTGGCCAGGCACATAGCCGCAGCGGCTCCGTTAGCGCCACCGCCCCCGTCACGTCGCCCAAATTCAGCGGCCTAGCGGTGAAGAACACGCTCAGACGTCCCAGGAGCAAGTCTGATCTCCCGAGACACAGTGATAAGACCCCCACAGGCGTCGGTCCGACCCATTCAAACCTCGCAGGTCTTTGGAAGAAGACCGGCGGCCCACCCGTCGCTGCCCTTGGGACGTCCGCGATGCCAGACCAGGGACCGTCTTCGGCGGTTAGTGCGATGGACCACGAGGAAGAGGATGAGGACGAAGACGAGTTCGAAGACAGCGACATGCAAATTCAAACCAGCAACTTGATTGACTCCATTCCTGCAACCTTTGAAGGCTTCAAGAGCCATGTTCAACAACTGAACCCTAGCGCACCCCCATACCTTGTCGACCGCATCTCCTATCAACAGCTTATCCGCTTCAAGGCTCTACTCAACATGAAACTCAAGCATGTCAAGCAAGGGTCAAACTGTTCTTGTGGGGCTATGTGCATCGCACTAGGCGGGTCGGCCCGCCTTTTTGATCAGAAAGGCGACATGCGGACATCTGACCTGGTCTCGCCCGACGGTGACTTGACCCCAACCGAAGGTGTTATCTCCCAAGAAAGCTTCCCTCCGGATATCCCCTTACCGCCGGCTGCCTCGCTACCGGCTGAACTAGAATGTCAAGTGTGCTACCAGGCGAAGAAGTTCCAAAAGCCGTCGGACTGGACAAAGCACATACACGAGGATGTTCAACCGTTCACCTGCACATGGGAGAAGTGCAAGGATCCCAAGATGTTCAAGCGCAAGGCGGACTGGGTTCGCCACGAGAACGAAGGTCACCGGCACCTGGATTGGTGGAGGTGCGATGTGGGCGACTGCAACCACATCTGCTACCGCCGGGATAACTTCCTCCAGCACCTCGTCCGGGAGCACAAGATTGACGAGCCCAAGGTGAAGACGAAAGCGGCTCAGAAGCGCGCGGGCGGCACTGACCCCGTATGGCAGAGGGTGGAGAGGTGTCACAACGGGACTGACGCAAGGGCGCAGGACGAGCCGTGCAAGTTCTGTGGGAAGTCGTTCCCGACATGGAAGAAGCTGACGGTGCACCTGGCGAAGCACATGGAGCAGATCAGCCTTCCGATACTGCGGCTCGTCGCGGCGAGGGACGTGACCCCGGACACCGTCATAAGCCCGGTCCAGGATCCGCCACGGCCTTATCCCCCGCACCTGCCTATCAAGGCCGACGGCGCATCCCCGAACCATGCCGGCGGCGGCTTCATCAACGGCCACCATACCGGACAGCAGCCAGGGGCAGACGCCTCATTCCAGAATGCCCACGCCCCGCTATATGAGTTCGGCTCGACTTCTGGGTCATTCCAGGACCAATACCTGGGCCGGTTCAATGGCCCTATGGGTGGTGGTATGGAACCGGCCGACGTGGTGGCCCCTGGGTACAACGGTCAGTCCTACCTCAGCGCCGCCGACCTCCATCCCGTGCCTGTGCCGGGGATCCAGCGGGTCCGCAGTCTACCCGTCCAGTCGGATACGTACCTCTCGGACGAGCACGGGTACCTAACCCCGACGCTGGGGCCGGCCATCGAGGCGTTCCCGCAGACAATGCATATGGGCCAGCAGCAGCAGGTTTACGGGGGCTTTGATGGCCTGGGGGTGAGCGGGGGTGTGGCGGGATACACGCCGCAGGGGTCCGCGTCACCGTACTCTAGTTCGCCTAACCAGGGCAACGGGTTCTATCGGCAGTGACGGGAATGGGAAAGGGTGGTGATGATAATGATGACAGATACCCTGATTTTCTATTGGGTGTTTATGATGTTTTGTGTCATGATGTGGTGTAACGGGAAAGGGAATTTGGGTAATCTGGGCTTTTTGGGTTGGGTTGGGTTGGTTTTCAATGTTCTGGTGTGCTTAATGTCTCTCACGTCTTGCGGTATTTTGGATCTTGCTAATGGGGGTTTACTCTTTTTTTGCTTTTATTTCTCGAGCCTTTTGGTACGTCGTACGCTTTTTGAGATGTTGGCCTCTTTTGTTTTCTACATCGCTTGAGCATATAGACCTTGAGATATCCCAGCTTCATTCCTCACGACGATAACCCGGTTTTTTTTTTCTGATAATGTATGTAACTTCTTGTCCATGAGCTCCATCCCTGCTCCCACGTTTTAAGATGCGGAGGGGGGCGCCTGCGCGGATCACCGCATATCGATCCCGCGGGGGGATACCTCGCGTGGATAAGGGGCAAAAAGTGAAGTGTTCCCAGAAATCTTGAATCTTGATTAATACTCTATATACGCCGGAACCTTCTATTGAAAAAACCTCCAGTAACCCAGACCGAAGACACCCCTTGAGCCAGGGAAGCGTGAAACTTTTGGAACTGTAGAGAAAGAGGGAGGGAGGGTTGAGAAGGAGGAGAAGCGAGAGAGAGAGATGGAGAGACGCAAAGAAGATACCCATTCACTCCATGTCCTCCTCCCGCAAACTCGCAACCCAATCTACCCTCGGCTTATCCAGCCCCCTCCTCATGCCCAGCGAGACCCTCCCCATCCCCAGCCTCAGCTTCACCCTCCCCGTCGTCCTCTCCGGCTCCTCCCCGCCCGCCGGCGGCGTCGAGTCGCCCGACGCGCCTGCCCCCTTCCCCCTTCTCACCACCTCGCTCCAGCCGCCCTGCCCAGTCGTCCTCTCCTGCCGCGTGATGTTGAGCTCGCCGTCGACGTGCGCGAGGTACACCCCGCCCGCCAGGCCCTCCTTCGCCACCGTGCGAGCGACGCCCGGCTTCAGGGCCTCGAGCGCCTCGCGTACGTTTGCGGGGTGCAGCGCGTCGGCGAACGTCCGGGTTGACGCCCTGAGCACGACCTCCCCCTGGGGGCGGAAGTCGATGGCGAAGACAATGGAGACGTGGTCCAGATCCTTGGCCAGCGCGGCCTCCAGGTCCTCGGCCGTGAGGCCGAAGGACGGGGCGGAGAGCACGATGGCGTTGAAGTTGACGGGGTCCGGGCGGAGGGCCGCCCGCTCGAGCGCCTTGGCCTCGGCCTCCTTCTCGACCTTGAGGGTCCGGATCCGGAGGGACGTGGCGAGGGACTTAAGGGGCGCGGAGACGAAGGTGTGGGACTTGAAGACCGTCACGCTGCGGTTGGCGCCCTGGTCCTGGCTCTCGCTGTTGAGGCCGAAGTCCTTGGCGAGCGAGTGGATGAAGGCGCGCGACGCGGGGGGCATGGGGCTGAAGCGGTGTATGCGCTTGGTGGCGTCGGATGCGAAGTCGCGGAGCTCCGACTCCTGCTCGACGGACCAGGACTGGTTCTCCTGGAACATGTCGAGCGTGGCGTCGGAGTAGGGCACGTGCTCGTCGGTGTGGTCGGGCCCGATGTTGAAGGCCTCGCGAAGCTGGGCGACGCGCTTGAGGCGGGCGCATTCGTCGTCGCACTCGAGTGTGGGGGGCGTCGGGTTAGGCTTGGAGTCCGAGGCGCCGCATTTACCGTACTTCTTGAGACGGAGGCACTCGCAGGTGAGGGTGATCTTTTCCGCGCAGGGTTTCGTCTCATTGCAATCTGCGGTCGAGAGTCAATATATTTCGACGCTGGCATTCACTGGCATACGGATGACGCGGCTTACCAGATGGCTCATGGCAGGTGTCCCGGCAAGGGTGGGTGCAGTTCTCCCTAGTCCTTCCACAGACCTGAGTACACTTTGATCCAGGCAAATCGGCATCCTCACACTCCCCTTCGCGGTGACACGTCTTTTGGCAGAAATGGGCCCTATCCATCCGATCAGCATGCGCGTTCTAGAATGCTAGTGCAATGTGAGATGGATCGTGTAACTTACCCGCACTTGAGCCTCTTCCCACACGGCAATCCGCACCTCCCCTCGTTAAACCAACACCGCTGGTTCTTGAGGGTCTTTTTCCCGCAGACACAAGGCTTTTCGACGAGGTGAGTGCATGGTGGGCAAGGTGAATCGGTCGGATGACAAGTGTGGGCGACGGCAGGGTGCCCACAAGGAGGCTCTATACGGCAAGGGTGTCGGCAGTTTGGCTGAGTAGTCCCACAGGGCTGGGGAGGCTCTAGGACAGTGCGCCCACATGCGCAAGAGATGTCCTCCCAGACGGCCTCGAGACAAGAATTACAGGGTCCGCTGTGACAGGGGAAAGGACAGGTGTGGCCACCGCATTTCAGTGGGCGACCACAGACCCTCTCGCAGATGTGCTCCTCCTCAACCTCCTCCCTTGTTCCGTTCAAGCGTTCCCATTCCTCGGGGGTGACACGCGTGTGCCTCTGCTTCCGGTGAGCGGCCTGTCTATCCTTCGCCTGTCTGTCCATGGGGCAGCAGCGGTCCTGGCAGGCATGTCGCTTACAGCTAAGAGAAGCCTGGCATGGCCTTGAACACTGCGGAGCTGAGATCATGTCGACCTCGCTGCATATTAATTGGCTTGATGTGCGGCCGCAGCGGCAGGGAACTTCGCGAATCTCATCGCAAGGCTGACAAGGACCTGAATGGCAGGTGCTCTTGCAGGAGTGGCCGCAAGGTAGCGTCCGCCCGCACTGCTTTTCACAGGATGGAATTCCATCCGTGCATGACGTCCGAGGTGTATCCATCAGGGACGAGAGGAGTGTCTTTCCACAGGGGCAGCGCGAAACGACGTCTGGCGAAAGGGGGCAGTGGTGGACATTTTCCTCCTGGCGATGGCACGGTGCCTCACACTTATGCTCGCCGCAATCGTAAGACCTTCCACAGATTTCCGTACACTGGAAGGATCCGATGAACCAGGACCCTACGGACTCGGCGGCGTCGGCGAGCGAGGTCTCCACTGCCTGACCGTGGTTGAAGGACTCCTGTTTATCACCGCGATCCTCGCACGGCATCTCCTTGACGGATTTACCGCAGTAACATCTCGCGTTCACGGGGAGGACGCAAGCGCCACAAAGGCCCGTGTGGCATGGACGCGAGCACTGGTGCTCTCCGCAGGACAGGAAGTCGTCACAAGTGTCGCCACAACTCCATCCGTCGTCGGCGGCGGTATCGAGACACCGTTTGGTCTGAGCCGCCTTGCCGCAGTAGCACGAGAGATTTGGAATGGTTGTGGAGCAAGGGGGACACGGGCCGGCATGACAGGTCAGGGCGCAAGGATGAGGACACGTTTGGCGCGGCTTGGAGCAGGATTGACCACACGAGTGCGGGGGGATGCCCTTGACAGATTGGGGCTTGTGGTCTTTCCCACACCAGCAGTGATAACGGTCTACGCCCTCATTCAGCCGTGAGTTGCAGGCGGGACACTTCCATGGCCGACTCCCGGTACCCTCGTCGCGCCTTGGGTCAACCTTTGCGGTTTCCTGGTTGTGCCACAAGCGGACACATTCCCGATGGAGGACGGCCCAGCACAGGCCGCAGGCCCATACCTCGGTGGTCCTGGTAACTTCCTCTGTGCAGATTACGCATTCATACTGGTGGTTGTCGATGTCCTCGTGGATCCGCGTCGGAAGATCGGGGGCGGTACTCTTAGTCTGCTTCTTTGACGGGCGTCGGGCAGGCTGTGGCGGCCTCCCAGTGGTCCGGTGTCCCTCGCTTGGACGGCCAGGAACGAACTCGGGAGCGTCTGCGAATAGTCCGGTGGGGGCAGGAGGGGGGGCGGGGGAGGGACTTTGGTCGGCGGTTTGGGATTCAGCCACGGCTTGGCTACTTAGATGGCCGCCAAACGTCCTCTGGGGCCCACGGTGAGTGCTGATGGCCGGGTCCGAGGATCTCGTGCTACCTCTTCCGCGATAACGTCCTCCTCCCCGACGACGAGATGGAGTGGGTTGGATGTGGGGGGTCTGAGGTTGTGAACTGCCGGCCGGTGCCGGTGCCGGAGGTTCGGATACGGTGGGTAAACTCGAGGCTTGATTGTGGCCTCCGCGCCCCTCGCGCCCTTCACCGCGGGAAGGGCGAGGGTCGTTTGAGGTCCCTGATCTGCCCCTTCCTCTGCTCCCGCGACCGCGTCCGCGGCCACCTCTGCCTCTGCCTCTTCCTCTTCCCCTAATGGTCGGATCCGAAGGATCACTTTCAGACATGGTGAGAAGACCTTGACTGGATGCAGATAGACCGTAGCCGTGGGAGGAAATTGTGGCGGTTAGATGCTCTATGGGGAGGAGAAACGCTGAGATAGCCAAGACGCCGGTTGCGACTACAGCTACAAATCTCTTGAGAGTTGATGATTAGCTTCTCCGGTATTCCAGGGAGCGAGTGAGTGGACTCGGCGGATTGAGTGTCGTTGGGGCTGTGGCTGTCTCATGACAAAACCGTGGCAGGAGATTTATATTCATAAGAGCTGTCTTGACACTTGAGTTTCATGGACTATGCTAAAATCTTGTCTGCCTGCCTGGAGTGGGGCTCTGTGGGGCGACGGCACCACTGCCGCCACCCATGTTTGCACTGATAGGAAGGAGTAACTACGATTCTGGCCACTAAATTTTCATCTCACCTCACTGACTCCTTCCTGCACTGTCTTACTCGTGCTTGCATTTTCACTGCAAGCTCACTTGCCCTTAAATAGCTTCATCACTCTAGTGCCACACATTATGTGTGGTAGCAAGTCATCTCAGGTAGAAGACTCCGTCTGTCTGTCGTACGACGTAATACTTTCGCGAACAATACGACCGTGACCATATGCTGCCTTGACCCAAGCTCTGTTAGCCCCGATCCGATCCTGGCTGATGAGAAGGTATGAGTCATGCTAGATCATGGACCTCTCTTCCTGGCGAACAAAGCAAAGCTCCGCTACAACCTGGCCTTTGAATTGAGTCACCAGCCTCGAGCTTTCTTATATCCGAGGACGCCAATGTCCGTCCAGGGCTTGCCCCGCTGCGTCGCCACCTGGGGGGCGGGGGGCGAAACTCCCCGGCCTTACTAGTAAGCAGAACCCCGGCGGACGCTTAATACTTTCAACTTCGCCCGAAGGGCCCATTGGCCGCCGAAGCAAATCTCCGTCGCCGGCTCATTCCCCACTCGGCCCCGAGACCCACATATCCGATGCCCCGTGGCATGCGGACCATCTCCTCCATCTACATCTCCATGAGTATCGTTACCATCTCTCTCTTTTACAGTGAATACATCGCGAGAACCCGTGCGAGTAGTCTATCAGGAACGAAACCCGGAAGAGGACCAGGATCAAGCATACCATGGCAAGGCCCGTCGAGAACCAGACGTCATTAATACCAGCTTTCGAAGGATCTAACGACAATCTTGGGGAACCACCGAGAAGGGCACAACTAGCACCGCCCGACCCGTGGGACTCGTACGAGTTATCTCAAGTTAGAGACCTCGCGCATCGTGGATGCTAGGGTCGGTACAACCGTTGCTTCTAGAAGCCTCGACCTTGAACACCTTTCCGTCCCCTACATGATTAACGCCGAGGACTTTTTCACAAGCTTGCATGTTGGACCTTAACCTTCCAGGATCTGCGGTCTCGACCGATAACATCGCCGGTCCGGCGAGGAGTGGAGCTGACGTTGCTGCACTGCGGCTGCCTAGACTGCACACACCATACATGTAGATTTGGAATGGTGTCAGGGAGGTGATCGTTCATATTCATTAGGACGGAGGATATCACGTATCACTTGGCGTGAAACATACATGAGTTAAGCCCTTGTTTGGTGCAAGTGTGGCAGCGCGTGGCCTTAAAGAGCGCGGACTCCGCGCCAACGAGTACCGGGTCCAAGGCGTATTAGGGTCTCATGCCGATGCCATCTATCGTCTGGAACTGCCCTGTCGCATCGTTGCTCCTGCGCCCCTCTGGCAAATACAGAGGGAGGAGGCCACCCATCGCTTGATATGAGTAGCTCCCCCCAGCACATGCAGGACGCAACTTCACGGTCGCGAGAAGCCATTTATTCCTCCACCCTAGTAGACTCTTGAACAATCATTCCTTGAGCTTTCATGATTTATTTTTGTTCAGTGTTATTTGTTTGTTAGTCGTAGTGATACAGAAACCCCCACCAACATGGGTGTGAAGATCTTGAATGGCTCCGGCTAGAGCGAGGCCTTTGCCCTTCCTTTGACTCCCTTGAACCCCCCTTCGCGCCTGGGGCCTGGTCATCCCCCGCGCGAGTGATTAAACATTAAGTTTCCTAGTTTACGAGCAAACGCAGGATCGGGTTCGTTACCCGCGTTAGCCTAAACCCGTACCAGTCGCCCCCCTTACAGAGCAGCACCGTTCCTCTTCGTGGGCGCTGCAGCCACCCCGGTCCCATTCGCCTTGACTCCCGTGCTCGCGCCCGTGGCGACGCCATCACCGAGAGCCTCCTTCGCAACCGCCTCCTCGGGCTCAGACTCCTCGGAACGGTCGTCCTTGATGACCTTGTGAACGACGAAGCGGTAGGCGCTCCGGAGCAGGCAGTATAGCCAGAAGAGGTTGAGGGCCTGGAGCGACGCGAGGAGGCCGAACGTGATGACGTTGGACAGGAAGCCCTTATACTGCCCGGCGTCCCAGTCCATCCCGTAGGGCCCGACGGTGCGGTAGTCGGTCAGGAGCGACCAGAGGATGTAAATATTGAGGTAGTGGCGGCAGTAGATCCACCAACCGATGCACAGAGCGAAGGATACGGGGACGAGGCGGCTGTTGGCGTAGTGGAGCGACTTAGATATCTGTGGCGATTTCTTCAGTTAGGGGTTCGTTCCTTACAGGGGGGCCACTGGAGGGCGCGAGGCCGAGGAAAGTGGGGGTTGAGAAAAAAAAGAGGGGGAACTAACGGCAAGGAAGAAGTCGCTGACGTCGTGTGTCAGGTATATAGCAATGCCGATATATGCGAAATGGAAGCGGTAGCTCAGGGCGATGAGGGCCAAGGTAACGATGTGGTGACCCACGAGCTCCTTGAAATCCTTCCTCCGCTTCTCCAGGCCCAGTAGCATGACGATGGCCTGCTGCGCCCAGTACGCGGCCTGGAAGAGGTAGTAGAACTTGAAGGTGGCGTCGTGCGCCTTGTGCGGGTACGCCTCGTACATGCCGCGAGTGTTGAAGTACCACACGGGGGTCTGGCGCATCACGTATATGCCGACGGGTCCCGAGATGCCGAAGTAGATGGCCGTGTACATCTGCTCGGCGAAGCGCTCCTGCTTCCTGCGGGAGGTGATGCCCCAGGCGTTGGCCAGGGGCCTGAGGATCTCCTGCATGATGAACTCGCGCGTGAAGGAGAGCACGATGGTGTGGAACGAGACGAAGGCGATGTCCCAGAGGCCCTTGCCGTACTGGACGGGAGCGCCGGGCGCCGCGGACGGGTCGTCGATCCTATAGTAGGGGAAGATGAAGCGGTGGAGGATGTTGGACTCGGTCGGGTTGAGCGCGTAGAGCGACGCCGCCGTCACCAGGAGGAAGAGCGGGAGCGACCAGGTGTGCCGGGTGATGATGTGCTTGATGCGGCGCGCGAGAGACCGCGGCTTGCGCTTGGAGAGTGGCCGGCTGCGCGCGGAGCTGCCAGACTTTGTCCGGTGGCGTGGCGTGCCATTTTCGCCCTTTGACGAGGGTCGGTGGATGGCGTTATCGAGGATGGGAGAGATCTCGGCGGTCCCCATCTTGCACGGGTTCCCGCGGCGGGAAAGTGGCTTCGAGATGGTATAAGAGATGGAAAGAGAGAGAGGGTGGGGTGCAAGAGATTACAGTCTCGTTGGAACTAGGTTTGCGGCGGTTTGCACCCGGCTTGGTGTCGGATACGATGAGGTTTGTCGAGGATTTCGAGGGAGAAATCACGGGTCCGTAATTCCCTTGGGGAGAGAGAGGGGAGTACGGCCGTTGATTAAGGGGAAGCTTCGGGAAGGGAAAGGGCGCTGAGTGGGCTGAGTATTTTTTCCTCCCGTGTCAGAATTTGGCCGGATTTCGAGGGTCCACCCAATAAGGAAGGCGACCCTTGTCATCCCATCAGGTCGACGGTGGGTTTTTTTTTGGTGAGCAGTGTGAACGCTTACCTGTAATACACACACTAATACCAGGTACCAGGGATCCACAGCACGTCCGCCCCAGTTCATGGTGGCAGATGATTTAAACTAGCTCCGTAACTCCCGGGATTGCCGCGGTCTGTTTTCCTCAGTCACGAGGGCCGAGTTCTTTATGAGGGAGCCTGTGATACTACTGGCTACAAAAATATGGAGTTCGGACCAGCAAATTGAGTGGCCACAAGATTTCATGGGTCTTCTTGGCAGTTCTTCATTTCCCAGCCCCTATTCTGGCGCTCGAGTAATTTATTACTAGTATGTACTTGTGAACGCGAACCTTGTCCCTTGCCACCACATGCCACCGGCTGCTTCATCAGTTGTTCCCATGCGAGGGACTTGCACGTTGAAGAGGACTTTCGCTTCACTTCCTTGTCTATATCTGCTTCTCCTCACCATGGCACGGCAAGATTACATGTAGAGTACGACGCATATCGGCCGCCGCCCTAATAGCCGTTTCCGGCTGAATAAACGGATTAAGCCAAACATCGAAGGATGTTCCACGCAAACCCAAAACATGTCGCCGTCAAAGATCCAAGAGTATTATCTATCCACGCTGTCGGAAATATTTCGGGCGCGTACCCTCGATTTTGTTGACGGACACCTCTCCTCCTGCCCCCGCCTATTTACACGCCGTGAGTGCCACTTACAATCACACCCGATTACGGCTCTCGTTGCCGGAGGTGACTTCGGAAAGCGGCGGGCGTCCCGGGGGGCCCTTGTTTCCCGTTCCGACGGGTAGCCCGTAAACCCGTATGACTCCATAATGTAGCCCGGCGACAGTCCCACTTACCTTATTGTACCTTACATGCTGACGGGTCTCAGAGACATCTAGGGTCTTAGGGTCTTCGAGTCTGAGACATGTTTCTCCATCCACCCCATCCCGTACTTCCCCTGCTTATCCTCCCTAGTATTGCTTTTTACTTACCCTCCATCTGGTCTGTATTGGTTCGAAGAATCCTTAACCCCCACACTTGTGTGACCCAGCCTTTCGGGGAACTGGGCGAGCAGTTTACGAATTTCGTACTTCCGCATGGCTTTAGTAATGTCGTCCAGGGAAGGTAGAACGAATCCTCCCCCGTCGACCTCCATCAGGCCGACGAGCCCCTCTTTGTCGAACCCCCGTACCACATCTGCGGCAGCACCTTCGCCGGTGTGGTCGCGGTCCTCGGCCTGGATGTCACGTCCCTAAAGGAAAGGCGAGGGACCGCGTGGGCAGCTCCTCACACGAATGTCACCATAGGATTACCTCACCCTCCCATCCTGGCGCACATTCACCCCATCACCAGAGACGAACACTATGGCGTTCCATTTAGATGCGGCCGACATGAGCTGACAGTTGCAGACAGCCTCCGTATCCGCATCATACCCGGCGGTGCCTGCTGGCGACAGCCGGCTTTCGGCGATAGCGCTTCACGGACTGGACAGTGTGGATGTGTTCCGCACCCATAGCGGCTCTTGTTCCGGCCACCTGTTAGCGAACGCCACGTTGGAGTGTCGAGTACCGAGTACAAATACCCTACTTTTCGCTGCGTTGACATGCATAATCAAATCTTGATTTCCGGGGTAAATACTTGTGAGGTGTCGTCAGCACGATGCGCCCAGGCCCCGCGTGCCTAGGAGGGGTCAAGAACCTCGTGACCAGCTTGATTCCCATCTGGGTTCCAGTGTAATACTATCGCAGTGGATACCATAGGGCTTCTGTCCATGGACATGCGTAAGTCACTGGTACAAAGGAAAGCTGTCGTGGATAGTAGCAATCTACTATAGACTAGAACTCGGTTGGACTTGTACTTGTATATGGTGTTCACCGCATACAAAGACTAGGATAGATTAAATAAGGCCATTGCTACGTAGATCGGATGGCAATGGTCGAAGCGAGACACGTTACCGGTAATACCAGAGACAAAAGGTGGGAAGGTTGAAGTCGGTCTGACCTGACAGCAGGAGCGGTCAAGAATTAAGATAAAGGTCAGCTTGGGTTACTCTTTCCGTACAGCCGCGGCCCCGGGACCGTGAAACTACGCTAGGGGATAAAGTATTGTGTTTGTAGTTGTACTTGTATTGCTTGCACTGCACTTGCGCAATTGAGCACGGGCGAAGCAGGAACCTAGCAGAGATCTCATGGGGTTTTCAAGGACTTGTGCTCCTTCGTGGCAAGGCCCTCCTCCGCCGTCTGTCAGTGTCCATCCGATAATGCCATCATATCGTATAGAGATAGTCCTGTACGAGTACGAGTATCGGTGATGTATTCGAGTATTACAAGTCGTTAAAGCACGAAGAATAAGCCCCTCGTGCGCGGCATGGAATCCAAGAACCAATAAAGCTAGTCACTCTCCACTGCACACATGGCAAATGGGGCGCGCCTGGTCCCGCCTGGTCCCGGCCAGCAGATAATGGTGGTAGTGTTATCGCGCCATACTCCATAACGGTATTGTCCTAATCGAGGTTACCCTACACCCCATTCGCCGATGGAACTGAACCCATCCCAGCTTCCCTTCCCGAACTCTTCTCTCCTCCCCTGCTCTTGCACCCCCGCGCCCGCGCCTGCCCCCCATTCATGTACCCGATACTGAAATTTGAAGTGCCAGTATGATTGTCCGGGCGGTACTTGTACTTTTGTGCAAGAATTAGATTCCGGTAAGCCGTGATAAGCCTTGCTGCCGCATCCCGAAAGAAAGAGGTGGGTGGAACCCCCAAACCCGGGATCCAACAGCCCCTTCTCCTGGTAATTATGGAGCACTTGGATTGCCTTGTACACCTTATCGCCACTTTATTCCCTCTCTCTCCCAATCCGCCATTCTCCTGATCCTCTCTCGTCCATCATCCTGTCCAGGTCCCGGCATCCCTTCGAAGAAATTCTTTCCTGGTTCCTGGTTCCTGAGCACGGCAAAGAGACAAAAACAAATACCCCACAAAAGAGGCGGATTGCGGACACCTTCAGTCAGCCAGCGGATCCGAGAGCCGCCGGTGATTTGCCCGGCCGTGAGAACGCCTCGCCACTCCTCAGCTACTTGGACGAGTAAGCAAGCTTACGGGTACTTTCCCAAGAAAGTCAACCTCGATCGGCGGCGCACTTCCACGCTTCCAAGCCCCCGTGGGGCAAGCACGGACAAATAAGACACAGCTGCCCTACCGATCCTCGACTCGGTCTCTCGTCACTTTTCCCTCGTCCACCTCGTACTTTAAGCTCGTCCTCGTAGGGCATGCGCCCCCGCCGCCTTTACAGGCGTGTGGTTTGATTGCGCCTAACGCACATCGCCAACAACGGAACTCCATACCTATCGCGCTCACTTCCACCTTAGGCCCACCCACTACGACTCCTGTGGAACAACCTCCCCTCCCCCTTCTCTTTCCCACGTTCAACCTACATGCGCATGACCACCTATCCAGAGAGCCATGTCCCCAGCCGCGCGCAGCATCGAGATGTCCACCATCAAGACCCGCGAGGACTCCATGGCCCAGGGGAGCAGCTACACGATGAGCCGGGAGCCGGTTTACGACGATGACGTCGCCACCGACAGCGTCGCCTCTCGCTTCCTTGACACCTTCAGGCGTGACCCTAGCCGCCGTGTGACGCCTCTCGACCCCAAGGATGAGGCCGCGATAAGGGCAGAGGCCGGCAGGGCTGAGCATGACGGGATGAGGTATTACGATATTCACCAGGCGACGTTGCAAACTGCACACTCGGGTCTCGCGAGGAAGCTGAAAGGGAGGCATCTGCAGATGATCGCCGTGGGTGGTTCAATCGGTATGGCTGATGTTCCATTCTCTCTCTCCCTTCTATACTTTTTTTTCTGTCTGGTACCTTTCCCCGGACGCCACCGATTTCCTCTTTCGGGGATATACTCCCATGGTAGAAGCCCTGTCTATGGCTTGTTTGCGAAGCTCCCCCCCTCCTTTTTTCGTTTGTGGCTTGCAGGTGGATGGAGACTGGGGTTTTCTTAGGCCGGTTATCGGAGTACATTGTCTAACCGCCCCATCTACAAGGTACTGGATTGTTTGTTGCGTCGGGACAGGCACTGAACCACGGTGGCCCTGGGTCGCTCCTCATTGCCTTCTCGCTCATCGGCAGTATGTTGTACTGTACGACCCAGGCCCTCGGTGAGCTCGCCGTCGCTTTCCCCGTCGCGGGATCTTTCGCCTCCTATTCGACGCGCTTTCTCGACCCCTCGTGGGGCTTCGCTATGGGCTGGAAGTAAGTTACCATTCTGCTTCCTGTTCGGGTGGTGTGCTGCGCCTATTTGGACAGGACCTGAGGTTGCCATATTAGTGGGTGCTAAGTTCGCAACTCTAGCTACGCCCTCCAGTGGCTGATAATATTACCCCTCGAGATCGTCGCCGCCTCCATGACCATGACCTACTGGAACAAGGACCTGGTAAAGGCTGGGTTTGTCACCCTGTCCCTCGCTGTCATCATGATCTCCAACATGTCTGGGGTGAGGATATATGGTGAGGTCGAGTTCACATTTGCGATGGTTAAGGTCATCGCAGTGATTGCGTTCATGTAAGTTACGGGAATCCCTGTGGCTCGCGGAACTCAACCCCCTTCTTCCGGCCCACAAGGCGATCTAACATAACCCGAAGTCTCCTTGGAATCGTTATAAACTGCGGCGGCTACCCCGGCGGCGGCTATATCGGTGGCCAGTACTGGAAGGACCCGGGCGCCTTCAACAACGGCTTCAAAGGCCTCTGCAGCGTCTTCGTCACCGCCGCCTTTTCCTTCATCGGAACCGAGCTGGTCGGCCTCGCAGCCGCGGAGACGGCAAACCCCCGGAAATCGCTTCCCACAGCCATTAAGCAGGTGTTCTGGAGAATCACCCTCTTTTACATCGTCGCGCTCACCCTCGTCGGCCTCCTGATCCCCTACGACGAGCCGCGACTCCTCTCAGACCCGACTGACAAGTCCACCGACAAATTCACCACCACTGCCAACGCGTCCCCCTTCGTCATCGCCATCGAGAACGCACAGATCTCCGTCCTACCCTCTGTTATGAACGCCGTCATCCTCATCGCCGTCCTATCCGTCGGCAACTCCGCCGTATACGGCTCCTCACGTACCCTCGCTGCCCTTGCGGATCAGAACCTCGCGCCGAATTTCCTCTCGTACATCGACCGCAAGGGGAGGCCCCTGATGGCCATCTTCGTCGCGGGGACGATCGGGCTACTCTCCTACATCGCCGACGTGGAGGACCAGGACGCTGTGCTGGACTGGCTCCTCGCAGCGTCGGGCCTCTCGTCCATCTTCACGTGGGGATCCATCTGCCTCTGCCACATCCGCTTCCGCAAGGCGTGGGCGCGCAAGGGCCACAAGGTGGAGGAGCTCGCGTTCCGCAGCCAGGCGGGCGTGCTGGGCTCTTATTACGGCCTAGCTATGAACCTCCTCGTACTCGTCGCGCAGTTCTGGGTCGGCGCCTTCCCGATCGGCTGGAAGGAGATGTCGTCGAGGGACCTGGCCGAGAGCTTCTTCCTCAAGTACATGGCGGCACCGATCGTGGCGTGCTTCTACCTATGTCACAAGGTGTACTACTGGACGGCCATCGTCAAGATCGAGAATATGGACGTCGACACGGGGAGGAGGGAGTTCAGCCTGCCGATCCTAATGGCGAGGGAGAGGGAAGAGAAGAGGGCGTGGCCGAGGTGGAAGAAGATCTATAAACTACTATGTTAGGGAGGCTATGGGGGCGAAATACGCCACCGGTGTAATTAATATTGTCGTTGGACCTGCGGTGGCGTAGCCGCGGTGCGACCTCCGACTGGGACTGGGCTGGGACATAAGGAGTTAGGTTGGGAATTGGATATCGGATGTCGGATGACTTTTATGACTTGGCGTAGGAACGAGGGGATCGAGAACGACACCATTTGTGTATGCCAGCTGTGGCTTGGTGGGTTTCTCTCTTGAGGACGAGGATAATAGTATAATAGACATAATAATACCCCCGACTCATGGTAGAAGAGCGACACTTCAGTTCTGTTACCAGAGTGATATGCACTGATTACATACTTAGCATCTCTCACAGGCCAATTGGCAACGATACAGTCCCTAATGCCAAGGGTCTGGGATAATGATATGTACATTGGATTGGGGCTAACCCAAATAGTAAGGGTGAAACAAGAGGCGTCAACTCTGGACAGTATTAAACTCACCGAGAAATATCTTAGCGTCGTGGTGGACTTGTACAGTAACGGGAAGAAGGACTCAAGAATCCATCCTAGCTCCTGGCATATATCCAGGGAGTTATGGGAGTTGAATGGTGAAGACACTTGTGACGCTAGTAGACTACAAATACCACCGACTAAAGTACGCAGTCCTAAAATACGTACGTACAAGTACATGTAAGTGTGAGTGGGAGGTGCATCCTGCATTGTACCTGCCTTACGTGCATTTTAGTTTTCCCTCTTCCAGTGGTGGCGTCAAATACTGCATTGCTTGTGTACTTTTGACTGGCAGGAATCTGTGCTAAGCTTGATGGGTTGTCATGGAGACTGGAGCCCCCAACACAAAAGGTTTCCTAGCGTGGGCATTAAAATGCCAAGAATGGGAATCGCGTTAGTTAAACTCAGAGAAGAGCAAAGCAAGGGGTTGACACTAGGTCGGAGCTTCCCTTCAGCGTATCGAATCGAATTTTCGTCCTCCGAACGTAGGGAAGGGTCGTACGCAGATTTACTCGCATACTTTCTAGCATCGTGTACTACTACGGCTAGACACAGATGGAGCTGGGTGCTGTAGCAGGGAAGAGCTAGGATTACTTTGTACAGTTACACAAGTTGGCCCCTCTAGTAATATTGTTTGCAGAACCTGGACCCTGTCGCGCCTTCCTTAGCTCCCCACCTGGACACCCGGCCGCATAAACCCACTCTTGACTTGCTACATTGACACGCCGCGTCCGCCGTAACCCGAGCACCAAGCACCACGGCAACGCTGGTGGAATCTTCCTCTTGCCCCCCTTTCATCAAATCTTGGGCCCATTTTACCCACCTCTCCCCTTGTCCCCTTTCCCCCCTCACCTCCCCACCCGCGGTTCCTCTCCCCATTTCAACGCTCGCTGGTGTTTGTTTGTCTCTTGTCTCTTGTTTCTGCTTCTTACGAGCAACTTCCCCATCACCATCACCATCACCTCTTTGGGAAAGTTTGTGTCCACTACCCCACCTCGTCTCTCCCTCCCCTATAATAGGTGACGGACCGGCGCAAGGTTGAAATCAAAACACCCGACTGAACCAAACAACACCGAAGACAAGAAGCGGCTCGCTCCTCGCCAACCCCCGACTTCCGACTTCCAACGAGCGCGCAGCAATGGCGTCGACGTACAAGCAGTTCCTGGCTTCGCCAAACTCGTCGCTTCTCGCAGGGAATGCCACGCTACACTACATAACCACTACAACCGCCATTCGTGGCTCCACCGAGATCCTCAAGCACTTCAACACTGTGCGCAACCAACTCAAGCTTTCTACTGGCGAGGTCCTCGATGCCATTGAGGGCGAGAATGCCCTCGCCTATCAGGTGAAGACCTCGCTTAAGTTCATAACGAGCGGCGGCCCATACCTGCCTGGCCTGGACGACAACTTCCTTGCCGAGCGCGAAGTTCACCTCCCGGTGGTAAGACGCTATTCCCCATAGGCTTTCCCCCGTGCCTCGCCTTCTTTCCGCCGTCTTGCGTTTGGCACCTTGCTGCCCTTCTTCCCTACTACTATCGCACCGTCGCACTTTCGCCCCGAGTGCGCTCTACTTGCTAATACCTATGCGCTAAACAGCTGCACATTGTATCCTTCGACAATGAAGGCAAGATTGTCCAAATCCGACAAAGCTGGGACCAGGGTGCCCTCCTCAAGCAGGTCGATGTCATTGGAAAAAGTGGTCGCAACTGGCCTATTCGCGACAGCAATGAACAGATCCGGGCTATCAGCACTTGTTCCAAGGCGCCCGAGGTGATTGATGTCGGGCCGGCGGCAGCTTCCAATAACCGCGCTCGTGGCAACTCTAACAATGCTATGCGCGATCCCCATGCGTCGCTGGAGCTTTTCGCTCCCCGAGAGGAGGTTGATAAGGTGCAAACTCGTGTCGTGTCGCCCTATGCAGGCACCCGGCCGCGTGAGCGATCTATTTCCCAGATCCTCGGTAACGAGTCCGACAACGAGGATGAGTCCTCAGGGCGATCTCAGTCTCCCAGCAAGGCCATAGCGCCCAAGGGTGGCTCTCACAAGCACTACAAGCCCAGCCGCCTCTTTGAGGGAGACGAGGAGGATGAAGAAGAGGAGAGCTCGGGACGCGGCCGATCGAGGCCCATTGCGCCCAAAATCGGGGCTGGGAAGAACTACCAGCCTAGCCGTCTATTCGACGCCCAAGACGGAACCCCCGAGGATGATAGCCCCGTCAACAAGGCCAAGGTCGATCGCTTCGTCCGCCCCCATCCTACAAAGTTCAACCACTTCGATTTCGCCGATCAACACGAACCCGTCGCTCCCCCCCCTCGAAGCAGGTCAAGGTCGAAGCATGACAGCTCGTGGTCATTTGACGATTTTGTAACTCCCCAGAAGGCGCTTCCGACCAGGGCTCTACGCCAGGACCGTGACGTTCGTCACTGGGACCCCGAGACCGATAGCGCGTCGGATGTCCCGTTCAAGCCCGCGGTGAAGCCCCTCCGCCGCGCGGAGGCTCAGTTTGAATTCGACGATAGTGGTTCAGCCCAATCGGGTCCCCGTCGTGGCGGCGCGGATACCCTCGGAAACATTACCAACTTGTCGGATCGGAGGAAGGACTTCGACTCGCACTGGGACATGACTGACGAGCCCGAAGGTGATGTGACTCCCCAGCCTCGCAAGGTTGGCGATGATCGCAAGAAGGCGGTGAAGATGATGGAGGCCAACTGGGCCGCCACCGACGAGTCCCCGCGCCAGTCCAGCAACGCTAGGATCGCCATTGCCGGTGACGGTATGGGTTCGAGGAAGGTCGCTACTAGCGGGTCGGGCAAGGGTGCTCACGGAGGTATCCATATCGCGGGCGATGGCATGGGTGGCAAGAAGGGCACCACGCGCAGCTGGATATACCCTGACGAGGACTAAAGCGCCAACTTCTGTTTGTGGCTTGGACCCGAAACCCCAAGTCGTGACGCAGGAGCGGCCGGTGTATACGAGTGAAGAGTGTACGAAATTGCGACTTTTGACGAAGGTATGCTGAAAGACCAGGGCAAGGCGAGAATTCTTTTCAACAGATGGGGGGCGACGCCCTTTTTTTCATGGGCCAATTCACTTCTCGTGTCCGACGACAGCATGTTCACCTACGCCTAACGCTGGGTTCTGCGCGTCCTTTTTTGTTCGCTTCTATTGTGCCTTTGTCTAGTTAACTATCGATATCCTTTCTACTTTGAAAATGATTACTTCAGGGACCCATTTTTTTTGGTTCGTTTGTTAGATATTCGGCACCTCGAAGTTTAGTGTCGGGAAGACGGGAAGACGGGAAGACGGAAAATGAGGTACGGCGGGTAATACCATGTAATTCACGTCTAGTTCAGAAAGAAATACCGTACCCAGTACTAGCATGCCCACTTCCGTTTGGAGTTTACGATTATTATTTATAGAAGGCAGTAAGAACGAGGGCAGGACTTAGATGTACTTGGGTGCCACCAGCTGTTGTCTATCTTGTCACTTGTTCTCTCCCAAGGCATGATGATGGTGTTCGAATGTCTTGCCCACGTAATAATAATACGGGGCAATTATTACACGTATCTACGGCCTCCTAGGCAAAGAGGCTAGGTTGTTGACACGGTGTTGTATGGTATTCCAAGTAAGGCGGATCGGCATTCGGGGATTACGACGACATGTGGCGGTACCTATTAATAGCTTAGTCACGTCGCGCCTATCTAGGAAGCCAGCCAGCCATAGATCCAGCTATCCAATGCGAATACAGGTGGGTCCAACACTTCTACCTCCATGTTCCGTGCCTGGCCTGACGTTGCTTCCAGATTGCCCTGGTCTCTACGGATAATCTTTAACCATACAACACCCTTCGGCCGGACCGTTTCCCACCCACCCCCGAACCCGCGTATCGACACGCACCGACCAAGAGCTCCAACCATCCAACGACGCTTCTTCCTTCAACACTGTTAATGAGCGCATCTCATCCCATACCCACGACGCGATGAGGTTTAGGGGCAGGGCTGCGGCCTCATGGCGGCACATGCTTGTCTCGTCCCTCTTGTGGGCGGGGGCCGTCACGGCCAAGCCTGACACCCCCACCATGAGCGTGAAGGCCTTCGATAACCCCCCGGGCATCATCCAGTACTTCCGCGGCTCGGACGACGTCTTGTTCCACGACCCCGTAGACAAGGTTCTATACTCGTCCAAGGACGCGGGCGCAAGCTGGAACAAGCTGGACCAGATCCCCGACGGCAAGGTGTACATGCTCGTGATGCACGACTTTGACAACCACAGGGCCTACGCTCTCGGGGAGCAGAACGAGCACTACTTCACGGAAGACAATGGCAAGACGTGGAAGAAGTTCAACAGCTTTGCCGAGACCAGCGTCTTCCAGGACGAGATCCTGCGCTTCCACGCCGGCAACCCTGACCACATCCTGTTCAACGGCATGCTCTGCAAGGGAATATTCTGCGAAGAGGTGGCGACGTATACGGCCGATGGGTTCAAGACACCGGTTACCGAGCCGCTGCGCTACGACACGTCCGGGTGCTGGTGGGCGAAGTCCGCCCCCGAGTTCACGACGGGCGACAAGGAATTGGACGAGAACAGGGTGCTCTGCATCGTCAGGGACTCCATCTCTATCTTCAAGGAGGACCAACGCCTCGTCGCGTCGGACACCTACTTCCGCGAAGTAAAGGGGAAGGACAAGGAGTTCGAGCCGGCGATGGAATCCTCGAAGAGCATCCTCGGCGTCACGAACGTAGCCTCGGTCACGAAGTTCCTTCTGGTCGCGGCGGCGGCCCCGGGGACCGACGAGATGGCTCTCTACGTCACCACGGATACGGTCAAGTGGCACAGGGCCATGTTCCCCCTCAGCCACGGCCACACTATTAACCAAGGCTCGTATACCGTGCTCGAGAGCACCAACTACAGCCTCCAGGTTGACGTCATGAACACGCGGCCGTCGAACCCCATGGGCGTCATGTTCACCAGCAACTCCGACGGCACGTACTTCACCGAGAACCTGGAGCACACGAACCGCGACGACCGAGGGCTTGTCGATTTCGAGAAGATCACGGGGATCCAGGGCATCTTCCTCCTCAACAAGGTGGCGAATGGAGACGAGATCGAGAAGGACGTCTACGAGAAGAAGGAAATAGTTTCCGAAATCACGTTTGATGATGGGCGCACTTTTGAGGAGGTCAAGGCCGGCGATGAAAGGATCCACCTCCACTCCATCACGGAAATGAACAACATCGGCCGTGTCTTCTCCAGCCCCGCCCCAGGGCTCGTGATGGGTAACGGAAACACTGGTAAATACCTAAAGGATATCGAAGACGCTGATCTCTACGTCTCGGATAACGCCGGCGTCACCTGGAAGAAGGCGCTTAGCGGCCCTCATAAGTACGACGTAGGTGACCAGGGATCCGTCCTTGTAGCCGTCAAGGAGACCAAGAAGGAGGACGCGACTGAATTCAGCTACTCCCTCGACCATGGCGAGAACTGGAAGCAGGTCTCCCTCCCCGATGATTTGAGCATCAGGCCGATCTGGTTCACAACCTCGCAAGACTCGTCTACCCTACAATTCATCCTTCTCGGCAAAGCCAAGGAAAAGTACCACATGATCAGTATCGACTTCGAGGGCCTACAAGAGCGGACGTGCAAAGCCGGCGACATGGAGGAGTGGCATGCCCGCGTAGACAGCGAGA
The DNA here is from genome assembly GCA_900312665.1 of Cephalotrichum gorgonifer. Taxonomy (NCBI): domain Eukaryota; kingdom Fungi; phylum Ascomycota; class Sordariomycetes; order Microascales; family Microascaceae; genus Cephalotrichum; species Cephalotrichum gorgonifer. The sequence goes on from ONZQ02000001.1 coordinate 1,827,232, forward strand.
AGAAGTCGACCTGCCTGATGGGCCACAAGCAAACCTTCACGCGGCGCAAGAAGGACGCCGATTGCTTTGTCAAGGAGGAGTTCACGAAGGCCGTCGCCAAGACGGAGGATTGCGAGTGCTCCGACCAAGATTTCGAGTGCGATTTCAACTTTGTCCGGAACGGTGAAGGAGAGTGCGTGCCCGATGGTCCCATAGTTGACTCGGACGGAGCCTGCAAGAATGCCAAGCCCGACGATACCTTTAAGGGGTCTTCGGGGTGGCGCCTAATCCCCGGTAACACCTGCAAGAGGACCGGCGGCGCTCAGAAGGACGACCCCGTGGAGAGGAAGTGCGGCGACGCCGAGGGGGGAGCCCCTTCGAAGGGTGACGGTAGTATCGGGCATGAGCAGTTCGTCTTCAAGTCCGAGTACAAGGATTTCCAGAAGTTCTACCTCGAGAAGGGGGACACGAGTATGGGCGGCCAGAACGACGAGACGATCATCGTGCGGCCGGTTAAGTACTCGGGCGACAACATGATACCCGAGGACAAGATTTGGCGCACCACAGACCACGGAAAGCACTGGGATAGGATACTCGAGGATGAGGACGTCATCGCCATCTACCAGCACCCGAGCTATAACGAGGCCATGTTCTTCACGACCAAGACGAATAAGGTCATCTACACGGTCGATCGAGGCGCCCACTTCTATTCCTTCAAGGCACCGGGAGTCCCCGTCCGAGATGCCTTCCCGTTCTCTTTCCACCCGGACAAGAAGGACTGGATGATCGCGCTCGTCGACGTGTGCGATGACCATGACAAGTGCAACCGGGAAGCGCACCTGTCTCGGAACAGAGGCGACAAGTGGACGAGAATCGTGCGGCACGCCGTGAAGTGTGAGTTTACGGGTAGCGAGGCGTACAAGTTCCGGCCGGTGAAGCAAATTGTATGCATCGGCACAGCCGAGGACGACGAGGATAAGGGCCGGCAGCTGTTCGTGAGCAATGACTTCTTCGAAGAGGAAGTTAAGCACCCTACCCTAGAGGTTAAAGACTCGGGCGCAGTGGCTGGGGTCCGCAACTTTGCCAAGATGTCGGAGTTCATCGTCGTGGCGGCGGAAGAGAAGGACAAGCCCGGCCTGGTCGCTTTCTCGAGCATGGACGGCAAAGAGTTCGCCCAGGCCAAGTTCCCGGCCAACCTGAAGGCCGATCACAGCCGCGAGTACACGGTCCTCGACAGCTCGACCCACGCCATTAACATATTTGTCCCGACGGAGGTGGAGAACGGACACCGCCTCGGAAACATCCTCAAGAGTAACTCCAACGGGACGTCGTACGTGCTCAGCGCGAGCGGCGTCAACTGCGACGACAAGTTCTACGTCGACTTTGATAAGATTCCCGGCCTCGAGGGAGTCTCGGTCATCAACACGGTGGCGAACGCCGACAAGACGAACGAGGCGAAGAAGCTGCAGACCAAAGTCACCCACAGTGACGGTGCCGAGTGGTTCTATCTCGCGCCTCCCAAGAAGGACATCGATGGCAAGAGCTTCTCGTGCAGGAGTGACAAGGGCGATAAGTCCTGCGCGCTGCATCTCCACGGGTACACCGAGAGGATCGACAAGCGCAAGAGCTACGCCGCGGCGACGGCCGTTGGTCTCATGTTCGGCATCGGCAATGTGGGACCGCACCTCGAGGGCATCGATAAGGCGGACACGTACATGACGACGGACGGCGGCATCACGTGGAAGCAGGTGCAGAAGGGCGTGTGGACGTGGCAGTACGGCGACCAGGGCTCCCTCACCGTGCTCGTGAAGCAGTGGCGGCCGGACAACAAGGTCGAGACGAACCACGTGGTATACTCGACGGACGAGGGCAAGACGTGGAACAAGTACGAGTTCGCGAAGGAGGACATGCCCGTGTACGACATTACGGCGCAGCGGTCGGGGAGCTCGCGCAATTTTATCCTCTGGGGAGGGAACAAGGACGGTGACATCGTCAGCGTGAACCTCGACTTCACGGGTCTCGCGTCGCAGCCGTGCGAGGAGGGCGACTACTACGGCTGGACGCCGAAGAACGCGGCGGGCGAGGAGGAGTGCCTGTTCGGGCACAAGTCGAGGTACCTGCGGAAAATTGCGGACAAGAAGTGTTACAATGACGGTAGGGTGAAGCACGACCGGTTCGTCGAGAACTGCGCGTGTACCCGTAGCGACTTTGAATGGTTAGTCAACCCCTTCTCCAACCCCCTTTTTTTTCAGGGGCTCCCCTTACCCGGTAACCCCTTGACCCTACGCGTGATACTGATGCATACCTTTCAGTGCATACAACTTCGAACTCGATTCCAGCGGCCAGTGCAACCTCGTGCCAGGCCTCTCGCCCCTCACGGCGGAGGAATGGTGCTCGCGCCACCCTGACGCGACGGAGTACTTCGAGCCGACGGGGTACCGGCGGATCCCGCTGACGACGTGCTCGGGCGGGCAGGCGCTCGACGAGGCGCTCTCCAGCGTGGCGTGCGCTGGCCACGAGGAGGAGTACGAGCGGAAGCACGGGGTCTCGGGCGTGGCCATCTTCTTCGCGGTGGTGATACCCTTCGCGCTCGCGGGGGCGGCGGGATGGTACGTCTGGCGAAACTGGCACACCAAGTTCGGGCAGATCAGGCTGGGCGAGAGCCGCGGGTTCGAGTTCGACGGGGACTCACCATGGGTGCAGTACCCCGTCATGGCGCTGTCGGCGGTGGTGGCGGTGGTGGCGGCCCTGCCCCTCGTGGCCACGAGCCTGTGGAGGGCGGCAACGAGCGCGTACAGGAGGGTGGGGTCGGGCGGCGGCGGCGGGTGGTTGAACGGGGGTGCGGGGAGGAGGTACACGACGAGGGACAGCTTCGCGAGGAGCATGGGGGACTACGCCGTCGTGGACGACGTGGAGGGGGAGTTGCTTGGTGATGATAGCGATGAGGAGGTGTGAATGAATAGTGCCCGCCACCCTCTCCTGCCCAACCCCCCCATGGGAAGGGGCAAGGACAGGGGGAGAGAAAGGGGAGAGGTTGGGAATGATTGTATTGGATGGAGTGAGGGTTTGGGATTTGGGTTTACTTTGTATTGGGATTTTATATCTGTGTCGTAGACCGAGGGGGCCTCTGGTGCTTTCTTTTTTTGTCTCTCTCTTTTTTTAGTATGTACAAACATAAACAGGTTCATTGTTTTCCAAGATTGTATAAAAGTCGGGTTCTAGAACGAGCTTTTTCTTTTTTTGTTCCTTCTTTTTTTTTTTTCTCTTTCTTCTTCTTTATCTTGTTCCCCATGTTCTCCCCAAGCCATACATGACTTACATACGCCTACAAGAAAGAAAAGGGCGGGAGGTTCTGCGAGGGGTGGTTTGCTCTCGAAGCTTCTCTCTTCTTCGCGAGCGACCTATCCGGTCCCGGGTCGTTTTGCTGCGTCTTGGCCAGGGCAGCCAGGATAATCGACGACGACAGAGTAAGAATATCACGTCCTGAGAGGCATGGAGTGTTTGCTCTCGATACGCGTATAGGCGAGGTGTGTGGCGCGTGTAAGCCACATACGAGTAGACACCATTAGGTTAGCTCTCTCCCCGACCGGATGCCAGGGACTAATTGAGACTAAAGCCGAGCATGTGTAAGTCCGGCAACGGCCCCACAGCTCTGGTCACCGGGCTCTCTCCCCGCCCCGGGCCCGGCCCCCAGTCCCCTTTTAGATTCTCCGGCATCTTTCTGGATGGATACTTCATTTTTTTGTGGAGAGAAAAGGGGAAGAGGGGAAGGCGGGGGAGGAGGGGAAAAAGACTCGCAGCATGCAGGAACACCAATTTCTTTTTTCTTCAACTATTTATTCGGCCTTGTCGTTTTTGTTCCCCTCCCCTGCCCCCCTGCATATCTGCATGATACACCCCCATCGCAAATTCTCCTGCCTGTATGTGATTGCAACCCCAGGTATGCTACCTCTCTCCACCGTATTACTTCTTCTGTTTCCCAAAGGAGAGATGTCCGTAAGGACGGATCTTCCAAAGAGAGCACTCTCCATCCCCCCTCATCTTTTCTTTGCTTCTTTTTCCCCCTTGCGCCCCTCAAGGGGTCGTCCAAGGCTCGAGCGCCAAAAGAGCGTTTCGACTCTGCCTTAGTGCGGAGTCGTGCTCAGGGGGGTAAAGGATGAAAACGTCCAAGCTCACAAGCTATTAGCTGCAGGGCCTACCTGCCCCTCACCTTCGCCACTGGTACTCCTCCCTCCCTTTGAGCCCCCTGCATTGCACGCTTAGCCTGGGAGGGGTCCGTTCGGGGGCCATGAATGTCATGTCGTGGCGTCACACTGTCACATCGCCTGCACCCAGGACATCAATTTTGGAGGGGGTTAGGCACAGCTGCACGGAGTCGTTAGTCTCGTCTCATTCACCCATGAACGAACATACAACCCCCACGCAGTCCTCACCACTGTATGTATATGTATTCGAAAACGTATAGTGCGTATCGTGTATCGTTTATCAAACTCCACACACACTTCCACATACATCACGACGAGTACGCCGAACAAATGCAAGCAAAGTCACGAGCTCACAAGAAACAGGCTCTTTCTCTCACACATACACATATGTGTATATATATTCATAGACAAACCGAGACAAGCAACCCAGGTAAAAGATACCCGTAATAGAAGCCCAGCCTGAACCACAATGGCATCACAACTCCACCCAATGAATGACGTTCTTGCCGTAAAAAAAAAACACACCACACAATCCCCAGCGCCCCGTCGATTTTCCCCCTAGAAACAAGAGACCTAAAACATCCCACTAGTTTGGGGGGGAAGGGGGGGAGGAAGTCGGAAAGACCCAAGGAGATTACAATGACTGTACAGGATAGTAAAGTAAAGGGTATATATACCAAACAAATATGGCAAAAGCAAGAAGAAGAAACAGAGAAGACAGAAAGAAAGATAGAAAAGGGCACGATTAAAAGAAATATGCAACCGAAAAGGGCCATCATCAACCCCATCGTCCGAGATCTGAGAGGGCGGGAAGGATGGAGGGGTGTAGGATGCCTCATAAGCCACAGCACACCTACTGTCTCCTCACCCTATTCCAAAACCTTTTCACGACCCCCCTCTCAGGCGACGCCCACTGGTCCATCTCCGCAAACTGCCTCTCGATGCTATCCTTCGAGTTGCCGCCGTCGCGGATGTACACCACTCCCGGCGAGGAAGCCTCCTCACTTAGGCCCTCCAACGGCGAGTGACGGCCCGTCGAGGGCCCGCCCTGCCACCCGTAGATCTGGTCATCGCGCGCGCGCAGGTCGGGCCTCGTGAGCGTCATCCGCAGCGTCATCTCCCGCGAAGAAGCCTGCGTGCTGATGAAGTCCCGCTGCGGCTTCGCCGTCTCCGCGTCTGAGACCGTGCTGAACGGCCGTGAGGGCGCGTTGTCTAGCGGCTCGGGGGTCTTGGGGGAGTCGGGTTCCGGCATCGAGACGTCATCGCTGTAGATCGAGGACTTGTCGTCCGCCAGGAAGGTATGTGTCTTGTCCGGCTCATCGGAGAGCGTGGGGTGGGATTGCTGTTCCCGGTGAGGCCGGGGCTCGTTCGTGCGGCGCGCAGGGGTGACGTCCGCCGAGGGGAAGCCGAACTCAATCGCCTCGTCGAACTTCTGCGGTGACGCGAGGTAGACGCGGAGCTTCAGGCGGGCCTCCGGGTCCTGGTAGTGGGCGGCACCGAGATCTATCGAGGCCGCCGCCGCCGCGGTCGCGATGCTGTCGGAGACGCTCGGCCTTCCCCCCCGCAGGGAGAGGGCCCTGGACTTCCTGCGTCCGTGGCCGGTGTGGATCGGGCTGGATAGAGAAGGAGGGGGCGATGTAGGCGTTGCAGACCTGTCTTTCGCATCTAGACGGCTCGGCGGGGGCTGCGACGACCGGCTGAGGTTGATTTTAGATATGGAGAGGTGCTTTCGGAAGGACGGGCTTTGCTTGTGTTTCGGACGCTTGGGGCGTGCCTCGGGTTGTGAGTTCTCGTCGAAGCTATCTAGCTGTAGCCGACGGTCAAGGTCGTCCACGTCCACGTCTTCGAGGAACTTGAAGCTATCGAAAAACGAGGTGGGTAGGGTGCCCTGGCTCTCTTGGCCCGTTATATTTGACCGCGGCGTCTCCATGCTGATAGGCGTCCGCGACGGTGGTACCGAACACCCTGGGCTGGTTGCGTCGTCGCGCGTCTCGGCCAGTGAAGCTATCTCCTCGGGCTCGCTAGTATCGGTCCCGTCGGCGGTGTCGATGACGATGCTGAGGGACTTGTTCCTCGCCGCCGGCCGGTTGAGGTGTGGGCTACTGCGCTGGCCCCTGGCTGGGCGGCCCTTGAATGTGGAATCGGCGGAGAAGGTGCGTGAGCGGTGCAAAGGCCGGGGTCCCGAGTGGTTGGCGCTATGGTCAGAGCCAATGGGCGCGCGGCGGCCTTTTCGGGGCTTCAGTGAGGTCGAGGAAAAGTCGTAGAACTCGTTGGCGGCTTGGGAGGAGGGGATGGTGACGTTGGAGGGTTTGGTCTGTGTAAGTCGGAGGGCTTCGAGCGTGGAGAAATACTGGGTGCAAGGGAACAAGAAGTTTAGCTAGCTTGCCCAAAAAGATAAATGGATGGCCCTTGAGGGAACAGAAGGCTCGGGCAATGAAGAAATATTTCTCAAAGTATGAAAGTGAGATAAAAGCAATTTAGTCGGTCATAAAGTCGTGGGCACAATACTCGTATAATAATAGCGTTGGGGGCGGAGAATGAGAGATAACGTCGACGACAAGACCAGGGGACAGGACAAGACGGACAGGGGGGGGTCGATGAATACAAGTACTAATAAAAATGCAAGTACAACCAATCGAATGAAGACAAAAGAGGATAAAGTGTGTGGTTCAGTCTCGGCGGATTTGCGGTATTGAGCGACACTGTCGCTCGCCTCTCCACTCTCCAAGACAAGACAAGATAGACAAGTAAGACGGACTGGCTATTCACGGAAGTGACTGCCAAACTTTGGTCTAGTCCGGAGGAGAGTGAGACGAAATGAGAAGCCCGCTGATGGCTACCAGCTGATGGCGTTCTGGGAGGGAAGAACGATGAGGGTCGAGGAGCTAGGGACGGGGGAAGGGGGAAGGTGGGAGAAAGGCAAGCAAGCGGAAGACCCGGTTTCCAGTGATGGGAGATCACGGAGTTTTGTGCAGAAAGGAGGTCCGAAGGTTCCCCACGGCGGGAGGTAACTCTACGGAGTACTCGGACTTGACCTCGTATGTCTCCTGCACCCGCGCTCCAGGCATACATACAAGTACCGGTATGGGTACGGGTACGAGCAACGCAGGTCCCCTGAACATAATGCTCCGTATTCGAGCAGGTACAGCAAGGAGTCCAGGCGCGCTATATGCAAGGAAATGGGCACACGTCCATCGCAGCACTGACTGCAACGTCGATAATAGTGAAGCCATGCTATTATGATTGCGCTTGAATTGGTGACGCGCGGGGGGGCCAAGGGGGAAGGGGAAGGGGACCAGTCAGGGGATCAGGTAGCGACAAGCTTGGCGAGGGACCAAGTGGGTGGAGACGCGACAAGGGTCCAGAACGGGAAAGGGGGTGCATCAACGCGAAGGAGGTTAGACAATCTTGGGCGGGCCAGACAAGGAACCAGACAACTAGATTGGACCACAAGGCCCATGAAAGGACCACAGACTCTCGTGGGTGGAGCATGGGGTGACGGCGGTGACAGTGACCAAGGATTACTCGTCCTCCGTACCAGAGAGCAAGCAAATACCACGCTACAACGGAGTATTCCGGAAGCGGGGGGGGATGGACGGATCCTTGCTTGCATGCTCCAACGGAGTGACAGTGGGGTTGTTCTTGACAGGGTTCGTGGGAAGCTGGGATCCTGAGTGGAAAAAGCAAATGAGGGAAGAATCGGCAACACGATGTTCACCGCTCATACGAGCACGAGTACGGGGTGCTTTGCTATACGAAAGCCACCGCTTCGATCTGCATTCAACTTCGATGTCGGCTTCGACCTCGCATGTTTCCTCTTGTGGAAGTACATAATACCTGTACTTGTGAAGAGCTCGGCAATAATAGCACACGATTGAAAATTGAAGGAACGACTCAGCGTCGAGAGGGTGGGAAGAGCACAGACCGCCACTTAGCACACCATATGGCAGGCGCCAGGCACAGACAGAGAGGCAACATGACAGGCACAAGCACCATGACAGGCACAAGGCACAGACCAGCCGCACGTCCGGCTGGTACTCGTGCACAAGACACAATGGCTACCCGGCGCACCGGCTTTTCAACGCCCAAAACGCTCGTACCCTCTTTTTTTTCGAGTGTTTCACAACGGCAGTGGAAAATGCACCCTCTCCTCGCAGCCACACTCGCGCCACGAGGATCATGATAACACCTTACTCGCCGCTCATCGCTCATCGAAATCCCCCTCCTGTTGACCTGGAGATCAAAATACCGAAAATCGGCTCAGCTCGTTCCCGATATGGTCATGATGAGGGGCGGTGTAATTGGACTAGCCCAGGGTGCGATGCGCAATGAGGCTAGCTCAGTTCCGGTGCCTGCCCATAATATTACTCGTATTATTTGAGTAGCTAAGACCACTTGAGTCCTCACTCGTCCATGTCGCAGAGCACTGGTGCGCTAGAAAGAACCAGTGCAGGTAACAGGCGGCTAACAGCTCCAGGAAGGAAGGAACGGGCGGTGGTGATTGGCCTAGCCCAGGTTCATGACCCACCTGTCTCTTGCCGCTCCCCCACAGGAAGCTGCGGACTTGGCACAGAGCTCACAAAGCAAAGTGGAAGAAGGAAGGAGTTCAACCCACTCAGGTTGCACCATGACGGCAGGATGGATGGGATAAGCTCCGAGTCGCGCTCATATCACATCTCACAGCAAACTTGCCAATCATCACTTGAAGAGAGGCCAGGACCCGCCGACTGCACACCCACCTCAAAAGGGCAAATGCATAAGGAAGAGGGAAAAAACGCACGACACACGAATCAGACAGCAGCTCTTGAACATGTTCGTCCTCAGCCCTAGGCAAGGAGAGGATCTTCATCGCCACTCTCGAAGTCGATTGGGCAAATCAGCTCCGAGTCGGCGGTTACATGAAGATATCGCTTGAGAGCTTTGCGCCCGCGCAGACGGCCAGAAAACAGGCCGAAGAAAATAAAGGAAGCTGGCTGACGAAGCAAAAGGGGACGTTGGATGCGTGCTGACGCAGCGAGGAAAACAAACAAAAAAAAATGACGGAAAAAATAGAATAACGTAGTAGGAATGCCAGTGCTCACCTTGCGCTGAATCGCCGGAGGCAGCGCCTCGAACTCCTGCCTCGTCATAAATTCCGGCGACGAGCAAGACGGTTCCCGGTATCGCTTTCCCTCCCGCGGGGATGTCGTCCCACCGTTCGCTGCTACGCCATTGACGGCGGCCGGCCCGTCGACGTGGGCCTCTGACCCACTCGGAGCCTCGCGTTCGCGGTCCGCGCCGGTGGCGTCTTCGGGGACGGGCGTCGCGGGCGACAGGTCACCGCCCCGCCTCCGCGACCGGTACCGCTGGTATTCCCTCGCCGAGAGCGGCGGCCGCGCCGAGACCGCCATGTACGTTGGCCCGACCATGCCCTCCGCCCTCAATTCCGCACTGGTCGGCGTCTTCGCTACGGCGGTGGTGCGGGTGCTGGTCTCGCCGGAGACAGTGCTCGACCGGGACGAGGAGAAGAAGGTGGCGTACTCTGAGGCAGGCGCGAGGCTGCTCTCCTCCGAGTCGAGGAAGGTGTCGAGATTGTTGGAGTCGATGGCGATGGTGCTGACGATGACGGCGGAGTCGTCCCTGAGCTTCTCTGCTGCTGGAGCCGAGTCGAGGTCGTCGCTGGTATTGTCGTTCCTCGCGTCGCTAGAGCCAAGGATCGAGGAGTGTCGCGAGAAGTCGGGCCAGGTAGAGAGTCGGCAGACGGGCGGGAGGGCGGGCGCCTTTTGGATTTTGTTGACCCTGCCCGTCTTTTTCTTGTCGAGCCCCCCCGTGCAAGTAGTGAAATTGCCGAAATTGTTGGTGTCAGGGGTCAAGGGCCCCCCCGAGTAGGCACCCGCCGCCGACGATGACGAGGAGTACGTCGCCGTGGAGGGCGTTGACAACGGCGGCGTGGCCCCTGCCCCGAACTTGTAATGTCCACTGAACGATCCCGGTCCGGACGGATCGAACGTGATCCCTGGGCTCATCCATTGCTGCTGTCGGAGGGCGTCGGCTGCGAACCCCATGGCGAAAACACACGTTTCCGTTCAAGCCTCGTGACTGGGATACCGGAGTAACTAAGACGAGGTTCGTAGGTGTTCGCGATCTGTCGTTTTCTTTCCTCTTCTTTTTGAACGCCTGGCTGTTCCGAGCCTAGAGTGAAAATGAAGCCCCAGTGAAAGCACAGGCAAGGGGTCAAGGTCGAGTTCGTACAATTACAAGGATGGGGTATTAGTCGCTCCTCTTGCTAGTGTAATTGTTTGCTCCGTGCCGGGGGGTGGTTTGTTGGTGGTGGCTGTACTAAGTATTCTGAGCAACCTCGAGACTTCTGAGAGGAAGCTTCAAGGGATCGAGACATCCAGAGGATCAAATGAGCTGCGAACCAAGGGATACGGTCATTAAAGGGGCTTCGACCCGGTGCCTTGACAAGGTAGTATAATCCTTAAGCACACACACACCATCCTTCGGATATTAATATATATCACAGTGTCCTATACCCGCCCTCCCAGAGCACTCTCTGATCGACTTTCGACTCGCTTGTCTCCCGTTCCCGCTCTCACACTGGCCTCCTACTCGTACCTCCGCTCTATCTCTTTCCCGGCCGTACTTCTTTCGCAAATCTCCGCTTCGGAGTAGTTATCCGCCGTACCAACTTTATTCCTACTCCTATTCGTACTCATACTTACTTCGTACATACATACATACTCGTGCTCTCTCGCACACGTATGTTCTGTACAAGTAGGTCAAAAACTTGGCTCCAATTCCCTGGGCCCGTGTGTTTGTGACAGCTTGATGACAGGCCGCAACTTTTCAGCTCTTCCATTGGCTCCTCGGGACATCCGTACTCGCAAGGTACCCTTGTGCTGCCCTCTGCCCCTGGCAGCTGACGTTGTATTACGGCTTTCCGATTTGGGTTAGGACAGTGTTTCTGGCTAGAAACCTTCCATGCGGATCCATTCTTCTTTGATCCAGCCCAGGCCGAGTACTAGTAAACGAAACACCATGGCTATAGCATTGCGTAGGTAGCGGCGCCACCATGATGAGATCAATGCTCTTCTTTAGTCCAACAGGGGCCGCCATGATAATGATAGAGGTAAGGATCTTGGTACCCGGGATACTTGTACCTGCTTGTGGGAGTACGAGTACGAGCATGAGTACGGCGTGCCTCTAGGCTATATGTGTGTGCTGTGACGCGCTGTGCTGTGATGCGCTGTGCTGTGCCGTGCCGTCCTGTTTTCGGGCGCCAAGTGATCGCTCGATGATAACATCCTTGTCTCCCCAGAATGGGGGTCATGGTGCCAGATGGAATTTCCGCTCTGCGCTGAATAAGAGCTACCGGCCCCTCCCCGAATTCAATCCGCCCCGTTCCAGAAAATAGCCCCGACGAGAGCAAGTCAAACATGAATCCACCGAGACCGAGACCGAACCGTTACCCTGAACCATCATCCTCCTTGCACAAACAGTAAGTCCTTCTCTCCCAGATCGACGGCTCCCCTGCCTCATTTCGTTCTCGAAGGTGTCTGTGGAAGAATGGATATCCGTCCTTCGTCTCTCGGCTCATAACCACTAACGATCTTCGCCTCCTCGCCTGGTTTACACGTGGGTCCGCGAGCCGAGCCCGTCCAAACTGCCCCTTTTCTTCCGCTTACGGAGTACGTCAATATGAGTTGATAGCCGACCGTGATCGACGAACCTAGAGCGAACAGGAAACGAGAAAAGGGGGGGGTTCGACGCATTGTCATGTTGGTTCGCGCAAGCCTGCAGAATCTGTGACAGCTTGTCTTTTGGTACTGTACCAATCCCGCGCTCCTCTCCGCTACCGCAGTTCCACAGCTCTGCTCTTTCCTTCCATGGCCCATCTCAGGGGGGCTCCCACCCATAAGAGGGAGAAAAACCAGGCTTCCTTCGAAACTTGGTGGGGGGCATCAGTGCTCTGGCTCTCTGCAGCGAGCCAAGCCTGCTAACCATGGTTTTGATGACCTGTTTCGCCACTTCCTTTCGGATGGAAGGCGAAGAAATGGATTGAGTGGGGGGAAACAGGCCCGGGGGGACTCGGACCCAGACTTTGACAGCTCTCTGGCGCGATAATGCAGCGTCTCACATTTGGCAGGACACACCAGAATATACAGAGATCGGCGGTGGTGTAGGTTGCGGCTGCGACTGTGACTGTGACTAGTTACTCCCGACCGCGTGTGAGGAGGACCATGGGCCAAGAAGGCGCCGACATCCCCCCGGCTGCGTGGAGAACCAATTCGCAGCCGGTTGGAACTCTGCAAAAGAAAAGAAACCAAACAAGCGGAGCGCCCTTCGCCCCCCCCTCAAAGCCCGCTTGGACAAAACGGTCCCTCAAGAACCTGCAGCCCAAACGTCATGGCGTCCGAGACATCTGGCAGCCCTGTTGAAGAACAGCACCCATTAATGACCATGTTATTGGCATGGGCCCGGACGGGGACGGCTGATCTGGCCACTCATAGACGCCCCGAGTCGCATTGACGGCGCAGCGCATTCCTGGCTGCAGTCCACTATCGTGGGCTTCATCCTTGTATGTAGAGGGAGGAAAGGATGAAAACTAGAGGTAGGAGAGGTTTCAATTTCGACGCGTGCGCGCTCTCTCCTGTCCCCTGCATTTACAACCCTCCCAAGTTCCATTGGTAATAAAGGGCCCTTCCCCGTGAATACACGGATACCGGCTCTCTCCCCGCCACCTCCGTTTGCCAGAGGTTCGCCATAAGACGGCATGCGTCCAGAATAACCCGCTTGCTGTGGTGTAACCCATACTTCCGGCATGGCAACCAGCGTGTCGCACATTCGAACTCATACGTAGCCCGGAACGAGCGGACCGAATGTGTTGGTACTCGATCATTCTTTGGTACCGCCATACCATCATCACGATAGGCGGTGGATAGCACGCGAAACGCGAACTGACAGGAACCGCCATGTCTGGTTCTTCCAATGGCGATCATTAGTAGCCCTCTGCAGATACCCCCACGTCTGGCTTCCTCAAACATGTGTTAGTGGCCCTTGCTTCTAGACTTCTTTCCACGGTAATCTCAAGTGCCGGAAGGCGAAAACGTGACGGCCTCGAGCGTGTTGATGGCGGGGGTTGTCCCAGTGCCTCTACTTCGATTCATCCAACTCTACCCCCTTCTCCCTCAAAGTGCTCCCAGAAAGCGATCGCCATGTAACGCGGCCGAGAGGGATAGAAAGTATTAGCTATGCTCCCGTCCAGGGTCCGAAAACCGAGAAGCCTTAAATGTCGCTGGAAGGGTGGCATGCATACCGTTAGTAACACGGCCCACCATCACCACGTTCCAAATCACCCGAAATGAGACAGCGAGGCGGAGTTTATCTCCAGATTAAAGTCTCGTGTGGTCGCCGAGACGGCTGGGGAGGGGGGTTCGGAGTGTTACAGCCCTTCTCTTTAGCCTTTCGGTTTTGCTCCCCCAAGAGTTACACCCATACACCTCGTATATGTAACAGACGGTTGATCGTCATGTTCCACCGCCGTTGAAAGTTCCTCGCGTTTAGCCGCCGCAGGGGGGATTTGGGAGAACGTGAACGGTCCCGGCTCGTGGGATTGAGAGATCTCCTCTATTCCCGATCGGGAGCCGCCATGGTTCACTGCTGTCATCTGATGTAGCGGACTCGAATATTCCGCACCGGGTTGGTCTCTTCCTGTTGGCGAGCCTAAATGGTTCGTAGATCCTCGTCTGAGCGCCAACGACAACACTTGGGCCAGAGAAAGGATGGATGGAAGAAAAGTTCGAAGATGGGTCAAAACGCACACGTTTTCTTGGGACATGCTTTCGGGAACACTCAGGCCGTTCTTGTTCATAAACCCTTCAGCCTAAGGAATCACCATGCCTGGATAGGCTAGGATAAGGCCTCCCTTCCCGGAGTCCCTCCTTCCGCCCCATCGCTGGCACGTCCGTTGAGGCGTTGAGGGGAAACTTCTTTTCGATCTAAGTGCACACGGCAATTAGAAAAGGAAACGATGACGCCGGGTAGCATATTACCCTCCAGTCCACTGTCAATCCACTTTGGCGCCTATCGAGACAAGGGACGGATGGATCGAATCCTTTCACTTCTCTCGTATGTCTACCTACCTTCCTGTCACTCCCCTGCCGCCTGCGTCGCTCTTTCCATGTCTAGTTTTCTCAAGCCCTGCCTCTCGAGGCACATCACCCGCCCAGTCACACCATAGAAAAATGTCATCTTGACAAATACTGAGTAGGTCAGACAATGCATCCAAGCCCAAAAGCCTCAAAAGCCTACGCCTTGGCTACCACTTGTAGAGAAGGAGCGACATGGAAGGAAGCAGGCGGGGCCAGGAGAGGGTTAGCGTCATGCAGGGGTCAATGCAACAGATCGAGATCGAAAAGGTGGCACCGAGGTGTACAAGTAAGCTTAGTGAAGGCACGACGAGTACAAGTCATAATACTCGTAACTTCAAGAGAGGGAAAGAAGTAATTAGATGTGCACCAAAGATTAGATGATCCCAAGACCTCCATGTCCTTCCTACCTCACTTCGCCTCAATCTCTTGAACGACGTTGTACTGCAAACTTCGCGGTGTCATTTCCTAAAGTCGCATGGATTTAGGGAGATATTTTCTAGGCTACCTGTGTATATCATCTCCTCGCTCTTCTATCCGGCTCCTATGCCCACTCATTTTCGTCTTTCACCGAACCTTTTGAGCCCCAAATACCGACCCGACACCGCCTCTCCAGAGCTTGTTCCGCCTCCTCAGACTAAGCTTGCGGCCGAAACCAAAAGACATCTCAGCCCCCGTAGGCTACGGTGAGCTCCCGGGCCTCCTGGAATGTCTGGTATCCCTCGGACACTATCTGCTGCGTTTCCTAGGCGCTCCCCGAGGCCACATTGGGAGGGAGGGAGACGATGGGGTCCCAATACTCATACACCTTGTTCTCTTTACCCTTGCCTTTCACGGCCGGGGCCTCGTACGTGGACAGACCCGTCTTCCGGTCGTACGACTTGAAGGAGCAGGCCAGTCGCTTTCCGCCACCTCCCGGAAGGTCGACGATGAACTGAGGCATCATGAACCCGGCAATGGACCCGCGGATCTGGACCTCAAGATCTAGGATGGTCTGGAGCGGGGTGCGGAGATGTTCTACCTTCTCAACCATGTCGCACTGATAGACATAGTACTGCACGGCCGTGTCAGTCATCGGGTCTCCACCCACCTTCCAATCGGTGATAGGGATCTTTTTGACTTACCGGGAAAACTGCCATGTCGGAAAGCTTCCGGAGGAGACACGACATGGTGTCGACGTCGTCGTTCACGCCTCGAAGCAGGACCGTCTGGTTTCGGACCATGACGCCAGCCTCGAAAAGCTTCCGGCAGGCCATCTCGGAAATCCACGAAATTTCATTTGGGTGGTTGAAGTGAGTGTGGAGCGCCATGGCCTTGCCAGCCTTCCTGGCCTTGTTTGACACGCTAACAAGAGCGTCCACCCAGGGATCGGCCTGGTCGAGAATTCTGTTGGGGCTCACAGCGAGTCCCTTCGACGCAAAACGGAATCGCTTGATGTTGTCCATGGCGATGAGTCGTTCGCCAATCATCATGATGTGCTCAGGCTGCAAGTAGTAAGAGTCTCCACCCGAGACGACAATGTCCTGAAGGGCGGGCGTGCTATCTATGTAAGTAAAGGCCTCCTCCCATCGCTTGCGGGTCGGCTTGAGCGAGGCCTTGGTGACAGAGTCGGTATCTGCCCCAACAGCATACGAGCGAGTGCAGAACATGCAATAGGTAGGGCAGACCGAGGTTGCTGTTGGTGGGGTTCACTGTTAGCATGACCAGATGTCTCGAATGGGGCCAACGGGGAAGCTCATACGCAGGAAGAGGGCCTTGTCAGGGTATCGGTGAACCAGGCCCTTGACCGGCGAGTCGGCAGTCTCATGGAGGGAATCCAGAGTAAGCTTCGGGTGGTCGGGTTCCATGTTCGACTTGGTGGGAAGAAACTGGCGGAAGATGGGATCGTTCAAAGGATCCTTCCAGTCGATTCGGCTCAAGATGTAAGGACTACATTTCATTAATACTCACTTGCTCACTCACACAGCTAGGGATTGCCACTGTCAGTCTGAATATAGGTTATAGAAACTCACGTCATTCGAATCGCCATGGTGGCAGTTGAGACGCCATCAAAAATGTCACTCATGACCTCATCGCGGCTTAGTGTATGTCCAGGAGTACGTGAAGGCATCTCATCAGGAAGCACGGCAGACAAGAACTTATAGAACTTGTCCTTTCCCTGGACGAGATTGGCCAGCTGAAAGAGTTTGGTGTCAGTCGGGTCTGTTGGGACAAATGGGTATAAGGGCTTCACCTACACTCCATCGATAGCTCATGAAGGATTCAGTGCTGACATCTTTCCAGAGAGGAACATTTCGCCAAAACTCGTCTTTAGAAAGGCCAGCCTCCTTAGCAGAAGTCGCAGTAGACTGGGGAACGCCAACCGTCTTTTCAAAAGGGTTCTGCATGGAGCCCTCCACAGCCCCATTCACCTCTCCACCCTGCTGGGGGACTTCCGCTACCTTAGCCGCTTTTGCCTGAATGGCGCGGAGCTGGTACGGAGTGCAGGTGGTGGAAGGAGCAGCTAGCACTCGAGTGGAAGCAAAGCCTCCCGAGCGGGTCTTGGGAGCTTGCCCAAGTCGTCGGAGGCCAAGCATCCTGGCAAAAGAGCTGTGCTGTTCTTATCCTGGAACCTTTTGTTGTGTGTTGTGTTGGTAAAACAGAAAATAAAGAGTTGGTTGTGAAGACTGTGAAAACCAGAGCCTGGGTTGTGCTGTTGGGAGGGTAGGAAGGAGAAGGAGAGCCGGAGGTTCTGGCTGGCTTTAAGGGCATTTCGGAACTGTGGTTTCTCTACCTTCCCTCGCTCCTTCCAAATAGGAGCATAAAGAAGCCACTGGAACACCGCGGCGGCAGAACTGGAGCAGAATTCCTAGGCAAGGAAGCCCGATACGTCTGTTTGTTACCTCCATCTTCTATGCTACTGGACCCGAGAAGGGCGAACTTGGCCAGCTGAGCACTCCAGGGCCTGTAAGTGAATGTCCCTATAATTAAAAGCAAGCATTCAATCCTGGTACCCCCGCTTACAGATTCAACTCTAGGGATTATGCAGCCGGATTCTAAGGTTGGCTAGTCGGTGTCTACTGCATCTAGAACTTGGACTCCGATCCCTTGCGTTCGATTAAGAATTGTACAACTGAGTATGGGCATCCCACTTGCTGGGCTGCCTCCTCCTAGGCTGCAATTCCGGAAACCTGGAAGGGTATAGGTAGATATAGCAGGAACCAATTTGGAATTTTGAGCGCAGGGTCGAACGCGAATGCTAACATGGACCTTGTATTGGACTAGATCTAACAGTACATGCATTTCCCCCTCTCTCTTCCCTCGCCACTTGTCCCTCCTTTCTTAAGGAGTGTGAAACTCCCCCATGGGATTACGAACAACTGTTGCAGTAGGCTGGCAGGTGTTCTCTTCTCAAGTCTAGACCGCTCATATTAGTCTCATTCAGTATTCATATGTCCCTTTTAATATCGAAATCCCACCCCCACCCTGCAGAGCGCAGTCAAGAAGCCGGTTCTCACTTAGAGGAAGTCCTCAGATGGGTTGTCCCACGGACACCACTTCCGAACTACATGGGCTTGCCACCCTCTCGATATCGAGATCATCCACAAAGTTCCAAGAGTACCCTGTCTACTTTGCAGATCACGATGCCCAACATGGTTTCCTCGACAAGGGTGCGCAAATACTCCTTACCGGGGCTACCACTACTTGCCGCGGCAGCTCGTCCTCATCGCGACTACTACTGCTTTGCGCGACTGTTACCATTTGGCGCGCCTACTTCTCCTTACGGCGACTACTACTCCTTGCCGCGACTGCTACTCCTTACCTCGGCTGCTACTCCTTACCGCAACCACTCCTTACTGCTACTACCTACCCCTTACCGTGAGCTCTTCTGTTTCCTCCATTACTTCTAAAATTCGCACTCCTGTTCCCTTGAGGTCCGGACTCATGATGGGAAAACGCCATTACTCCCTTCGTCCTCGGAAATGTGAGCCTACTCTAACAGACCCTTCTTCGCTGCCAGCCAAGAGACAGGTTGTCCCCGTCCGAGACTAGTCATGCCCCTGGCTTCAATTCGCTGGAAGACATGGTCAAGACTGGGCTGGATCCCGTCACTATTCGAAAGAGCTGTCAGACAGACAGATTTAGAGCCAAGATCAGGGCGGCCGCTTGGATTCACCTGCTCCATTTACTCAGTTCATTGTTCATTCAAGCCATTCATCACCCAACCATAGCATGCGTTCAAATTGACATGTCACTGTGTCTTTGCAGGTAAAGCAGGTGAATAGTGAGCATGGATAGCAAGCAAACATTCACTGCTGTGTGATTCCCTTTTCGAATAAAAAAAATGATGGTGTTCGGGGTTGGGGCGGGTTACCTGGTCTGGCATACCCTCTCCGTACCTTCCCTCTCCTGGGAATTCTTCAACACCCAACATCCACTCGCTTCATGTCCTGCCCCGGTTCATATTCCGAATATCCTCCAATTCTAAGGTAAATCAATACTCGAATACCGGTTTTCCTCGATTCGGGCTGCATCTAGGAGATGTCACGGATGCGCATGGAGCCCCACAAGGGCGTGGACGAGACCGCAGTCGAGTAAGAAAGTGCCCTCGTTTTTACTAATTTGTTTTGGCAGGGGGATAAGGATATGCACCTACCCCCCTGCATTTTGTGGTATGGATACTCCAGCTTACATTCATGGTATCTTGGCAGGATGAAATCCCAGACACCGTCAGGGTCACGCTCCAACAGCGATGGAAATGGGACGGGAGATAATTCCGGAGCCCTCGCGGCCATTCCGGATCTAGTTTTAGCCAGACCAGCGACTCCTACCGAGGAAGATAATATCACCTACCCTGACGGAGGCACACGTGCCTGGGCGGTTGTCCTGGGTTCTGCTATCAACATGGCGGCGACCTACGGACTCATGACTGGAGTGGGGCTCTTTCAAGTCTATTGGAAGGAGCACCAACTCAAGGAGTATTCGCCTACAGACATTGCATGGATCATTTCCGTTTTTGGCTTCCTGGACATCTTCGCTGCCGGCCCCGCAGGAGTCCTCTTCGACCGCTGGGGGGCCAGAAGGCTCCTCTTCCCTGCCGGGGCCGTTTACTTTGCTTCTTTTGTTGGCCTTGCCTTTAGCACCAAGTATGAGCAGTTCATGGGGTGTTTCATTGTGGCGGGTGTCAGCGCGTGTAAGTCTGAACTGCGGAACCACCAAGAAACACCTCCAGACCAGCTAGACTATTGGGTCGGTTGTAAGCCGTCTTGCCTGGAGTCATCTGTCACTAACAAAACTCGTCCGTACCTGGCAGCGTTTATCACGACGATAGCGGCTGCCGTCATCAACCATTGGTTCCTTAGACGGAAGGGTCTAGCAATGGGCCTCGCGACCATGGGCTCTGGCATCGGCGGTATCTTCTTCAGTGTTGTCCTCAAGCCACTCTTCGAGAGGTTGTCGTGGCAGCAGGGTATATTGGTCTTGAGCTGCATAGTCTGTGCCGCCGTCACCACCGGAGCCCTATGTACCAAGGCGAGGATACCTCCACGGACTGACAAGTTTTTTGACTTCTCGTGCTTCAAGTCGCTGAGGTTTCTGTTGACAACGCTCAGCGTTTCCGGTACGTGGGTATATTATATATATCTCCGCTCGCCCTGAAGGCCCCACCCACCTCACCACCAGTGCTGCTCTCACAATTACGATTCCCTTGCAGGAGTATCATTAGCGGTCAGTACTGCAGCACGCCACATGTGCGTGGGTGTTGGTGGCGTAGAGAGGGGGTTGGGACGGAAAGGGGCGGGAGGGGCGGGAGGAGAGGAGGGGGGGGAGAGAGGATGAAGGGGATGGAGGGACCAATTCTGGAATTTCTCCCGTCGGAAAACTAACATGCAACATTACACCTATTTATAGGATTCGAACTTGTCTTATTCGCCAGCTGGGGAATCATTCCCACCTACGCCGAAGCTGCTGGACTGGGGAACAAGTTCTATCTCATGCTTGCTCTCAACATGTAAGTTGTCTCGTTTTGCTCCGGCCCATGCTGTGGGTGTGTGGGTGTGTGAGTATGTGTGTTTGTGGGGGGGGGAGGGCCGTGGGGGGAGGGAAGAAAAAAGAGAAGAGGGAAAGGGGGGGTGCAGGTGTGCAAAATGGCTAATTCCACGTCCTATCTCCTCCCTTCAGAGGATCCACCTTGGGGCGCATCATTCCGGGCTACCTCGCGGACAAGATGGGGAGCTTCAACGTTACACTCGCCATGTCACTCTTCACCCTCTTCACCATGCTCGGGATCTGGCTCCCGGCCGGAAACTCGTCCGAGGTGGCGCTCTACGCAGTCTCCACCTGCCTCGGGTTCGGCACGGGCTCGTTCGTGGCCACGTCGGCGACCTGCCTGGGCCACCTGTGCGATACGCGCGACTCAGGGAAGTATTTCGGGAGCTGTTATACCGTGGTCAGCCTCGCTACCCTGGTGAGCAACCCCATCTGCCAGGCGATACTAGACAGCTCGGAGCGCCACGGGCAGTCACGCCTGGTGTGGTTCTTGGCCACCGTGTTAGCCGTGTCGACGCTCAGCTGCGCGACAGTGAGGTGGATACTCTTGGGGTACCGGTGGAGGTGGCTTTTCAAGGTGTGAAGACACCATGCAGGCCGCTGAAAGTAGCTCTTGGAACGAAGGGCTGTAGGTAGGACAAGGGTGGTCCCGCACAACCGGGATGAGGGGGGTCCGAGGCGAGGGGAGAAGTTGGCCCTTTTTTCTTCTCTTTCGAATCCTCCCGGAGATAGCCGGGCCTTGATTTTTTGATCGTCTCGTTTTGGGAGATATTCACGCATGGAGTTGGCGTTCGGAAAGGGGGTGGTACGGTAGCTCGGCTGTAAGCTAGGTAAGGGAGGGCTTTGTCAATTCCCAGCCTTTACGAACTAGGTATCTTCAACCGGTCGGCAACCCGTAGGGTTTGTTTCAATTCCTCCCTTCTCCCTTCTTCCCTCGCCCCTGATATGTGCTCCTAACCTTTGCCAACCGAATCCCCTCTATCAACAGCCCGTCCGTCCGATACCTGATCTGGAAACTCACGCCCAGCTTAGGTTGAATCGAATACTGATACCTAGGCCGTGGGGAGCTCCGGTCATCCCCTCAAGCTCATGGAGACTGAGACGAGGTTGGAGGAGGAGAAGGACATACTGGGATACCACCTGAAGACGGCGAAGATGATCAGATGTGGTGGTGGGCCTCCCGCGCACACTTGAACAGGGATCCTGGTTCAGCTTGACAAGCAAATGGAAACCAACAGGGCCGACCCCGCTGCATGCCACCAGAAGCAGCAGGCACGGCACGGATCTAGGCCGATGTTTCTCCCGGCCGGCTGAGTGTTGTCTGGTATGACAATAAATATCTCGGTATGTTGATCACGCATTCCATTCATTGGCTTGGATGCACTAGGATCTACCTACCTCGGCCCTCATCCGTCATCCCTCTACTGGCCCTCCTGCCGTGATATGTACCAAGCTCTCTCCGGGCTGGCATTGCAAGTAACTGACCTGACCCGGCTCCTTGTGCAACCTCCACAACTGACTCGGGCACCCTTGGATGCATGCGGCCCTTTGAACCCCACGTTACTCACACACCCTTTCAATATTCAATGCGTACTACGTGGTACAGATGGTCAGCCCCGAGAGCAAAGAGTTTACCGACGGCAAGTCTGGCATCTAACACAGGGAGGAGAAGAAAGGGGGAGGGCCACCCCGTGATGTGTCATAGGTCCGCAGTGCTTTTACCCCTTAGAGCGGAACCCAGGGGCAGAAGCGGTCGACGTTGGGGGCGGGCCGGCCCTACTCGTATCTACGATGGAGGATATCTAGCGGTCAACGGGGACCCCATTACCCTCTTCTATGGGGGTGCGGTTTTTGTTCCACGACGTGAAGCAGGGAGAGGGATGGCGAGCGTATTGCGGCGGAGGCGGGGGCGGGGGGCGGGCAGGGGTGTTCGGGTCGCCTCACCCGGTCACCACCAATTTGTTTGCTTGTTCGGCCGGGCGGGGGGCGCGACTCATGTGCTGGATCTATTACCCTTTTGGAGAACCTGGACTTCTAACGTGTACATGCAATAGGCCTATCAAGTACCGCCCGGAACGCCACGAAAACGGACTTGACGCAGAGTGGCGCCCGTTCCCTCCTCCCCGGACCCCTCTTCTCTTTTCCCCAGTTCATAGCTACTATTTGAAGATTCTAGCGGGGATGGATACGCTGACGCCGGCGGCAGGGATCCAAGAGTTCAAGTGAAGAAAAAAACAAAGGGGGGCGAGGAGGAAAAAGCAGCGAGTGCATGCACTATTCCCCCATTGGGTACGCCTTTATGCATCTATTCTAAAGCGTCGTGGACTCCTACTGTATCCGCATTAAAAGCCAGCTAACCATACTTGTAGATTATGACAAAAAAATCCTAGCTTCTCCTTTCGATACTTGCACGTTGGTCTTTATTTCGGAGACGGGGAGGAGCGGCTGAGAGAGGAAAAGTGGGCGGAAAGGGGGGGGACGGCCGAGGAGGGGGGCCCTCGGAAGCGAGGCTTGAGAAATGATGTAGGGATAATAGTAACGGGGGAGGCGGAAGGAGGGGATCCCACGGGACCGGGTATGGCGAGACGGCCTTGCCGTGGCGGTGAGGGGGGGTGTGTTTGTGTGCGAGAGTGTATCGATGTATGACATGTTGAGGAGCCGCGACAGATCCGGGAGGAGGAACTTGGACGGGGGCAGGCCGAGTGTTCCCCGCGCGAGCGACAGACCGGAGCTCGCTTGCATCCCCCTGCCCTGTTTGCTACCTGTATTTTGACTGATTGATTCCCTGGCTCATGCTGGATAAAGGGAAGAATTTGTATTTGTCGCGAAACAAGTTGTTTGGGTTGCTATTCAACCCTTTCAACATGCGGGGGGATATATCACATTTCCCTTCTCCTTCCCTTCCACTCTCCTCTGGGGCCAGGGGAAATATGGGAGAGAAAAAGGGGGAACCAAAGGGATTGGGGAGGAGGGGGGTTAGATGAGTTTGTTTCTCTCTCGGCTCTATAAATCTATTATACATACACACACATTTACATACATAAGGGGAAAAAATGATATGCCAGTAGGCCGACAAGGCGCTACGTAGTATGGGGGTATCGGCTCCCTCGGCCCAAATCGCTAACCGAGAACGACAGATCGGCAGAATCCTGCTCCCAAGCGTGGTCTCCAGAGGATGAGGTGGAGGGAATGCAAGTGAAGAAAGACCTAAGGTAAGGACGTCAAGCTTTCCTCTCTCTCATCCGCCAATCTTACTCGTAGGACTCATGCTTCGTGCCCCAAAGGTCAAAGGACTTCTTCAGCGCCTTGCCTGGCCCACTCTGTGCCGGTGTCTCCTCCCCGCCACCCGTCTTCGCATCTCCCGCGCCCTCTCGCCCCTCCGGGGGGCTCGCGCCCGCCGGGCCCTGCTTCCAGCCGTCTATCGTATTCACGATGTTCACGAGCAGCTGTACCATGCCCGCGCCGGTGAACAAGCCCCCGAGGTGCGAGACCACATCGGTCTGGGAGATCCTGACGGGCGTGAACATGCTGAGCAGGTTCCACGCCAGGACGGCCACGAGGAACGCGACGCCGTCGACGCCCTCGGACGGCGGCGCCGGGAAGCCCATGATGCGGAACTTGTCCCAGGCGTGCAGGTAGAAGTACGCGGCAGTGAGGCCAAGGACGGCGCCCGAGGCGCCCAGGGACGCCACCTGGAGCGAGTGCAGCAGCAGGCTGGCCACGAAGCCCATGGCGCCCGAGGAGAGATATATGGCCAGGAAGTTGGCGCGCCCGACCTCGTCGTGGAGGCGGGAGCCGATGTAGTAGAGCACCACCATGTTGAGCGTCAGGTGGCCGAGCCGCTGGTGCGAGAAGATGGACGTGAGCACCGTGATGGGGCGCGGCATGCCGACCACGAGCATGAAGTTGTTGTTCATAAAGCGCCACATCGGCGGCACCTTCCAGAGCGCGTAGACCAAGAGGTTGATGCCTATCAGCGTCGCGATGGTGGCGAACTCGGGCGTGAACTCGGGGAAGATGCGGTCGAACGAGTCCGGCGCCTTGTAGACAGCCGCATATCCCACGCTCGCGGCGATGAGGAGCAGGGCGAAGGCCACCGAGGGGGCGAATCGCTCGAAGGGGGTCATCTTGGGCGGCTCCGTGAGGCCCGAGCTGCCCTGCTCCATCCACTTCTCCATGCGGGGGCTGAGGGCCCCGCGGTCGACGTAGGCCTCGAGGGTGCCCGCTACGGCCTCGCCCTTGATCTTTTCCTCTTCCTCGATGCGCTTCTCCTCCGCTCTTATCCGCGCTAGGTTGCGGGCTCTCATGCGGTCTAGCGCGCCGATGCCGTAGACCGGGTTAGCCGTCGGAACCACCTCGGGTTCTACCTCTTTCGGTGCGGCCGGCACCGGGGCCTGTGCCGAGGCGGCGTCATCCCTGGAGCTCTGTTCCAATGACTCCTGCTCCCCCTCGTCCTTCATCTGCGCCATCTCCTTCTCGAGCTGCTCGAGCTCGTCCTGCGCCCTCAGCCCCTGGTTGAGGGTCTCGCCGACGGGCACCGTGGCCCTCAGGTACCGCAGCGCGGCCTCCCTCTGCTGGGCCGTGAAGCGCGCCGTGTTGGGCCTGTACGCCGGGTCCTCGAGCGTGCCGGCGACCCTGCGCCCGTGCATGATCCTGAGGAGATGATTCGCGAACTCGGGCTTAATCTTGTCGCCGAAGACCTTGGCCACCTCCTCGGGCGTGAGGTCGGCCTTCGCGAACGGGAGGCCCTCACGGTCGCGGTACGTGGGCGGAAGGTCCTCGTACATGGTTAGGATCGCGCCCCTGGTGCTCCTCCGGGCCGCGTCTTCGTCGGCCTTATACCATTTTATGCGGGAGAGGAGGCCGGGGCGCTTCGGCGGCTTAGGGGCGGCGCTGTGGAGGGAGGGCGAGGTGGCGAAGGAGCGGAGGGCGGCGGATCGGCATAGCTGCGTCGCGGGCTGCGCGGGTAGGAGGCGGAGGCAGAGCTTCGGGGAGAGGCCGAGGAGGCTCATGGTCTCGGGATGTGTATGGGGGGCGCCAGGGGGCAGCGTGCCCAGGCGATTACTCGTAGGCTGTCCAGCGGTGAGTCGGAGTTGTCCCGGTAGGTCCCCGGTTGAATGGCGCTATCGAGAAATATCCCCACGAGTTTTTGGG